>QXEO01000450.1:914264-1418564 GCA_007115705.1 Dactylis glomerata | reverse complement strand
CTATGAGTGGTGTTTGTCAAGTACTTGATGAACTTTAAGGGGTGCTTCTGTAGCCACTACACAATGATTAGTGTTATTCAATAGGAGAGTAATTCAGAGTACCATAGTGAAGAGAAGTTGTTTATTTGTTCAATCATGTTATATTGTTGGGAGTGTGTCCACTAGTGAAAGTATGATTGATGTCTACACACTTCTATTCTTGTAGACACTTGTTGGGCCTCCAAGTGCAGAGGTTTGTAGAACAGCAGCAAGTTTCCCTTAAGTGGATCACCCAAGGTTTATCGAACTCAGGGAGGTTAGAGGTCAAAGCTATCGCTCTCAAGCAACCCTGCAATTACGATACAGAAAGTCTCTTGTGTCCCCAACACACCCAATACACTTGTCAGATGTATAGGTGCACTAGTTCGGCGAAGAGATAGTGAAATACAAGTGGTATAGATGATTATAACTAGCAAACGTGATGTGAAATAAATATCGCTGCGAGCAAACAAGTAACAAAATAGCAAGTAAACGGTGTGCAAAGCTTGGAAACAAGGCCTAGGGATCATACTTTCACTAGTGGACACACTCCCAACAATATAACATGACTGAACAAGTAACTTCTCTTGCTAAGGTACTCTGAATTACTCTCCTATTGAATAACACTAATCACCGTGTAGTGGCTACAGAAGCACCCCTTAAAGTTCATCAAGTACTTGACAAACACCACTCATAGCGATATACAAATCAGATCACAATTCAAGATAGAAATCATTGCAACTTAGACCAAGTACTAACACGGTGCACACACTCACACCTTTACACCATGAAAGGAGGAATAAATCACTCAAACTATCATAGCAATAATTATTCTCATAATCCACAAGGGATCACAATCGTAGCCTAAACCAAGTACCACCATGATGCACGCACTGTCACCGTTACACCATAACAGGAGGAATAGATTACTTTAATAACATCACTAGAGTACACAAAATATCTGAATAATAACATGTACTTGTTCAACATGATACAAAGCTCACGATCACATAAAGATCACATCATGGGAGAGAGAGGTGAACCACATAGCTACCGGTAGAGCCCTCAGCCCCGGGGATGAACTACTCCCTCCTCATCATAGGAGACAGCAAGGTTGATGGAGATGGCGGTGAGGTCGATGGAGACGGCGGAGACGGCGATGGAGACCGATGGAGATGGCTCCGGGGGCACTTCCCCGTCCCGGCAGGGTGCCGGAACAGAGACTTCTGTCCCCCGAAATTCGTCGGTGGCGGCGGCGGAGCTACGGAACTCTTTCTGGAAATCTGATCGGGCGCTTAGGTTTTTCCGTCCCGAGGCTTCTTATAGGCGAAGGGGCGATGTCAGAGGGCTGCCAGGGCTTCCTCACACAGGGGTGGCGCGGCCAGGGCCTGGGCCGCGCCAGCCCCTTGTGAGGGAGGCCTCTGGCCCCTCTCCTTCCTCTCTTCGGATGTTTGGATGCTCCCGGGAAAAATAAGACTTCTAGCCTTTGTTTCGTCCAATTCCGAGAATATTTCCTGTGTATCACTTCTGAAACACAAAAACAGCAGAAAACAGGAAACTGGCACTGTGGCACTTGTTAATAGGTTAGTTCCGGAAAATGCATAAAAGTGCCACTAAGTGTAACGAAATAATAGGCAAATGGTGTAAAACAAAGCATGGAGCATCAAAAATTATAGATACGTTTGAGACGTATCAAGCATCCCCAAGCTTAACTCCTCCTCGTCCTCGAGTAGGTAAGTGATAACAAAAGAATAATTTTTGAGGTGACATGCACCTACACAATCTTGATCATATATGTAAGCATTGATGAGCTGGGATCAATAGAACTTTAAAACATGGGCATGAAAGATATAATCATGACAATAAGAACTTAGCAACCATGTTGTAAACATGCAAATGAACACAAACAAAAGATCATGATAATGAAACATTGAAAGTCAAACGTGTGTTCAAATCATAAGGAAAAACATACAAATGGTTTTCAGCTTGTCCTTCAAAGAGAGCAAAACATAAATGCATAGGACACCTCAAAGTTTAAGAGGGCGACTAGATACAAATAATTTAAGAACAAGTGAAACCAACAATATGAGTCAATCAATGAACCTTGGGACAATGCATATCACACTAAGAATGACAACTATGCTCTCTTAATGGTGCATAAAGAAAGAAGGTGGTGACTCAACATAAAAGTAGAAGAAAGGCCCTTCGCAGAGGGAAGCAGTGATTTAAACATGTGCTAGAGCTTTTCATTTGTAAAACAGAGATAAAACTTGATTTTGAGAGGTGGTTGTCTTTGTCAACGACTGGCAATGGGGTTCTTACTATCTTCCACACAAAAATAAAGCAAGTTTTTGAGAGAGAGAGATTGGCACTTTTGTGCTCTTTTTATAAACTTGGCACTCCTCCCCACCTTTTTCCTTTCTCAAACCATGGCTAACCGATTCCATCGGGTGCCCACCAACATTCACATTCCATGGAGGAGTGCCTTTTTTCTTTCTTTTTTTTCTTTTTTTTCTTTTTTTTCTTTTTGGAATAAGCAATATGGAAGATAGCAAATCCGACCACTACGTCCCCATGAGCTGAAAACAGTGTCACAAAACGAGAAGTATTTTGAAGGTTTTTGAAAGGTAGCACACGAAAATTTTACTTTGGAATGGCTTACAAATACCATGCATAGGAATTTATAGTGGACACAATGGAAAACTTTGGCTTTTAGGAGTTGGATGCACGAGTAGAGCTCATACTCAGTACAAGGTGAGGGCTAGCAAAAGACTGGGAGCGACCAACTAAGAGAGCAATAATGGCCATAATCATGCAAAGCGACAAAGCGACATTAAAGGAAGCATAAGATGGCATCAAAAGTCTAAAACTAAATGATCATGAAGGCTAAAGGCGACTTTGGAAGAGTCTAACATGTGTGAGCATGTGCCAAGTCAACCCAAATAAAGCATCAAGGAGAAAACCAAAATAATGCTTCCATACAATAAAAACAACGCATGATTTTTTCAAAGGCTCATTAAGCAATCTCAGTTATTTGAGACAAGTCATGCTACAGCAAAACCACTAAGCATACTATCAAAAAGACATCAAGCATGACATGAAAAAGCCTAAGCCGCAGTCTACACAAGCTCCTTCTTGTACCACTATTTTGCACAAAGCTTTTTCTCTTTTCCAACACCATTTGAAATTTTTAAAACAACCTCTTTTGATGAAAACCAATAAAGTTCAGAGGCAAAAATACACCTTGATGAAAAGATATGGCAAGATCTGAACGCAAATCAAGGCGAAAAAGAAAACCAAAAGCAGTAGCAGAAAAAGAAGAACACTCGGTGAACTGAGTGTTCTTAGCAAATGAAAACGAGTTCATCTCCTCCAAAAGAAACATGATGTGATCTAACCATTTATTGCAGCAAACAAAACTAAACTAACTAAGAAAACTAAAACAACTGACGCTCCAAGAAAAACACATAGTGCATGAAGCAATAAAAATATAGTGTCTTGAAAGGTGGCCTGATTTTTGCCGATGAAGAAGGGGTGCCTCGGGGGCATCCCCAAGCTTTGACGCTTGTACTTCTTGGATATTTCTTGGGGTGATGCATGGGCATCCCCAAGCTTGAGCTTTTGTCCATTCTTCATCTCATCTCATCACTCTCCAATCCCTACACTTGAAAACTTCCTTCATACAAAACTAAACACAATCTCATTAGCAACATTAGTGTAAGCATAAAATATATTCAACCTCTTTTAGCTTCAGGTTTCAACCCAAAACCACCACATATAAAGTATATACTACTGTAGAAACTTCCACAAGAGTTCTATGATAAAAAAGAACTCAAAAGAAAGCGATAAAGTGGCAAAAACAAATATTGGCAGAAATCTGTCAAAACTGAACAGCTGACAAAGGTCGAATTTTTGAGGGATTTTCTGTTGCTCAAATCAAAAAGTTTTCAACTAACGAAAGTTTGGATATAACCTGGGGCATATGCACAAGAAATCGCAGGTCCAAAAGATATACAGAGAATTTATATGAATTTTTACGGTGCAGCACCGAAAACTGTTTCAGGACAGCAACATCCCCAAATCTTACCTCACTCAAATTAGAGGCTTCCCTTGGCACAACAACGAAATAAAAAGGATAAGGAGCGGTTATTACAGTAGTAATAACTTCCAAGACTCAAATAAAAGAAAATGTACTGAAAATAAACAATGGGTTATCTCCCAAGAGTGCTTTTCTTTAACGCCTTTGAGCTAGGCGTAGTAATTTGCAAAGATGTTCATGTGGGCGCCATATAAAAGCTTGAGGCAAATGCGCCATATAGGAACTTAAAGCAATAGAGAGCATAAAAAAGCAAGTATGGGACACATTTAAATCTAAACCACTTCCTATGAAAAATAGTCTTGTAAAGAGACAAGTCATGAAAGTGCAAAGCAAAAAGCATAGGAAGGCAAAACAAGTACAACTTCAAGAATTGCAACATAAAGAGGGGAAACTCAATATTGTTGAGATCCATCAAACCATGTTTCCCTCTCTCATAATAACTTTCAGTAGCATCATGAATAGAATTAACAACATAACTATCACATAAAACATCCCTATCATGAGCCACATGTATAAAAGAATTAATATTCACCACAGGAACAATAGTAGTAGGAGCAAATTCAATAGAATAATTATTCTCATCACCATAATCATCATAAATAGGAGGCATATTGTAATCATAACTAATTTTCTCCTCAAAAGTAGGTGAACTGAAAATATTATACTCATCATCACAAGCTAGAGAACTACTATGTCGCAAAGCATACTCATCAAACATATCATCATAGCAAACTTTCTCCACTAAAGCTGGGGAACTAAAAATATCATGCTTAACAAAACCAGCTTCCCCAAGCTTAGACTTTTCTATAGCATTAGTAATAACAGTGTTCGAAGCATTCATACTAACAACACTATTAGCATGCAAATTAAGCTCCAAAGGTTTTTCAATTTTCTCTTCAAACACTTCATATCTAAACTCAGGAAAAAGACTAAAGAACTCATTATTTTGCATTAAGCCTAACTAGTGAAAATAAAAACAAGAAACAAAAAGATGTAATTGCAGAATCTAAAGGAAATAACTCCGAGCACTCACACAGGAGGATGCGAGTACCTTTTACCTTACCTCCCCGGCAACGGCGCCAGAAAAGAGCTTGATGTCTACACACTTCTATTCTTGTAGACACTTGTTGGGCCTCCAAGTGCAGAGGTTTGTAGAACAGCAGCAAGTTTCCCTTAAGTGGATCACCCAAGGTTTATCAAACTCAGGGAGGTTAGAGGTCAAAGCTATCCCTCTCAAGCAACCCTGCAATTACGATACAGAAAGTCTCTTGTGTCCCCAACACACCCAATACACTTGTCAGATGTATAGGTGCACTAGTTCGGCGAAGAGATAGTGAAATACAAGTGGTATAGATGATTATAACTAGCAAACGTGATGTGAAATAAATATCGCTGCGAGCAAACAAGTAACAAAATAGCAAGTAAACGGTGTGCAAAGCTTGGAAACAAGGCCTAGGGATCATACTTTCACTAGTGGACACACTCCCAACAATATAACATGACTGAACAAGTAACTTCTCTTGCTAAGGTACTCTGAATTACTCTCCTATTGAATAACACTAATCACCGTGTAGTGGCTACAGAAGCACCCCTTAAAGTTCATCAAGTACTTGACAAACACCACTCATAGCGATATACAAATCAGATCACAATTCAAGATAGAAATCATTGCAACTTAGACCAAGTACTAACACGGTGCACACACTCACACCTTTACACCATGAAAGGAGGAATAAATCACTCAAACTATCATAGCAATAATTATTCTCATAATCCACAAGGGATCACAATCGTAGCCTAAACCAAGTACCACCATGATGCACGCACTGTCACCGTTACACCATAACAGGAGGAATAGATTACTTTAATAACATCACTAGAGTACACAAAATATCTGAATAATAACATGTACTTGTTCAACATGATACAAAGCTCACGATCACATAAAGATCACATCATGGGAGAGAGAGGTGAACCACATAGCTACCGGTAGAGCCCTCAGCCCCGGGGATGAACTACTCCCTCCTCATCATAGGAGATAGCAAGGTTGATGGAGATGGCGGTGAGGTCGATGGAGACGGCGGAGACGGCGATGGAGACCGATGGAGATGGCTCCGGGGGCACTTCCCCGTCCCGGCAGGGTGCCGGAACAGAGACTTCTGTCCCCCGAAATTTGTCGGTGGCGGCGGCGGAGCTACGGAACTCTTTCTGGAAATCTGATCGGGCGCTTAGGTTTTTCCGTCCCGAGGCTTCTTATAGGCGAAGGGGCGATGTCAGAGGGCTGCCAGGGCTTCCTCACACAGGGGTGGCGCGGCCAGGGCCTGGGCCGCGCCAGCCCCTTGTGAGGGAGGCCTCTGGCCCCTCTCCTTCCTCTCTTCGGATGTTTGGATGCTCCCGGGAAAAATAAGACTTCTGGCCTTTGTTTCGTCCAATTCCGAGAATATTTCCTGTGTATCACTTCTGAAACACAAAAACAGCAGAAAACAGGAAACTGGCACTGTGGCACTTGTTAATAGGTTAGTTCCGGAAAATGCATAAAAGTGCCACTAAGTGTAACGAAATAATAGGCAAATGGTGTAAAACAAAGCATGGAGCATCAAAAATTATAGATACGTTTGAGACGTATCAATGATCCCTAGGCCTTGTTTCCAAGCATTGCACACCGTTTACTTGCTATTTTGTTACTTGTTTGCTCGCAGCGATATTTTTTTCACATCATGTTTGCTACTTATAATCATCTATACCACTTGTATTTTACCATCTCTTCGCCGAACTAGTGCACCTATACATTTGACAAGTGTATTGGGTGTGTTGGGGACACAAGAGACTTTCTGTATCGTAATTGCAGGGTTGCTTGAGAGGGATACCTTTGACCTCTAACCTCCCTGAGTTCGATAAACCTTGGGTGATCCACTTAAGGGAAACTTGCTGCTGTTCTACAAACCTCTGCACTTGGAGGCCCAACAAGTGTCTACAATAATAGAAGTGCGTAGACATCAAGCTCTTTTCTGGCGCCGTTGCCGGGGAGGTAAGGTAAAAGGTACTCGCATCCTCCTGTGTGAGTGCTCGGAGTTATTTCCTTTAGATTCTGCAATTACATCTTTTTGTTTCTTGTTTTTATTTTCACTAGTTAGGCTTAATGGAAAACAAAGAGTTCTTTAGTCTTTTTCCTGATTTTAGATTTGAAGAGAAAATTGAAAATCCTTTGGAGCTTATTTCGCATAGCAATGTTATTAGTACGAATGCTTTGAATACTGTTAATGCTAATGCTATAGAAAAGTCTAAGCTTGGGGAAGCTGGTTCTGTTAAGTATGATATTTTTAGTCCCCCAGCTTTAGTGGAGAAAGTTTGCTTTGATGATATTTTGTCTCCCATATGTGATGTTTCTGATGATGCTTGTGCTCCTCATCCTTTTAAAATACCTACGAAGATTATTGAACATGTTAGGGATAACTGCTATTTAGGAGATGGAACTGTCCATCCTGGTGATCATTTGCTTTTTATACATGAATTATGCGAGTTGTTCCAGTGTGCAGGTATTTCAATGAACCAAGTTAAGAAGAAGCTATTCTCTTTTTCGCTGAAAGGCAGAGCTGAGGAATGGTATAAAACATTGAAGGATGGCCGATCTATTGATTGGGAGGAAATTGAACCTCTCTTTTATTCTAAATTCTATCCTTCTAGTCAGGTTTATAAAGATAGGAATTACATTTATAATTTTCATCCGCATGAGGGAGAAAGCATTGCCCAAGCTTGGGGAAGATTGAAGTTACTAATGCATAAATGTCCTATTCATGATCTTCCCCGTAATATTATTATTAATAATTTGTATGCAAGGCTTTCAGGACATTACAAGGACTATCTAGATGCATGCTTTGATGGGTCTTTCACAAGCAAGGATGTCGACACCAAGTGGGATCTGCTTGAAACAATTCAAAGCAATATTGAAGATTGGGATAGCGATAAAGGTAAAGGATCAGGTATGAATTACGAGTTTGATTGCATTAAGTCTTTCGCTGAAACTGCTAATTTTCAAGAGCTTAGTGCTAAATATGGTCTTGATCCTCAAATTATGGTTGATTGCTTTAAAGCCTTTGATTCCCATATGAATGTTCCTAAAGGAAATGGGGACGTGTATCATGAACCTTTTAAGGACACTTGCATAGAAAGTGATATTGTTATTGATGATTGCAATAAACATGCTCAAACTTCTAAAAGTACTATTTCTTATAAGCATGTTAATTTTTGTGGAGTACATAGACCTTGTGAATAGAGTTACAACAAGGAAGATTATTGCATCACCCACGCAAATGAAGAAACCAGTATGTGGTACAAGGATATAGGTGAGATCGGTAAAAAGGTTTGTGAGCTTTATCCTTTTCTTTGTAAACATTGCGATGACATAGGTCATTTTAATTTCCAATGCTCAAACCCTAATAGTTACTCTTCTAGTACCTTAAGTTTGTATTGTGACGACAAGATTACTCCCAATCAGCATGATGAGCTCACTTTGTTCTTGGCGTGTGAAGAGATATCTAGAAAGATTGCTTTGA
Organism: Dactylis glomerata; assembly: GCA_007115705.1. Taxonomy (NCBI): domain Eukaryota; kingdom Viridiplantae; phylum Streptophyta; class Magnoliopsida; order Poales; family Poaceae; genus Dactylis; species Dactylis glomerata. The sequence continues at coordinate 1,409,894 of QXEO01000450.1, read as the reverse complement.
TAGATATGAATGATGTTGATATTAATAGCACCCTGCGTGGTTGTCGTCTCTATTGTGCTAAAGATTGCCTTGCAAATACTTACATTCAAAATCTTATAAAACTTGATATTTTGCCAAGCTATGACAGGACTGATAGATGTTTTTATCTTATTAATAGAGAGGAGGAATCCTCCAAAGTTTCTTCTGTTGTTTCTGTCAGCAAACCAGATTATGTGGAGAAGATGCCTTTCCCTCCTAGAGAATATGTGGAGAAGATTCCCTTCAAGTCTCTCCCTCCTAAAGGAGAGAGTAAGAAGAAGAAGAAGAAGAAGAGGAGTAAAAGGCGAGAGGACACGGTATCTTCCCCTAAGCGTTATGATCATGCTATAGATTATGATAATTCTGATTGGGATGATGTTCCTATGCCTGTTACCTATGTTAGTGATCATGATTGGGAAAAGCACTCTACTTTTGATATTGAAAATATTTTTGGTACCAATTCTAAGGTTAATAATTGTTGTACCATTAGTGCTATCCATGTTCCTTCTTATGATGATATGTTTGATGAATATGCTTTGCGACATAGTAGTTCTCTATCTCTTGATGATACTAAGCCTCTAGTTTATGATGATGAGTATAATGTTTTCAATTCACCTACTTTTGAGGAGAAAAATAGTTATGATTATAATATGCCTCCTGTCTTTGATGATTATGGTGATGAGAATAATTATTCTATTGATTCTGCTCCTACTACTATTGTTCATGTGGGGAGTATTAATCCTTTTATGCATGTGGCTCATGATAGGGATGCTTTATGTGATAGTTATATTGTTAATTCTATTCATGATGCTACTGAAAGTTATTATGAGAGAGGGAAACATGGTTTGATGGATCTCAACAATATTGAGTTTCCCCTCTTTATGTTGCAATTCTTGAAGTTGTACTTGTTTTGCCTTCCTATGCTTTTTGCTTTGCGCTTTCATGACTTGTCTCTTTACAAGACTATTTTTCATAGGAAGTGGTTTAGATTTAAATGTGTTCCATACTTGCTTTTTGATGCTCTCTATTGCTTTAAGTTCCTATATGGCGTCTTTGCCTCAAGCTCTTATATGGCGCCCGCATGAGCATCTTTGCAAATTACTGCGGCTAGCTCAAAGGCGTTAAAGAAAAGCACTCTTGGGAGATAACCCAATGTTTTATTTTCAGTAATTTTTCTTTTATTTGAGTCTTGGAAGTTATTACTACTGTAATGACTGCTCCTTATCCTTTTTATTTTGTTTTTGTGCCAAGAGAAGCCTCGAATTTGAGTGAGGTAAGATTTGGGGATGTTGCTGTCCTGAAACTGTTTTCGGTGCTGCACCGTAAAAATTCGTATAAATTATCTGTTTATCTTTTGGACCTGAGATTTCTTGTGCATATGCCCCAGGTTATATCCAAACTTTTGTTAGTTGAACACTTTTTTATTTGAGCAACAGAAAACCCCTCAAAAATTCGACCTTTGTCAGCTGTTCAGTTTTGACAGATTTCTGCCAATATTTGTGTTTGCCACTTTATCGCTTTCTTTTGAGTTCTTTTCATCACGGAACTTTTGGGGAGGTTGCTACAGTAGTATCTACTATATATGTGGTGGTTTTGAGTTGAAACCTGAAGCAAATAGAGGATTGATTATATGTTATGCTTACACTAATGTTGCTAATAGAATTGTGTTTAGTTTTGTATGAAGGAAGTTTTCAAGTGTAGGGATTGGAGAATGATGAGATGAGTTGAAGAATGGACAAAAGCTCAAGCTTGGGGATGCCCATGCATCACCCCAAGAAATATCCAAGAAGTACAAGCGTCAAAGCTTGGGGATGCCCCCGAGGCACCCCTTCTTCATCGGCAAAAATCAGGTCACCTTTCAAAACACTATATTTTTATTGCTTCATGCACTATGTGTTTTTCTTGGAGCGTCAGTTGTTTTAGTTTTCTTAGTTGGTTTAGTTTGTTTGTTTGCTGCAGTAAATGGTTAGATCACATCATGTTTCTTTTGGAGGAGATGAACTCGCTTTTCATTTGCCAAGAACACTCTAGTTTTCACTCCTATCGTTTCAACGAGTGTTCTCTTTTCTTGCTACTGCTTTTGGTTTTTGTTTTCGCATTGATTTGCGTTCAGATCTTCTTATATTTATTTATCAAGGTGTATTTTTGCCTCTGGACCATGTTGGTTTTCCTCAAAAGAGTTGGATTAAAAAAGTTTGAATGGTGTTAGAAAAGAGAAAAAGCTTTATGCAAAAAAGTGGTACAAGAAGGAGCTTGTGTAGACTGCGGCCTAGGCTTTTGCATGTCATGCTTGATGTCTTTTTGATAGTATGCTTAGTGGTTTTGCTGTAGCATGACTTGTCTCAAATAAATGAGATTGCTTAATGAGCCTTTGAAAAAATCATGCGTTGTTTTTATTATATGGAAGCATTTATTTGGTTTTCTCCTTTGATGCTTTATTTGGGTTGACTTGGCACATGCTTACACCATGTTGACTACAAAATAAGTCGCCTATAGCCTCTATGATCATTTAGTTTTGACTTTTGATGCCATCTTATGCTTCTTTTAATGTTGCTTTGTCGCTTTGCATGATTATGGCCATTATTGCTCTCTTAGTTGGTCGCTCCCAGTCTTTTGCTAGCCCTCGCCTTGTACTGAGTATGAGCTCTACTCGTGCATCCAACTCCAAAAAACTAAGTTTGCCATTGTGTCCACTATAAACTCCAATGCATGGCATTTGTAAGCCATTCCAAAGTAAATTTTCATGTGCTACCTTTAAAAACTTTCAACTACTTCTCGTTTTGTGCCACTGTTTTTAGCTCATGGGGACGTAGTGGTCGGATTTGCTATCTTCCATATTGCTTATTCCAAAAAAGAAAAAAAGGAAAAAAAGAAAGAAAAAAGGCACTCCTCCAAGGAATGTGAATGTTGGTGGGCACCCGATGGAATCGGTTAGCCATGGTTTGTGAAAGGAAAAAAAGGTGGGGAGGAGTGCCAAGCTTTATAAAAGAGCACAAAAAGTGCCAATCTCTCTCTCAAAAACTTGCTTCATTTTTGTATAGAAGATAGTAAGAACCCCATTGCCAGTCGTTGACAAAGACAACCACCTCTCAAAACCAATTTTTATCTCTCTGTTTTACAAATGAAAAGCTCTAGCACATGTTTAATCACTGCTTCCCTCTGCGAAGGGCCTTTCTTTTACTTTTATGTTGAGTCTCCACCTTCTACCTTTATGCACCGTCTAAGAGAGCATAGTTGTCATTCTGAGTATAATGTGCATTGTCCCAAAGTTTTCATTGATTGATTCATGATCATGGTTTCACTTGTTCTTAAATTATTTGTATCTAGTCTCCCTCTTAAACTTGAAGGTGTCCTATGCATTTATGTTTTGCTCTCTTTGAAGGACAAGCTGAAAACCATTTGTATTTATTTCCTTATGATTTGAACACACGTTTGACTTTCATTGTTTCATTTTCATGATCTTTTGTTTGTGTTCATTTGCATGTTTACAACATGGTTGCTAAGTTCTTATTGTCAAGATTATATCTTCATGCCCATGTTTTAAGTTCTTATGATCCCAGCTCACAAATGCTTACATATATGATCAAGATTGTGTAGGTGCATGTCACCTCAAAAATTATTTCTTTTGTTATCACTTACCTACTCGAGGACGAGCAGGAGTTAAGCTTGGGGATGCTTGATACGTCTCAAACGTATCTATAATTTTTGATGCTCCATGCTTGTTTTTACACCATTTGCCTATTGTTTCGTTACACTTAGTGGCATTTTTATGCATTTTCCGGAACTAACCTATTAAGGAGTTGCCACAGTGCCAGTTCCCTGTTTTCTGCTGTTTTTGTGTTTCAGAGTGATACACAGGAAATATTCTCGGAATTGGACGAAACAAGTTCCTGAAGTCTTATTTTACCCGGGAGCATCCAGACATCCGAAAGAGAGCTGGAGAGGGGCCAGGGCCTGCCCTCACACTAGGGTGGCGCGGCCCAGGCCCTGGCCACGCCACCCATGTGTGAGGAGCCCCTGGCTGCCCTCTCGTGACGCCCCTTCGCCTATAAGAAGCCTCGGTATAGAAAACCCTAAAGGAGTCGGCAATTTTCCAGAAAGAGTTCCGTAGTTCCGCCGCCGCCACCGACGAATTTCGGGGGACATAAGTCTCTGTTCCGGCACCCTGCCGGGACGGGGAAGTGCCCCCGGAGACATCTCCATCGGTCTCCATCGCCGTCTCCGCCATCTCCATCGACCTCACCGCCATCTCCATCAACCTTGCTGTCTCCTATGATGAGGAGGGAGTAGTTCATCCCCGGGGTTGAGGGCTCTACCGGTAGCTATGTGGTTCACCTCTCTCTCCCATGATGTGATCTTTATGTGATCGTGAGCTTTGTATCATGTTGAACAAGTAGATGTTATTATTCAGATATTATGCTACTCCTATGCTTAATTATTATAGTGTACTCTAGTGATGTTATTAAAGTAATCTATTCCTCCTGCCATGGTGTAACGGTGACAGTGCGTGCAGCGTGGTGGTACTTGGTTTAGGCTATGATCGTGATCTCTTGTGGATTATGAGAGTAATTATTACTATGATAGTATTGAGTGATCTATTCCTCCTTTCATGGTGTAAAGTTGACAGTGTGTGCACCATGTTAGTACTTGGTCTAAGTCGCAATGATTTCTATCTTGAATTGTGATCTGATTTGGATGTCTCTATGAGTGGTGTTTGTCAAGTACTTGATGAACTTTAAGGGGTGCTTCTGTAGCCACTACACAATGATTAGTGTTATTCAATAGGAGAGTAATTCAGAGTACCATAGTGAAGAGAAGTTGTTTATTTGTTCAATCATGTTATATTGTTGGGAGTGTGTCCACTAGTGAAAGTATGATCCCTAGGCCTTGTTTCCAAGCATTGCACACCGTTTACTTGCTATTTTGTTACTTGTTTGCTCGCAGCGATATTTATTTCACATCACATTTGCTACTTATAATCATCTATACCACTTGTATTTTACCATCTCTTCGCCGAACTAGTGCACCTATACATTTGACAAGTGTATTGGGTGTGTTGGGGACACAAGAGACTTTCTGTATCGTAATTGCAGGGTTGCTTGAGAGGGATACCTTTGACCTCTAACCTCCCTGAGTTCGATAAACCTTGGGTGATCCACTTAAGGGAAACTTGCTGCTGTTCTACAAACCTCTGCACTTGGAGGCCCAACAAGTGTCTACAAGAATAGAAGTGCGTAGACATCAAATAACAAAACATAATTGCATAGGACACCTTCAAGGTTAAGAGGGCGACTAGATAAAAATAATTTAAGAACAAGTGAAATGAAAATAATGAATCATTCAATGATAACTTTGGGACAATGCACATTATACTCAGAATGGCAACTATGCTCTCTTAGACGGTGTATAACGGTAGAAGGTGGAGACTCAATATAAAAGTAAAAGAAAGACCCTTTGCAGAGGGAAGTAGTGATTGCAAGTTTTATAAACCTTCAAAAATTATGGTACATAAGTGATTGCAAGACCCTTTGAGCTCTCATTGCCCCCATCATAGGCATCTTGAATGGTTAAAGTAAATGCAAGAACGTTTATGAAGCATATGCTTGACAAATCATAAGTTGAAAACCTCATGTCCCATGAAGTACGAATACCCAAACCTCATGCTACTCGACTTAGGGTCCCAAGCAAGCTCTTTTCATTGTAAGTATATGCGTATCATCAAGAACCGCCAACGGGGTACCTCCATGCCCGATGACATGGAACAAGCCCACATCAAAATGATAGGACAAACAGACAATGAACACCTCGACATCTCTTTTATTTACCATTGGTATAGCTTTTTATTTTGAGATGCATCATCGAATGTCCACTATGGGCATGCTGTAAATTTCCACCATGAATTATGCATGGCTTAGATTAGCGGTCCAGGCGTTTCTCTAACACATATACAAACTCCATGATCCCGCAAGATTCCCAACTTGTTTCACATCGCGAGTATCCATAAACAAAAGATCACGATATCAACTCAAATAAGAAGTGCAATGTTGAAAGCTTACCCCATGACGGCATGGTTTGGCTAATTTCCTACTTACAACTTGCAAGCATAACGTCAACATAAAAGAGCCACAATGTCAAAATTATTAAAAACGAGAAAAGTAAAGTGTGCCATCAGGTTCGTGAGAGCTTTACTGACCAATTTTCGCATAACACCAATAAAAGTTTAATTCGAAAGATAGATAAAAGCAAGTCAAATGTACTTTGGAATAGCAAATTGCTAATAGGTATGTATGGTGGACACATTGGAATAACTTGGTTTTTGGGAGTTGGATGCACAAGTAGAGGTCATACTCAGTACAAAATGAGGGCTAGCAAAAGACTGAGAGCGACCAACTAAGAGAGCAAAAATGGCCATAATCATGCAAAGCGACAAAGCAACATTAGGAGAAGCATAAAATGGCATCAAATGTCAAAAACCAAATGATCATAGAGGCTTATGGCAACTTTTTAGAGTAAAACATGTTGTAAGCATGTGCCAAGTCAACCCAAATAAAGCATCAAAGGAGAAAACCAAATAAATGCTTCCAAATAATAAAGGGATTTCTATTTCCGTGCCCTCAGGTCGTTAGTTGTACTCAGTTTTCCCCAGCCGCTTAGTTTTTCCTCAGTTTTCCCCTCGCTCTAGTTTGAAACCCCTCGCAGACGCTCGGACGGGAGGTTTGCCGTTTAGTTGACCGTTCCGTGCTGACGTGTGGGGCCGCGTCGTGTGGGGCCACGTCTCGTGGGGCTGGTAGAACGGGACCGCGTGGGACAGGACGAGACCGCGTTTGGTTGTACGTGAGAGCTCAGTTTTGTCTCTCTCGGCCCAAATTGGCATTTTTCAGAGCGTCTTTTTCCCCCCTCTCTCTCTGTAACAGTTCTCTCTCTTTTCACCAAATTAGTATCAAATCTAGAGAAGCTTCTATCTCTGTCTTTCTTTAATGATTGTTGCCTTTTGGCCCTCGTTTTTTGCCCAATATGTTAACAAATCTAGTAGCAAATCTAGAAGCTAGTAGAGGATAAATTCGCAGCAGCATAATAAATCGAGAAAATATAGGAAAAGCTGCATACAGCAGCCAACATAGCATATATATATATATTGAGGACAGATCCAACAGTACTACCGATCCCTAGATCCAACATAAGCTACATTTTACATGGGATTAAGCTTGGAGGCTGCGCAGGTGAATCCCAAGTGCTTTGTGTTTGGCCATGAACACATGCACGTTCACGGTCGTTCCAACTCTAGCGCCGCCGGTGGCACTGCCAAGGGATTCGGCATGGTTCACCAGGCAGTTGAAGTCGGTGGCGCGGAGCCTCCTGTTGCAGAAGGGGCACCTGTAAACGCCTCGAGCAAAGTGGCGATCGTAATGGCCGGACTGCAGCCTCCTGAGGACGTGACGAGTCTTGGTGTGGAAGGACTCGTCGTCGCTGTCGACGTCGCTGCTCTGCACCTGTCACGTAGCACCAAAGATCGAAAAACACGGAGTCAATTGCAGCGATGATGGAACAGAGAGTGAACAAAAGATCATGCATGATAATATGGGCACGAAAAAAAGAAGCCTTAGTTACATTGGACACACTTATATCCAAGATTTGGGTCAGTGAACCAAAGATCATGCACAACAAATTTGTACACACCAATTGTTCACAGACCAAACCCTGAATCAATTTGTGCCCAAATATTCATCATCATCGGCACAAATTAACGGGATGGGATTGATTACTCACATAAGTTAACCGAATCGTAAACAAAAGCAAATCACAAACACTAATAACGCTAGATCTATCATAATAACGCTAGATCTATCATAAAAGGATTGAACTAGGAACAGACTAACCCTAATAACGCTAGATCTATCATAAAAGGATTGAACTAGGAACAGACGAACCCTAATAACGCTAGATCTATCATAAAAGGATTGAACTAGGAACAGACGAACCCTAATAACGCTAGATCTAACACAAAAGGATTGAAATGGCATAAGAACAAGGGAACAAAGGGTTACCTCCGGGTAGTCCTCGACGATGCTGGTGTCGTAGGGGTTCGCCGGCGCGACGTACGGCACTGGTTCGTACGGGTCGTCGTACAGGTCCCAATCGACGGGTGCCTGGACGGGTGCCTGGACGGGTGCCTGGACGGGTGCCTGGACGGGTGCCTGGACGGGGGCCTGGACGGGGGCCTGGACGGGAGCCTGGACGGGAGCCTGGACGGGGGCGGCGGCCATTGCGCCGGCGGCTGATGCGCCGGCGCCTACGTCGGAAGCAGCGACGGGGGCCTGGACGGGACCGGTGGCCGATGCGCCGGCGGAAGATGCGCCGGCGGCCGATGCGCCGGAAGATGCGCCGGCGGCCGATGCGCCGGCGGCTACGTCGGCAATGGACATCTCAGGCTTCTCCATCGCCGGGGTTTTTTCTTACGGGGTTTTTCGACGCGAAGTGGAGAAGATGATGGGACAGGAGAGGCGGTTGCAGTGAGAATGAGAGTGGGCAAGCGTCGAGAGAGAGGGGCTCTATAAAGACGAAGGTGGCGTTTGGTGTACCGCAACACGCGTCCGCTATGCACGGCTGCAGCGTGCACCGCGACAGGCGTACTCAGTTCTACCCTCGGGCCTTATTCAGAAATTTTATATGCACTCAGTTTTCCCCTCGAGTACTAGACTGGCAAGTGCAATATACTCAGTTCTACCCTCAAGTAGCTGGTCAACAGAGAGTCAACAAATGAGATTAACATAGCTAATTGAGTCATTTCATGCGCAAAAAAATCCAAAAAAATAAAAACATAGTGGCACCTACTCATGGAGTCTTCCTACGCAACCTGCCACCTTAACCAACATAGATAAATCATGTTTTACCACAAATTGCCACTTCTCATAATCACTAGTAGCTATGAAGATGCATGGTTTTCCACTCAAACCCCTTTGCAAAACATCTTCCCCAAAACATAGTTTGTCTAAATGAGGCCATAATTGTCACACTCATGTATATTTGAATTGCAAATAATTTGATGTAGCCCAATATGAATTATATTGTACAAAACACTCATTTTTCATTTTGTAATTATTTTGTTTGAATACCTTAGTCTATTTACTATTTAGGTGCCCTTGGTTTCTTAGTACTACTCAGTTTTGCCCTCAAGTACTGTCACAAATGCTCACAGAAACCCAAACTTATCCTGATTGGTTGAGCGGTTGTCACACGGATCGACTCCACCAACCGTTGATCCACTGATCTAACGGGCAGTATACCCCTATCCGTCTCTTCGTGGCCACCCCTCTCTCTCTCTTCGTGGCCACCCCTCTCTCTCTGTCGGTGGATCAACGGTTGGTGGAGTCGATCCGTGTGCATTTATGGATTATTTTACCACGTAACCATCCCTTCCCTCTATTATCAACGGTTGGTGGAGTCGATCCGTGTGCATTTATGGATTATTTATGGAGTCTATTTATGCATTATTTTCCACGATTTAAAAATGTTAAACTAAAAAGTGGTAAACAAGAGACATACATATTTATCACCCCTATTATCAACTATCTTTAGCATTCCTTTTCTTTTAGGGAATTTAGTTTTGGTAATTTGAAATGGCCCAAAAGTGGTATAATTTTGGTAGAAACATGAGACATACATGTTTGGCATATTTGGGGCATTTCGGTGAATGAATTATTTATCACCCCTCTAACAATTATCAACTATCTTTAGCATTCCTTTTCTTTTAGGGAAAATAGTTTTTTGGCAATTCGAAACGGCCCAAAAATGGTATAATTCTGGTAGAAACATGAGACATACATATTTGGCATATTTGTGGGATTTCGGTAAATGGATTATTTATCACCCTTCTAACAATTATCAACTATCTTTAGCATTCCTTTTCTTTTAGGGAATATAGTTTTGGCAATTTGAAACGGCCCAAAAATGGTATAATTCTGGTAGAAACATGCGACATACATATTTGGCATATTTGTGGGATTTCGGTGAATGGATTATTTATCACCCCTCTAACAATTATCAACTTTCTTTAGCATTCCTTTTCTTTTAGGGAATATAGTTTGGGATATAGTTTTGGTTATTTGAAACGTCCCAAAAGTGGTATAATTTTGGTATAAACATGAGACATACATATATGTCACCCCTCTAACAATTATCAACTATGCACACACTAACTTTGAAAACAACTACAAGTACATGTAACTGAATAATGGATTTGTAACAAGGGATCCCTTGTAACAACTTCTAGCGCTTGACGAGCAATGATAAGAATCCGACCGCAATTATACAACAAAAAAAACAACCAGCCATCAGATTAGCTTGCTTCTTCAACTCGATCAGCTGCTTTAACTGCTTGTTCATTTTCTTCAGTTCTCCCTTCACTTCCACCAGTTCTGCATTGGGAGCATTAGGCATAATCGGGACGGCCCCTCTCTCCACCGCATTCTCTACAGCAAGTACCCCCCCTCCCAAATTGCGCTCCCCAATACCGCCAATTGATTCCTGCAATTTAAGCCTCTGAACGTACACATCGATCCACTCGAAATACCTGCATTTCTCCAGGATCTGAAAACAACAACGTGAACCCTAAATCCCAAATTCGAGGGAATAACAAGAAAATCGATAGAAAACAGAGCAATTGGAGCGAGATCTAACCTTATCCCCCTCTCTATATGGCAAGCTCTCGCATGCAAGGAACTCACGTCCACGGTTGCCGTTGTCGTTCGTCTTACAGATCGACCGCTTCAAAGGCTCTTGGCGTGGGCAGTCAGGGCATCTTGTCAAAGGCACGGGTCCATATTGCGGCCATGAAGAACGGGAGGTCGAAGAGAAACTAGACATCACCCGCCTGCCGGGGAAGGGCTGCCGCTGCCGGAGAAGAAGAACAATGGGGCGCGGGGAAAGAAGGGGGAAGCAATGGCACGGGCACGGGCGCGGGGCTGGCTCGGGCTCCCATTTTGCAACGGGCACCTGGGTAAGCTGTGGGTCCGGCGCGCTAATGTGGACAAGTTGCGGGTCCCACGATGATCTGGATAAGTGGAGGCGTGTCCACTGCGGGGCACCAACAGCGGCCCCACTTGCCGGCACCAACGGCGGCCCCACTTGCCAGCACCAACCAACGGTCAACTAAACGGCAAACCTCCCGTCCGAGCGTCTGCGAGGGGTTTCAAACTAGAGCGAGGGGAAAACTGAGGAAAAGCTAAGCGGCTGGGGAAAACTGAGTACAACTAACGACCTGAGGGCACGAAAATAGAAATCCCAATAATAAAAACAATGCATGATTTTTTCAAAGGCTCATTAAGCAATCTCAGTCATTTGAGACAAGTCATGCTACAACAAAAATCACTAAGCATACTATCAAAACAACTTCAAGCATGGCATGCAAAAGTCTAAGCCGCAGTCTAAACAAGCTCCTTTTTGTACCACTTTTTTTTGCATGAAACTTTTTCTCTTTTCCAACACCATTCGAACCTTTTTGAAACAACTCTTTTGATGAATGCCAACATAGACCAGAGGTCCAAATACACCTTGATGCAAAGATAAAACAAGATCTCAACAAAAATCAAGGCAAAAAATGAAAGCTAAACGCAGTTCTAGAAAAAGAGAACACTCGTTGAACGATAAGAGTGAAAAACGGAGTGTTCTTGGCAAATGAAAAGCGAGTATATCTCCTCCAAAAAAAATTTGTTGGGGTCCAACCATTTATTGCAGCAAACAAAAATAAACAAAACTGAAAACTAAAGTAAAGATGCTCTAAGAAAAACGCATAGTGTATGAAGCAATAAAAATATAGTGTTTTAAAAGGTTACCTAATTTTTGCCGATGAAGAAGGGGTGCCTCGGGCGCATCCCCAAGCTTTGACGCTTGTACCTCTTGGATATTTCTTGAGGTGACATGGACATCCCCAAGCTTGAGCTTTTGTCCATTCTTCATCTCATCTCATCATTCTCCAATCCCTACACTTGAAAACTTCCTTCATACAAAACTCAACACAATTCTATTAGCAACGTTAGCATAAGCATAATAGTAGATCAACCCTTTTTGGTTCAGGTTTCAACTCAAAAACACCACATATAAAGCATATACTACTGTAGCAACTTCCCCAAAAGTTCCGTGATCAAAAGAACTAAAAAAGAAAGCGATGGAGAGGCAAACCCAAATAGTGGCAGAAATCTGTCAAAACAGAACAGCTGACAAAGGTCGATTTTTTCGAGGACCTTCTGTTGCTCAAATCGAAAAGTTCAAAACTAATGAAAGTTTGTATATAACCTGGCGCATATGCACAAGAAATCGCAGGTCAAAAAGATATTCTGAGAATTTTCACTAATTTTTACGGTGCAGCACCGAAATCTGTTTCAGGACAGCAACTTCCCCAAATCTTATCTCACTCAAATTAGAGGTTCTTCTTGGCACAAAAACGAAATAAAAAGGATAAGGAGCGGTTATTACAGTAGTAATAACTTCCAAGACTCAAATAAAATAAAAAGTACTGAAAATAAAACAATGGGTTATCTCCCAAGAGTGCTTTTCTTTAACGCCTTTGAGCTAGGCGCAGAAAGGTGGAAATCAAGTAATATCAAGCGATGAAGCATCAAGTTCATAATTTACTCTAAGAATAGAGTCAAATATTAATTTTTTACTTCTTCTAGGGAAGTGTTCCATACCTTTCTTAAATGGGAATTGATATTTGATGGTGCCTTACTTCATATCAATGATGACACCTACAGTTCGAAGAAAAGGTCTTCCCAAAATAATAGGACATAAAGCATTGCATTCAACATCCATGACAAGAAAATCAACGGGAATAAGGTTATTGTTAACCATAATAAGAACATCATTGATTCTTCCCAAAGGTTTCTTCTTAGCCACATCAGCAATAGGAACATCAAAGTAACACTTTTCAAGTGGTGGTAAACCAAGCATGTCATAAATCTTTCTAGGCATAATAGAAATACTAGCACCTAGATCATATAAAGCATGGCAATCAAAACCATTAACATGCATATCAATGATGGGTTCCCAACCATCTTCTAACTTCTTGGGAATAGAAGCTTTTTGTTTCAACTTTTCATCCCTAATTTTCATGAGAGCATTTTTAATATGATTTGTAAAAGCAATATTCAAAAAACTAGCATTAGGACTCAAAGCAAGCTTTTGGAAGAACAAGATAACTTCAGATATATTGCAGCCATCAACATCAAAATCATTAAATGAAATAGAGCTATCATCTCCCACACTCTGAAAATTTTCAGCACTCTTTTGAGAAAAAGTTTTTGCAGTTTTGGGCTTTTTCGCACAAGGAGTAGGAGTTTTCTCTAAACCAATCAAAGTAAGAGGATTGCTAGTATTTGGAACAACATCATTAGAGGTAGTAATAGTACATACCTTCATCTTTCTAGCCATCTCATCTTCTCTTTCCCACCTGGCATGCAATTCTGCTAACATCCTAACATTTTCATCAATTTTAACTTGGATAGCATTAGTAGCGGCAAAAGTATTGCTTTCTTTCACCTCATTAGGCAACACTTTTAGTTTCAGAATTTCAACATCAAGAGCAAGGTTATCAACTTTAGAAGCAAGAATATCAATTTTGCCTAACTTTTACTCAATAGACTTGTTAAAAGCAGTTTGCTTACCGATGAAGTCCTTGAGCATGACTTCAAGCTCAGAGGGCGCGCCCCTAGTGTTGTTGGAGGAATTACCATAAGAGTTACCATAACCATTACCATTGGTAGAAGGATACGACCTATAATTGTTACTAGCAAAATTGTTCCTATAAGCATTGTTGTTGAAATTATTATTTCTAATGAAGTTTACATCAACATGCTCTTCTTGAGCAACCAAAGAGGCCAAAGGAACATTATTAGGATCAACATGAGTCCTATCATTAGAAAGCATAAGCATAATAGCATCAATCTTATCACTCAAGGAAGTGGTTTGTTCAACAGAATTTACCTTCTTACCTTGCGGAGCTCTCTCGGTGTGCCATTCAGAATAATTTACCATCATATTGTTGAGAAGCTTTGTTGTGGCGCCCAAGGTAAGGGACATAAATGTGCCTCCAGCAGCTGAATCCAATAGGTTTCTTGAAAAAAAATTCAGTCCTGCATAAAAAGTTTGGACAATCATCCAAGTAGTCAATCCATGAGTGGGACAATTCTTTATCATAGATTTCATTCTTTCCCAAGACTGAGCAACATGTTCATTATCAAACTATCTAAAATTCATAATATCACTACGCAAAGCTATAATCTTAGCAGGAGGATAATATTTTCCAATAAAAGCATCCTTACACTTATCCCAAGAATCAATACTATTTCTAGGCAAAGATAGCAACCAATCCTTAGCTCTTCCTCTTAAAGAGAAAGGAAACAACTTAAGCTTAATAATATTACCATCTACATCCTTATACTTTTGCATCTCACATAGCTCAACAAAATTGTTGAGATGAGCTGCAGCATCATTAGAACTGGCACCAGAAAATTGCTCTTTAATAACTAGATTCAACAAAGCAGGTTTGATCTCATAAAAATTTGCCTCAGGAGCAGGTGGCGCAATAGGAGTGCAGATAAAATAATTGTTTTTGGTGCTAGTAAAGTCACACAACTTGGTGTTTTCAGGAGTACCCATTCTAGCAAAACTAAAAGCAAGTAAATAAAAGCAACTATAAAGGAAACTAAATTTTTTTGTATTTTTGATAAAACGATGCAAGCAAAAATAAAATAAAGCAAAACAAAAAACAAAGTAAAAGATTGTGCGTGCGAAACTCCCCTTGCAGAAGTCTTCTTCCTCCCCGGCAATGGTGCCAGAAAACTGCTTGATGGCTTGTAGTACAGCCCGTTGGGAACCCCAAGAGGAAGGTATGATGAGCACAGTAGCAAGTCTTCCCTCAGTTATGAAACCAAGGTTTAATCGGACCAGTAGGAGAAAGCCAAACTTTAGAAGGTGATGCTTGATAGCTTCGTGACACTCCAGACAATGGCGCCAGAAAACTTGTTGACGGCGTGTCTTCCCCCAGCAGCAACGTGAAACCTGCACAACACAAACAAGTACTTTGCTCCCAACTTACGATGAGGTTGTCAATCTCACCGGTTTGCTGTAAACAAAGGATTGAGCGTAGCGAGTGGTAATAGGATAATAGTATGCAAGAAAGTAAACATAGCGAGTAATAGTAAAACGGTAAGGCAATGTAAAGTAAATTGGATCGGGGTCCACAGTTCACTAGTGGTGTCTCTCCATAAGATAAATAACACATGTTGGGTAAACAAATTACAGTTGAGAAATTGATAGAGCAAGATAATGTACATATGTCATGAGGATCACTATGAGATTTACTCTGGGCATTACGACAAAATACATAGACCGTAATCCAACTGCACCTATGACTAAAAATCCACTCGCGGGGAATCATCCAAGGACCCCTTGAGTATTAAGTTGCGAACAACAGATAATCGCATTAAGCAAAGTGCGTAATGTAAACGAAGCAAATGTCCTTAGACACAAGAATGTTGTTTTCTCCCTAGTGGCAACAGTACATCTACAACCTTAGAGGTATTTGTCACTCCCCCAGATTAAATAGAGGCATGAACCCAACTATCGAGCATAAATACTCTCTCTTGGAGTTACTAGCATCTACTCGGCCAAGATAGCTACTAGCAACGGAAAGCATGCAAGATCATAAACAACATAGAGATAACATAAGATATATAATTCAGCACATCAACATCACATAGTACCAATGCTCATCGGATCCCAACAAACACAACATGTATGATTACATAAAGATGATCCTGATCATGTAGGGCAGCTCACAAGATCTAAACATGAAGCACAAGGTGGAGGAGACAACCATCTAGCTACTGCTATGGATCCATAGTCCAAGATAGACTACTCACACATCACTCCGGAGGCGACCATGGTGGTGTAGAAGGCCTCCGGCGGGGATTCCCCTCTCCGACAAGGTGCCGGGACGAGCTCCTGGATCCTCTCGATCTCGTGATGGCGATAGCAGCGGCTTGCAGAATGTTTCGTAAAAAAGAGTTCCGTCCTTTAGGTTTTTCCCGTCGAGGGGACTTTATAGGCGAAGGGGCATCGCCAGGAAGTGGACCAAGTGCCCTCACCATGGGTGGGCGCGGCCAGGGCCTGGGCTGCGCCCCCCTGTGGCATGGCTAGCTCCTGGCCCCCCTCTGTCTCATCTTTGGTCTTCACGGAGCTTTGGTAAAAATAGGAGGTTCGGCTTTTGTTTCATCCAATTCCGAGAATATTTCCTGTGTAACTTTTCTGAAACACAAAAATAGCAGAAAATAGAGAACTGGCACTGTGGCATCTTGTTAATAGGTTAGTTCCGGAAAATGCATAAAATGCCACGAAGTGTAACAAAACACTAAGCAAATGGTGTAAGAACAAGCATGGAGCATCAAAAATTATAGATACGTTTGAGACGTATCAGCCATCATTCAGCGTGTTATACCATTCTGCCGCTCTGCCCTTCAGTGATTAAGAAAATAGCTTCCTCTTAACTTCACC
Organism: Dactylis glomerata; assembly: GCA_007115705.1. NCBI lineage: Eukaryota > Viridiplantae > Streptophyta > Magnoliopsida > Poales > Poaceae > Dactylis > Dactylis glomerata. Next base: position 1,393,328 of record QXEO01000450.1, on the reverse strand, counting down.
TGTAGAAATACCTGCACACTTACACAACTTGCATAATTCATGTATAAAGAGCAAATGATCACCGGGATGGACAGTTCCATCCCCTAAGTAGCAGTTATTCAAAGTGCGTTCAACAATTTTCAAAGGTATTTTGAAAAAAAACGAGGATCACAAACATCATTAGAAACATCACATATGGGAGATAAAATATCATCAGAGCGAAATTTCTCCAGTAAAGCTGGGGAACTAAAAATATCATGCTTATTAAAACCATCTTCCCCAAGCTTAGACCTTTCTTTAGCATTAGCAATAACGGTATTCAAAGAATTCCTACAAATAACATTGCTATGCGAATAAAGCTCCAAAGCTTTTCAAACATTTCAAATCTAAACTCAGGAAAGATACTATAAAACTCTTTATTTTCCATTAAGCCTAACTAGTGAAAATAAAAACAAGAAACAAAAAGATATAATTGCATAATCTAAAGGATATAACTTCGAGCACTCACCAGCAACTAAAAGACTTAGTAGCCAAAGAATGTGAGTACCTTTTACCTTACCTCCCCGGCAACAGCACCAGAAAAGAGCTTGATGTCTACACATGCGTCTGTTCTTGTAGACAGTGTTGGGCCTCCAAGTGCAGAGGTTTGTAGAGCAGCAACAAGTTTCCCTTAAGTGGATCACCCAAGGTTTATCGAACTCAGGGAGGAGGAGGTCAAAGCTATTCCTCTCAAGCAACCCTACAATTACGATACAGAAGTCTCTTGTGTCCCCAACATACCAAATACACTTGTCAGATGTATAGGTGCACTAGTTCGGCGAAGAGATAGTGAAATACAAGTAGTAGTGATGATTATGAGTAGTAAATGTAATCAGAAATAAATATCGCTGCGAGCAAACATGTAACAAAACTGAATGTAAACGGTATTCAATGCTTGGAAACAAGGCCTAGGGATCATACTTTAACGAGTGGACACTCTCAACAAAGTAACATAATTAAACCAATAGATACTAAATTCACTATGCCACTCAAAACTATTCTCCAATGGATAACGAACACTAATCATGCGTAGGGCTACGAAGCACTCCTCAAAGTTTGCATGTACCCAAACTAGATTATCCCACACTATCACCATGAACGCACTAAATGGTTCCAACAAACACCAACAATTCATAGAGACATTAGCCAAAAAGACACACATAATGCGCACACTAGTCACCTTCACATTACGATACAAGGTGTCTCCGAAGATTACAATAATAAAGTTTGGGAGTAGCATAATATCTGAATAATAACATCTACCAATTCAACTAGATACAAAGCTCACGATCACATAAAGATCACCTCATGGGAGAGAGAGGTGAACCACATAGCTACCGGTAGAGCCCTTAGCCCCTAGGGGAGAAGTACTCCCTCCTCATCATAGGAGGCAGCAACAGCGATGGAGATGGCGGTGAGGTCGATGGAGACAGTGGAGATGGCAATGGAGACCGATGAGATGGCTCCGGGGGCACTTCCCCGTCCCGGCAGGGTGCCAGAACAGAGACTTCTGTCCCCCGAAATTTGTCGGTGCTGGTGGCGGAGCTGCAGAACTCTTTCTCGAAAATCACTGATCATTTTAGGGTTTTCCTTCGGAAGGCTTTTTATAGGCGGAGGGACGGCATCAGAGGGCCACCAGGGGGGCCTCACCACCCCCTGGCGCAGCCAGGAGGGGGGCACGCCACCCCATGGTGAGCCTGCCCTCTGGCCCCCCTCCGGCTCTCTTTCGGTCCTCGTCCTTCGTCCGGGAAAAATAGGAGTTTCGGTCTTTGGTTCGTCCAATTCCGAGAATATTTCCTGTGTAGCTTTTCTGAAATGCAAAAACAGCAGAAAACAGGGAACTAGCACTGTGGCATCTTGTCAATAGGTTAGTTCCAGAAATTGCATAAAAACGCCACAAAGTGTAAACAAAACATGAAGCAAATGGTGTAAAACAAGCATGGAGCATCAAAATTTATAGATACGTTTGAGACGTATCAACTAGCATAGAGCCTTCCCTTGCTACAGCCCAACTGCATGACAACACTTTTCTCTTAGATGGTTTGCGAGTACATGATACGTCTCCAACGTATCTATAATTTTTGAATGCTCCATGCTTGTTTTTACACCATTTGCCTATTGTTTCGTTACACTTCGTGGCACTTTTATGCATTTTCCGGAACTAACCTATTAACGAGTTGCCACAGTGCCAGTTTCCTGTTTTCTGCTGTTTTTGTGTTTCAGAAGTGATACACAGGAAATATTCTCGGAATTGGACAAAACAAGTTCCTGAAGTCTTATTTTACCCGGAAGCTTCCAGAGATCTGAAGAGGAGTAGGAGGGGGGGCCACCAGGGCCCCACACACAGGGGTGGCGCGGCCAGCCCCCTGGCCGCGTGGGGCCCATGTGAGGGAGCCTGGCTCCACCCCTGACATTGCCCCTTCGCCTATAAAGACCCCCCGACGGAAAAAACCTAAGAACCCGATCACGTTTCTAGAACACATCGCGATCCGCCGCCGCCGTCGACCCAAAGATCGGGAGGGTCCAGAAGCTCTTCCCGGCACCCTGCCGGAGAGGGGAATCGCCACCGGAGGTCTTCTTCATCGCCATGCTTGCCTCCGGAGCGATGAGTGAGTAGTCTACCTTGGACTATGGGTCCATAGCAGTAGCTAGATGGTTGTCTTCTCCACCATGTGCTTCATGTTTAGATCTCATGAGCTGCCCCACATGATTGAGATCACCGTTATGTAATTCTACATGTTTGGTTTGTTGGGATCCGATGAATATTGGTGTTTATGATTAAGTTGCTGTACTGAATATTATCTTTTGTTATCTCTATGTTGTTTATGATCTTGCATGCTCTCCGTTGTTAGTAGCTATCTTGGCCGAGTAGTTGCTAGTGACTCCAAGAGGGGGTATTTATGCTCGATAGTGGGTTCATGCCTCTATTTAATCTGGGGGAGTGACAGAAACCTCTAAGGTTGTAGATGTGTTGTTGCTACTAGGGAGAAAACAACATTCATATGCTCAAGGGCATATACTTTGTTTACATTACACACTTTGCTTAATGCAATTATCTGTTGTTCGCAACTTAATACTCATGGGGTGTTCGGATTGATATCCTCGGGAGTGGATTATTAGTCATAGATGTAGTTGGATGGCGGTCCATGTATTTTGTTGTAATGCCCAGAGTAAATCTCATAGTGATCTTCTTGACATATCACGTTTATCTTTATTCTATCAATTGCCCAACTGTAATTTGTTTACCCAGCATGTGTTATTTATCTATGGAGAGACACCACTAGTGAACTGTGGATCCCGGTCCTATTTCCATCATATTGCTATCACCTGTTTACTTTACTCGCACTGTTTATTTTACTCGCATACTATATTGTTTTCCACTCGATACGCTCATAATCTTTGTTTCAAGCAAACCGGTGAGATTGACAACCTCATTGCAAGTTGGGAACAAAGTACTTGGTTGTGTGTGTGTAGGTTCCGCATCACCTTCAGTCGTTTGTCTCTCCTCTCCTGACCGATATTAAACCTTGGTTTCTTAACTGAGGGAAAACTAGCTGCTATACTCATCATACCTTCCTCTTGGGGTTCCCAACGGGCTGGTTATCCACCACGCACAAGGACAGTCTGCTCCCACGTTAACCACACGCCATCACACGCAGCAGCTTATTTTCTGGCGCCGTTGCCGGGGAGGAAGTAGAAGACTTCTGCGAGGGGAGTTTTTCGCACGCACATCCTTTACTTTGTTTTATTGCTTTGCTTTACTTTATTTATTTTACCTACATCGTTTTTTACCAAAAACCCAAAAAAATTAGAATCCTTGGTAGTTGTTATTTCTTTACTTTAGTTTATCATGTTGATCCCTAAGTACGTTCTGGAGGACCTCTCAGTAGGTAGTGGTTCGATTATTGGCAAAAGTAACATTGAGGAGTTCTTTAATCACATTTGTATGCATGAGGAAGTTGAGGAGAAATCTTTGGTTGAGCTAGCTCCTAGTATTGAAGTTGCTTCTACTCATTTAGTTCACATGTTAGAAGCTAGGTTTGCTAGTCTTAATCCTTTTGTGCAATACATGTTCCTTAAGCTTCATGAAATTGAGGATCCCGAAAAGAAAGCTTTTATCTTGGAAACTTTGCGCATAGAATTTAGAGATGTTGCAATTGAGACTAGGAAAGTTTTTAAGAAGTTTAATAAGCTTGGTTCGCCTGTTGAAATTGTTGGTACACCCAATGAAGAATGTAAATTGCCAATACTTTGTAAGCTTGTAGGAATTCATAATGCCTTGGTTGCTAATACTAGTTGGATTTGTCCTGAAAATCTTTTTGATGAAAATAGTGCACCAAAGCGTGACTACAAGTGATATGCAAAACCTCAATTGGATAGTATTCATTTCTTTATTCCTATAGTGGATCCTGATCCCCCTTTTCATTATTACTTGATTCGCAATTTTCTGCGCCTAGCTCAAAGGCGTTAAAGAAAAGCACTCTTGGGAGATAACCCAATGTTTTCTTTTCAGTACTTTTTCTTTTATTTGAGTCTTGGAAGTCATTACTACTGTAATGACCGCTCCTTATCTTGTTTATTTCGTTTTTGTGCCAAGAGAAGCCTCTAATTTGAGTGAGGTAAAGATTTGGGGATGTTGCTGTCCTAAAACTGTTTTCGGTGCTGCACCGTAAAAATTCGTATAAATTCTCTGTTTATCTTTGGACCTGCGATTTTTTGTGCATATGCCCCAGGTTATATCCAAACTTTTGTTAGTTGAACACTTTTTGATTTGAGCAACAGAAAATCCCTCAAAAATTTGACCTTTGTCAGCTGTTCAGTTTTGACAGATTTCTGCCAATATTTGTGTTTGCCACTTTATCGCTTTCTTTTGAGTTCTTTTGATCACGGAACTTTTGGGGAGGTTGCTACAGTAGTATTTGCTATATATGTGGTGGTTTTGAGTTGAAACCTGAAGCAAATAGAGGATTGATTATATGTTATGCTTGCACTAATGTTGCTAATAGAATTGTGTTTAGTTTTGTATGAAGGAAGTTTTCAAGTGTAGGGATTGGAGAATGATGAGATGAGTTGAAGAATGGACAAAAGCTCAAGCTTGGGGATGCCCATGCATCACCCCCAGAAGTATCCAAGAAGTACAAGCGTCAAAGCTTGGGGATGCCCCCGAGGCACCCCTTCTTCATCGGCAAAAATCAGGTCACCTTTCAAAACACTATATTTTTATTGCTTCATGCACTATGTGTTTTTCTTGGAGCGTCAGTTGTTTTAGTTTTCTTAGTTTGTTTAGTTTGTTTGTTTGCTGAAATAAATGGTTGGACCCCAACAAATTTCCTTTGGAGGAGATGTACTCGTTTTCATTTGCAAAGAACGCTCTAGTTTTCACTCTTATTAAAAATCGAGCGTTCTTCTTTTTCTGCTACTGCTTTTGGTTTTCGTTTTCGCCTTGATTTGCGTTCAGACCTTGTCATATCTTTTCATCAAGGTGTATTTTTGCCTCTGATCTTTATTGGTTTTCATCAAAAGAGGTATCTTTAAAAATTTCAAATGGTGTTGGAAAAGAGAAAAAGCTTTGTGCAAAATAGTGGTACAAGAAGGAGCTTGTGTAGATTGTGGCTTAGGCTTTTTCATGTCATGCTTGATGTCTTTTTGATAGTATGCTTAGTGGTTTTGATGTAGCATAACTTGTCTCAAATAACTGAGATTGCTTAATGAGCCTTTGAAAAAATCATGCGTTGTTTTTATTGTATGGAAGCATTATTTTGGTTTTCTCCTTGATGCTTTATTTGGGTTGACTTGGCGCATGCTCACACATGTTAGACTCTTACAAAGTCGCCAATAGCCTTTATGATCATTTAGTTTTTGACTTTTGATGCCATCTTATGCTTCTTTTAATGTCGCTTTGTTGCTTTGCATGATTATGGCCATTACTGCTCTCTTAGTTGGTCGCTCCCAGTCTTTTGCTAGCCCTCGCCTTGTACTGAGTATGAGCTCTACTCGTGCATCCAACTCCTAAAAGCTAAAGTTTTCCAAAGTGTCCACCATACATACCTACTAGCAATTTGCTATTCCAAGTAAATTTGACTTGCTTTTATTTTCTATTCAAATTAAACTCTTACCAGTGTGATGCGAAATTCAGTCAGTAAAGCTCTCACGAACCGGAAGGCACACTTTACTTTTTCCTGTTCTTAAAAATTTGATATTGTGGTCTCTTATGTTGAGTTGTTATGCTTGCAAGTTGTAAGTTGGATTCTAGCCCAGCCATGCTGTCATGGGGCAAGCTTTCAACATTGCACTTCTTATTTGAGTTGATATCGTGATCTTTTGTTTATGGATGCCCGCGGTGTGAAATGAATTGGGAATCTTGTGGGGATCATGGAGTTTGTATATGTGTTAGGGAAACGCTGGGCCGCCAATCTAAGTCATGCATAATTCATGGTGGAAATTTGCAGCATACCCATGGTGAACATACGATGACGCATCTCACAATAAAAAGCTAAACAAAAGGCAAATAAAAGAGATGTCGAGGTGTTCATTGTCTGCTTGTCCTGTCATTTTGGTGTGGGCTTGTTCCATGTCATCGGGCACGGAGGTACCCCATTGGCGGTTCTCAATGATATGCATATACTTACAATGACAAGAGCCTTGCTTGGGACTCTAAGTAAAGTAGCATGAGGTTTGGGTACTCGTATTCACGGGGCACGAGGTTTTCAACTTATGATTTGTCAAGCATATGCATCATAATTGTTCTCGCATTAACTTTAACCATTCAAGATGCTTATGATGGGGGCAATGAGAGCTCAAATCCGGTAAGTACCATAATTTTTGAAGGTTATAAAACTTGCAATCACTGCTTCCCTCTGCGAAGGGCCTTTCTTTTATTTTTATGTTGAGTCACCACCTTCTTTCTTTATGCACCATTAAGAGAGCATAGTTGTCATTCTTAGTGTGATATGCATTGTCCCAAAGTTCATTGATTGATTCATGATGATTGGTTTCACTTCTTCTTAAATTATTTGTATCTAGTCGCCCTCTTAAACTTTGAAGGTGTCCTATGCATTTATGTTTTGCTCTCCATGAAGGACAAGCTAAAAACCATTTGTATGTTTTTCCTTATGATTTGAACACACGTTTGACTTTCATTGTTTCATTATCATGATCTTTTATTTGTGTTCATTTGCATGTTTACAACATGGTTGCTAAGTTCTTATTGTCATGATTATATCTTCATGCCCATGTTTTAAGTTCTTATGATCCCAGCTCACCAATGCTTACATATATGATCAAGGTTGTGTAGGTGCATGTCACCTCAAAAATTATTCTTTTGTTATCACTTACCTACTCGAGGACGAGCAGGAGTTAAGCTTGGGGATGCTTGATACGTCTCCAACGTATCTATAATTTTTGAATGATCCATGCTTGTTTTTACACCATTTGCCTATTGTTTCGTTACACTTTGTGGCACTTTTATGCATTTTCCGGAACTAACCTATTAACGAGTTGCCACAGTGCCAGTTTCCTGTTTTCTGCTGTTTTTGTGTTTCAGAAGTGATACACAGGAAATATTCTCGGAATTGGAAGAAACAAGTTCCTGAAGTCTTATTTTACCCGGAAGCTTCCAGAGATCTGAAGAGGAGTAGGAGGGGGGCCACCAGGGCCTCACACACAGGGGTGGCATGGCCAGCCCCCTGGCCGCGTGGGGCCCGCGTGAGGGATCTTGGCTCCACCCCTGACATCGCCCCTTCGCCTATAAAGACCCCCCGATGGAAAAAACCTAAGAACCTGATCACTTTTCCAGAACACATCGCGATCCGCCGCCACCGTCGACCCGAAGATCGGGAGGGTCCAGAAGCTCTTCTCGGCACCCTGCCGGAGAGGGGAATCGCCACCGGAGGTCTTCTTCATCGCCATGCTTGCCTCCGGAGCGATGAGTGAGTAGTCTACCTTGGACTATGGGTCCATAGCAGTAGCTAGATGGTTGTCTTCTCCACCATGTGCTTCATGTTTAGATCTCATGAGCTGCCCTACATGATTGAGATCACCGTTATGTAATTCTACATGTTTGGTTTGTTGGGATCCGATGAATATTGGTGTTTATGATTAAGTTGCTATACTAAATATTATCTTTTGTTATCTCTATGTTGTTTATGATCTTGCATGCTCTCCGTTGTTAGTAGCTATCTTGGCCGAGTAGTTGCTAGTGACTCCAAGAGGGGGTATTTATGCTCGATAGTGGGTTCATGCCTCTATTTAATCTGGGGGAGTGACAGAAACCTCTAAGGTTGTAGATGTGCTGTTGCTACTAGGGAGAAAACAACATTCATATGCTCAAGGGCATATGCTTTGTTTACATTACACACTTTGCTTAATGAAATTATCTGTTGTTCGCAACTTAATACTCATGGGGTGTTGGGATTGATATCCCCGGGAGTGGATTATTAGTCATAGATGCAGTTGGATGGCGGTCTATGTATTTTGTTGTAATGCCCAGAGTAAATCTCATAGTGATCTTCTTGACATATCACGTTTATCTTTATTCTTTCAATTGCCCAACTGTAATTTGTTTACCCAGCATGTGTTATTTATCTATGGAGAGACACCACTAGTGAACTGTGGATCCCGGTCCTATTTCCATCATATTGCTATCACCTGTTTACTTTACTCGCACTGTTTATTTTACTCGCATACTATATTGTTTTCCACTCGATACGCTCATAATCTTTGTTTCAAGCAAACCGGTGAGATTGACAACCTCATCGCAAGTTGGGAACAAAGTACTTGGTTGTGTGTGTGCAGGTTCCGCATCACCTTCAGTCGTTTGTCTCTCCTCTCCTAACCGATATTAAACCTTGGTTTCTTAACTAAGGGAAAACTAGCTGCTATACTCATCATACCTTCCTCTTGGGGTTCCCAACGGGCTGGTTATCCACCACGCACAAGGACAGTCTGCTCCCACGTTAACCACACGCCATCACACGCAGCAGTACAATTCCAAAATGTACTCACGGCTTTGTCCCTGGCTATTAACTTGGTCAGATTATGGTGAAGAATATGAGGATGATGGTGAGGAGTTCGACGACGCCGGTGCGAACTAGGATCCGTCTCCCGGTCAGTCGCCTGTAGGGTAGAGGCATGACACGGGTCACCAACGCTACCCTTGTATCCGCTGCTGTGTTAGATGAACTTGCCCCGCGTGGCATTTGAGTTTGGCCAAGTGGCCATCTAAGACTATTTGAACTCGTTATGTAATGGATGATGTACTCTGTAATGCCAACTCTGTTATGTGGATTCATGACGGTCTTCCTGGGATCGTGAATTGTATGCATAACGGGTATCCCGGGTGGTAAGCCGGGGTCCTGTAACGCCCCACCTTTGGATTAAGGTGGAACTCCTGTGTATCTGTGCCATTCCCTGGATCAGTAGATAGCACCACAGTACAAAATATAGTAATCATTGCAATAGCATCAATATTACAACGTAAATCCAGTTACATAGATCTTCAACCTTACGAGTACACAGCATAAAGCATAGTTGTAGTGAGCTTCCATCTTCATCAAGTGCCACAGGCAGACATGTTGGAATGTAAGCTCGAGATCCTACTCCTGGTTTCTTACTCGACAACAAAACCTGCACGTTGAATATGCAGCCGTAGAGGGGTCAGTATAATGATGTACTGGCAAATGACACATATTTGGTGGCTGTTGTGAAAAAAACTAACTACATGACATTTGGCTGGTGGATCTCATAGGCTGATTTGCATAAAGCCAATTTTATCCTAAAATCCTTTTTAATACTTTCTTACAAAATTTTATTTTTCAAGGGTCAAGACAACCCCCATACATTACATACTGGCCGGTATGTAGTTTCTGGGCGAAACTCAACATAGTTTTGAAGTACAGAAACCACCACCCCTCGGAGTGTATGGCCCTGAGCCTTCTCCTGATTGTTGCTAGTCAAGTTTTTAAGCATTCAGAAATGGTGATGAGATTCTTCCGTACATTCCATGTCTAGAGACTCAAATTGTCCATAATCGGGGACACGGCTAATTGATTAGTTTTGACACCCTGCAGGGGTTGTGCGCTTTCACCTTACAACTCATTTTATGCCCATACATAAAATGAGACGAGACCTTTTAGAAGGAGAGAGCAACTAACTGGCAAGATTCGTTCCCAACCTACAATTCAACTACCTGCCACTTCTTGCACACAAGTTGCACCCTCACATCTAATCAGTAAAGACAGAGCCCATATTGTCATAAGGCTGCACTGGAAGCACTCTAAGCATGGAAGACATGGTAACCTCTTTGTTCCTGGGTGGCAATCCACAAGTGAACGCCCAGGCAGCAACTACACAATGTGTAGCCCCGGGTAGACACTCAACATCGCCTCCATCATCAAACCAATCCACCTAGGTGTTTCATTTTAGTTGAAATTCTTAATTTGTTCACAAAACACTTTTAACAAGTGATCATAGCATGGCATCAAAATTAAAGTATTTAACATCCTAACAGGTAGGGTTTAAGGGATAGCTAAACAATACTAGGATCTAGCAAAGCAACTCTTTTCTTTGAAAACACCACCTATCATGCATACTACAAGTAGTGAATACACTAATGCATATAGTAAAGAAAATGGGTAAAGGGACATGTGTGTCACTTGCCTTTTTGAAGATCACGATGTTTCACTTCTCTCAACTATGCACGTAGCTCTTCACACAAGCTATAGCACAAAAATAACATAACATAAACACATCATACAAACACAATCAAACAAATCAAACAATTGAAAAGTGTTTGTTTAACAATTTAGATTTATTGAGATATTATGACAAGAAAGATATGGCAAAGGATCATGAATTGTGAGATATGAATTTGAGAGCTTAGTTGGGAAAGATCAAAATGATTGGTATGATAATTGGACTAGGCAAAAATATAATTGATGAAGTTTTTATGCTTTATTAAAGCATAAATGAGTTTTGGAATAGCTCATGTGAAATAAATTACACAAGAGTCAAATAGTGCAACTACAACACTATTGAGTAAATGTGACAACAATTACTCTTAAATAGCATCTATTGCACTTAGGAACTAGGCTAGGTTTTAAGAATGCTTGACTACTCAATTAGCACATTTGCAAGTTGAATAGTTCAATACATGTGAACAAAACTAAGTAGGTATTGGATTGGGTATGAATGATTGATATTTGAGGACATGGCTCAAATGGTTCATTGATCAACATGGTGTATAACACATACTATGGTATGGGTTATAACAACTCCACATTAATAGAACCTAAGTTTGATATGAATTCATATTCTACTCAAGTAGCACAATTGCAATTTGAGTACATATATGAATTAGACGAAATATGTTTAGTTGGACAAGGTATGGGTCAAGGTGGTCTAAAGATTTAGCATACAATGATCTTTCTAGATACAATGTAGAGGTAACAATCTTGTGCTTAGCATAATTTTGGATAGAGTTTAGAGATAAATTATGTGAATAGATTCACATGAGTTTAGAATAATGCAACATAACACTGCTGAATAAAGTGTGATAGCACTTATTCATAATAGTATAGGTTACACATAGACTTGAGTATGTATTGGTGATACATTGAGTTACTCAATCAACTCATTTGCAAATTGAATGGTTCAATACATAGAGACAAGATTAAGTAAGCAAGGGATTTGATATGAATGAGTGATATTTGAGAATATGGCTTAGAGGGTTGGTTGGATAGCTTGGGACACGATCATGTGCTATGGTAGTGGAATTGAATCAATACCTCAACAGCAAGAGTAGAACTGATGATTAAGATATGTCTCACTTTACTCAAATAACTTAATTGAAATTTGAATAGGTATGAAATAGACATGATGTACTTGGATGGATATGACATTGGATCAAAGTGATCTCAAGATGATATTTGATAGCTAGGTATGATCGTAGGGTTTTCTAAAGTAGAAGGAATCATTGATTGAAATAGAAATAGAATTAATCTATATAGGAATACTCAAATTCTCATATTAGAATTTGAATAATTGTGACATGGTTCAAGAAATTATGGGGGTGATGCTACTGGATAGCTTGCAGTACTACAAAGTCACTGCAATTGGAATCATTCTAAAATTAATTCTAGAAATCAAATTATGTTGAAGATAGTGATTTGGATAGATTTGAATGCACAAAGTGTGTGCACGTATCAAATTTGGATTTTCTTGTTCCTATGATGTTCTACATGATTAAAGGATTCCAAAGACTACAAATTTGTAATTTTTGGATGGACAGAACTAAGGATATGATTTAAACAAGTTAACAGATAGGTTTATCTCAAATTAAAATGGTTTCGAATTGAACCCATAAAATATGAATTATTATTGTACTACTGGATTCTAGATGTTCTAAGGATTCCAACGGTATATCATTTGTTATTTTTGGACCTAGAGATCAAAAGATATGATTTTCTGAAGATTTGGATCAAATCTGATTTCAAATTCTAATTCGAATTTCTGTTTAAACCGGAAGCCGACACGTGGCAGATCCTGATAGGCCCGTACCGGTTCATTTGGATCAGTGATGTGAGCCGCTAGATCTAAAGGGGAGTGGACAATCCAGATCTGCTGATACCGGTTCACTTAAGTGAACTAATCGGGTGCATCAGATCGAGATCCAACGGTGGGAAAATAAAATGAGGAGGACCTCACCGTTTCGTGTTAGGTTTCCGGCGAGGTCACCGGAGACGCGGCCAGACGTCGAGCTCCGGCGGGGCTGCGGCGGGTCTTGGACGACGGCGATGCTATGACGGGGACCAAAACGACGAGGCGAGCTCGAGAGCGTGAATCTCCACCTCGATCGGTTCCAGATGAAGAAGTAGAGGACGGATGGAGGAGCTTCGGACGCCGGTGTGCTACGGGGCGATGACGAGGAGTTCGATTTGCTACAAAATAAAATCGGGGAAAGGGTTAGGGAGGTGCGCCGGGTCAGAGATGATGGAGGGAGGCCAGAAGGAGACGGCGGTTTCACCGGGAGGTGCCGGAATCGGTCATGGTTACCTGCAGATATGCGGGGCTCCGGCGAGGAATTTCGCAGTCCTCGCTGCGGCTCAAGTGGAGAAGCAAAAGGGGAGAGGGAGAGGATGCCCGGGGCTATTTATAGGCACGGCGAGAGCTTGAAACGGCAGGGGGTAATGAGGGATTAAGAGAGGGGGGGCGAGTTACTGCGCGCGGAGGAAACGGTCACCGGCGTGATTAGTGGCTGGAGGTTGACGACGCTGACATGGACTGACCGCTGGAGCCCACATCTCAGTGAGGGAAGGAGAGAACAGAGGGTACCGATTCGGTAGGGCTTGCTGGGCCATGGGCCTCTTCTGGAGCTGGGCTAAATTGGTCCCCTCCCCCCCCGGCCTTTTATTCTTTTCTTTATTTCATTTTCATTTTCTCTTTCTGATTTCTGATTTAAATCAAATCCTTTGCAATCTTGATTCAAAACACTTCAAACAAAATCCTAAGTTATTCTAATATTCAGCATAGTGTGCTAAACCAGTAGCAAAATAAGTTTTCAAAATAAAAGAGAATTTTCAATAAAAGTTTATGAACAAGGCAAGGAGGTTTGTTTGCATAAATGCAAATATGGAGATAGGGTTTGAAATAAATCCTTTTAGAAATCAGTGATAAAAACTTATAAGTAATGTTTGAAATTATCCTTCAGACTTAGTTTTGGTAATGAAATAAATAATTTTGTAAACCATCCTTTGCAAGCAAGCTTGCATAGATTCATGTGTAAAAATATTATTTGGAAAACTTCCATCTTCTCAAGAAACTCTTCAAGAAAATGATAGAAGGTTTGAAATAGTTTTCTACTAAAGCTTTTAATTAACTAAAAGTTTTAAATCTTTGTGAATTTTCAATCAACACAAGCACAATAAAAACAAAAATTTTCCCCCAAAATTTGATAAAATCTTGGGATGTTACAGACTACCACCCTTAAAAGAAATCTCGTCCCCGAGATTGGAGAAAGGCTAAAAAGTTTATTGATTCTAATGGAACTAGGGTGCTACCACCCTTAAAATAAAATTCCGCTTGGTGGTATCTTGATGCTTCCTTAGGCACTTGCATTTTGTTCCCAGCTTGCATTCACTGTTGTGCCATTTTCCCTGAACCGCCCTTCTCAGAAGTTTTGATGATCACCACTATGTTCAAAAGTGGGCACACTAAGGGTTCCATCCAATTCTAGTGATAAGCAGATATCATCCATTGCTTTGTCACCAATAAGGTAGTCCACATCTTCCAAGAATGTGTATCTAGCCTTTTCTTGGTCGGTCCTCACCAAGGCCAAGACAGCATACAGGCCATCACCATACTCCTTGTTGCTTTTTAGCTGATTTTCATTACAGAATCTCATAAGATGACCCAGTGCCAAGTACTGCATGCTTGCCCCACGAACATGATGAGACCACATATCCCAATGAATTAGGATGGCATCTCTCTGCAGTCTTATCATGCATTTCATAGGGGTAAACAAGGTGGACTCTGTAAGAGGTACTTGCACCTTTAAGGGACGGAAGGTCGCCTTATAACCAGCATTTTTGAATCTTTTCTTGATACTGGTGCTCATCATGCTATCTGCCACTAGTACCAGGTGGTCCTTAAGAATTCCTTTCGCAACCATCTTCATAGTCATTGGAAGGCGCTGGACAACTTGATCATATCTCGAAGATGAACTCTTTTGCAAGAAAAGTGATCTAACGAAGCTCTCATGGGTAGGAAAGTAGTTTCAGGGATTCGGTGAGTTGCCTCATAACGTCGCAGGTCGGGATGGGGTAGACTTCGGCGGCATAAAGCTTTGGAACCAGGAGGCAATCTCATATGTAGTGGTGGCTGTCTTTGTTGTGACTCTCTGGAGAGGAGTGACCTCTCTTTTATAGGCACAGGGAGGTAGCCGAACAGGCCACGTAAGGAGTCGAAATGAAGGGTCGGGAATGTGAATCGAACAGGCAGCAGCCAAAGCTGAACAGCCTTCGTATACAAAGCCCACTGAGCAAAATGTTTCTGATTCGTGTAGCCGTTCAAATACCAAAACATCCTCACCGTAGTTCTACGTTTTGGCCACACTAGCTCACTATAAAGGGTGTAACATATTATCCTCCTAAGGTTATGGTTTAACGACGTCGTCTCTCATGTAGGTAGGTCTCTCTAGATTCACCATTCCTCCTACAAGAGCGAACAATATGAGTAGTCGTCATGGGGCGCAAATCCATGTCGCACCCAATCATTACCTTGTATTTGGTTTGGTGCATCTCGCATTCTAACTCTTGGTCAACCTTACTAGCTTTTAAACAAAAGTTTTGTTGAAATTGGAACCAAGTTCCCAAATCTTATTTTGAATTTTGAAAACAAAATCTATCGTTCCTAGCTAGAGGTTTTCAACAAAGCTCGTGGCAATAATCCTTAAGTTGTAGATCCTTTGGTTTGCCATTTAAGAGGAATTAAAATCCTTTCCATAGCTCTGTTTGCTCTTTCCATTGCTCTGTTTGTCCTTTCCACCTTTCTTGCATGAGGTGGTTGAATAGTATTACTTCCACATTAGCTACACCTTGGGGTGTCTTCTTATTGTTTGCGAGGTATCCTTCAGCTATCCTAGCTTACTGGAGTCTTGGGGCATCATCCTTTGTGCAGCCTCTTGCGTAATGTTCCAGTCTCTTGTACTTGAAACACTACCTCTTGTTGTTGTACTTTGTATCCTTATCTCCAACTGATGGTCATTGTAGTTGTTCTGTCGTTGAGAATACTTTGGTTTGGGTTTTAGGACAAGTTTAGGTCTTAGCATAGATGAGAATTAGATAGAAGGGATCTAAAGGAAAAATCCTACCCAACCACAACAGTTTGTTTGCAAGATGAATTTTCTTGATCTGCTGTGCAAACAATATCCAACAAACATTCATCATAACAAGCAAACTAGTTTTCAAACAAACGGGAAGGTACGATCATCCACAAGTCGGTATGACCATAATGTTTATTACACATCGTTGCTTATTAAAATTTCCTAAATGGAGGTCCAACTAAGGCTTCTTGGTACTCTCCTAAGCAGATCCATTGTTCTGGTCCAGCTGCTTTAGTAGATTGGTAATTTGCTCGTCCTTGGTTTTGATGAGGTCTCCTTGAACACTAAGTTCAGATACCAACTTTTCCATGTCACCTTGAAGTTGGTTTATGGTTTCCTTCAATGTAGTAGTGTCTTCCTTTTCTTCTTTGAGGTCTTGCTGAGTATTATGAAGTCTCCACTTGAGTCTTTCTCCAAGTTCCTTTATAGCTGACCAAGCAGCACATCTCGCTGAGTCTAGAAATGATGGATACATCTCGGAGTTGGTGAACATCCAAAGTCCCATCTTCTTGTGGTCATCTTCCTTGTTCTTGTATAGGTGCAGTTGCACCCACCAATATTCTTCACCTTCCTCAATCACGGGAAAACCTTTGTAAATAGCTTCTCCTTGCATTCCCATACTTAACATGAGGTTCTTCAAGGCTTTGGGAAATTCAGTCTCACACTTCAGAGTCATGATCATTACTGGTCCTTTCTGGAGGGATTCGATGAGGTTGGCCGTCTAAAATAGAGATAGAAGTAGTGTAAAACAAATGAATGGGATAAGTTCCTACAAGAAAATTTCAAACTAAAGTAAATAGATTGATTTCATTTAGAAAATTGAATTGATTTTCTTTTTAAAGGAAGAGGAAAGAATCCTAAGGCTTCCTAGTCTATTCCAAACCTAGGGTCTCGATTCTACAGGCAACACTATGCTCTGATACCATTCTGTAACGCCCCACCTTTGGATTAAGGTGGAACTCCTGTGTATCTATGCCATTCCCTGGATCAGTAGATAGCACCACAGTACAAAATATAGTAATCATTGCAATAGCATCAATATTACAATGTAAATCCAGTTACATAGATCTTCAACCTTACGAGTACACAACATAAAGCATAGTTGTAGTGAGCTTCCATCTTCATCAAGTGCCACAGGCAGACATGTTGGAATGTAAGCTCGAGATCCTACTCCTGGTTTCTTACTCGACAACAAAACCTGCACGTTGAATATGCAGCCCCAGAGGGGTCAGTACAATGATGTACTGGCAAATGACACATATTTGGTGGCTGTTGTGAAAAAAACTAACTACATGACATTTGGCTGGTGGATCTCATAGGCTGATTTTCATAAATCCAATTTTATCCTAAAATCCTTTTTAATACTTTCTTACAAAATTTTATTTTTCAAGGGTCAAGACAACCCCCATACATTACATACTGGCCGGTATGTAGTTTCTGGGCGAAACTCAACATAGTTTTGAAGTACAGAAACCACCACCCCTCGGAGTGTATGGCCCTGAGCCTTCTCCTGATTGTTGCTAGTCAAGTTTTAAAGCATTCAGAAACGGTGATGAGATTCTTCCGTACATTCGATATCTAGAGACTCAAATTGTCCATAACCGGGGACACGGCTAATCGATTAGTTTTGACACCCTGCAGGGGTTGTGCACTTTCACCTTACGACTCATTTTATGCCCATATATAAAATGAGACGAGACCTTTTAGAAGGAGAGAGCAACTAACTGGCAAGATTCGTTCCCAACCTACAATTCAACTACCTGCCACTTCTTGCACACAAGTTGCACCCTCACATCTAATCAGTCAAGACAGAGCCCATATTGTCATAAGGCTGCACTGGAAGCACTCTAAGCATGGAAGACATGGTAACCTCTTTGTTCCTAGGTGGCAATCCACAAGTGAACGCCCAGGCAGCAACTACACAATGTGTAGCCCCGGGTAGCCACTCAACATCGCCTCCATCATCAAACCAATCCACCCAGGTGTTTCATTTTAGTTGAAGTTCTTAATTTGTTCACAAAACATTTTTAACAAGTGATCATAGCATGGCATCAAAATTAAAGTATTTAGCATCCTAACAGGTAGGGTTTAAGGGATAGCTAAACACTACTAGGATCTAGCAAAGCAACTCTTTTCTTTGAAAACACCACCTATCATGCATACTACAAGTAGTGAATACACTAATGCATATAGTAAAGAAAATGGGTAAAGGGACATGTGTGTCACTTGCCTTTTTGAAGATCACGATGTTTCACTTCTCTCAACTATGCACGTAGCTCTTCACACAAGCAATAGCACAAAAATAACATAACATAAACACACCATACAAACACAATCAAACAAATCAAACAATTGAAAAGTGTTTGTTTGACAATTTAGATTTATTGAGATATTATGACAAGAAAGATATGGCAAAGGATCATGAATTGTGAGATATGAATTTGAGACCTTAGTTGGGAAAGATCAAAATGATTGGAGAGATAAGTGGACTAGGCAAAAATATAATTGATGAAGTTTTTATGCTTTATTAAAGCATAAATGAGTTTTGGAATAGCTCATGTGAAATAAATTACACAAGAGTCAAATAGTGCAACTACAACACTATTGAGTAAATGTGACAACAATTACTCTTAAATAGCATCTATTGCACTAAGGAACCAGGCTAGGTTTTAAGAATGCTTGACTACTCAATTAGCACATTTGCAAGTTGAATAGTTCAATACATGTGAATAAAACTAAGTAGGTATTGGATTGGGTATGAATGATTGATATTTGAGGACATGGCTCAAATGGTTCATTGATCAACATGGTGTATAACACATACTATGGTATGGGTTATAACAACTCCACATTAATAGAACCTAAGTTTGAGATGAATTCATATTCTACTCAAGTAGCACAATTGCAATTTGAGTACATATATGAATTAGACAAAATATGTTTAGTTGGACAAGGTATGGGTCAAGGTGGTCTAAAGATTTAGCATACAATGATCGTTCTAGATACAATGTAGAGGTAACAATCTTGTGCTTAGCATAATTTTGGATAGAGTTTAGAGATAAATTATGTGAATAGATTCACATGAGTTTAGAATAATGCAACATAACACTGCTGAATAAAGTGTGATAACACTTATTCATAATAGTATAGGTTACACATAGACTTGAGTATGTATTGGTGATACATTGAGTTACTCAATCAACTCATTTGCAAATTGAATGGTTCAATACATAGAGACAAGATTAAGTAAGCAAGGGATTTGATATGAATGAGTGATATTTGAGAATATGGCTTAGAGGGTTGGTTGGATAGCTTGGGACACGATCATGTGCTATGGTAGTGGAATTGAATCAATACCTCAACAACAAGAGTAGAACTGATGATTAAGATATGTCTCACTTTACTCAAATAACTTAATTAAAATTTGAATAGGTGTGAAATAGACATGATGTACTTGGATGGATATTACATTGGATCAAAGTGATCTCAAGATGATATTTGATAGCTAGGTATGATCGTAGGGTTTTCTAAAGTAGAAGGAATCATTGATTGAAATAGAAATAAAATTAATCTATATAGGAATACTCAAATTCTCATATTAGAATTTCAATAATTGTGACATGGTTCAAGAAATTATGGGGGTGATGCTACTGGATAGCTTGCAGTACTACAAAGTCACTGCAATTGGAATCATTCTAAAATTAATGCTAGAAATCAAATTATGTTCAAGATAGTGATTTGGATAGATTTGAATGCACAAAGTGTGTGCACGTATCAAATTTGGATTTTCTTGTTCCTATGATGTTCTACATGATTAAAGGATTCCAAAGACTACAAATTTGTAATTTTTGGATGGACAGAACTAAGGATATGATTTAGACAAGTTAACAGATAGGTTTATCTCAAATTAAAATGGTTTCGAATTGAACCCATAAAATATGAATTATTATTGTACTACTGGATTCTAGATGTTCTAAGGATTCGAACGGTATATCATATGTTATTTTTTGGACCTACAGATCAAAAGATATGATTTTCTGAAGATTTGGATCAAATCTGATTTCAAATTCTAATTCGAATTTCTATTTAAACCGGAAGCCAACACGTGGCAGATCCTGGTAGGCCCGTACCGGTTCGTTTGGATCAGTGATGTGAGCCTCTGGATCTAAAGTGGAGTGGACGATCCAGATCTGCTGATACCTGTTCACTTAAGTGAACTAATCGGGTGCATCAGATCGAGATCCAACCGTGGGAAAATAAAATGAGGAGGACCTCACCGTTTCGTGTTAGGTTTCCGGCGAGGTCACCGGAGACGCGGCCAGACGTCGAGCTCCGGTGGGGCTGCGGCGGGTCCTGGACGATGGCGATGCTATGACGGGGTCCAGAACGACGAGGCGAGCTCGAGAGCGTGAATCTCCACCTCGATCGCTTCCAGATGAAGAAGTAGAGCACGACTAGAGGAGCTTCAGACGCCGGTGTGCTACGGGGCGATGACGAGGAGCTCGATTTGCCACAAAATAAAATTGGGGAAAGGGTTAGGGAGGTGCGCCGGGTCAGAGATGATGGAGGGAGGCCAGAAGGTCACCGGGAGGTGCCGGAATCGGTTGTGGTTACCTGCAGATATGCGGGGCTCCGGCGAGGAATTTCGCAGTCCTCGCTGCGGGTCGAGCGGAGAAGCAAAAGGGGAGAGGGAGAGGACGCCCGGGGCTATTTATAGGCACGGCGAGAGCTTGAAACAGCAGGGGGTAATGAGGGATTAAGAGAGGGGGGGCGAGTTACTGCACGCGGAGGAAACGGTCACCGGCGTGATTAGCGGCTGGAGGTTGACGACGCTGACATGGACTGACCGCTGGGGCCCACATGTCAGCGAGGGAAGGAAAGAACAGAGGGTACCGATTCGGTAGGGCTTGCTGGGCCATGGGCCTCTTCTGGAGCTGGGCTAAATTGGTCCCCCCGGCCTTTTATTCTTTTCTTTACTTCCTTTTCATTTTCTCTTTCTGATTTCTGATTTAAATCAAATCCTTTGCAATCTTGATTCAAAACACTTCAAACAAAATCCTAAGTTATTCTAATATTCAGCATAGTGTGCTAAACCAGTAGCAAAATAAGTTTTCAAAATAAAAGAGAATTTTCAATAAAAGTTTATGAACAAGGCAAGGAGGTTTGTTTGCATAAATGCAAATATGGAGATAGGGTTTGAAATAAATCCTTTTAGAAATCAGTGATAAAAACTTATAAGTAATGTTTGAAATTATCCTTCAGACTTAGTTTTGATAATGAAATAAATAATTTTGTAAACCATCCTTTGCAAGCAAGCTTGCATAGATTCATGTGTAAAAATATTATTTGGAAAACTTCCATCTTCTCAAGAAACTCTTCAAGAAAATGATAGAAGGTTTGAAATAGTTTTCTACTAAAGCTTTTAATTAACTAAAAGTTTTAAATCTTTGTGAATTTTCAATCAACACAAGCACAATAAAAACAGAAAATTTCCCCCAAAATTTGATAAAATCTTGGGATATTACAGGTCCCCACACGGAGCTTCTATCGTCGCCATCATTACAAGACGACATGGCGAAGGAAGGAGAGAGGGGGTAGAACTAGAGGAAGGAGAGAGAGAGAGGGGGTAGAGCCGGCATGCAAGGTAGTGACTCAACGGTTAGTTTGAACATAAATATCTTGTTTTGGCTACTACCCATGCCTTAGTGGAAATAAATAATTTATACGCTTTGAAAAGGATAACAACACATAAATTGGCAATTGAGTTTGGATAAATCAGGTAAATTATGCAGCACAATGACTGTCCCCTACTAGTTGGTATTTTTTGTAATATTTGATTTTTAGTTTTTAATATTTCAATTATACAGAGTCTTCAAAATTTGAAATGTATTTTACAAATGTGAATCTACACACTAAAAGGCATCTAGATACATGACATGTTTTGTTTGTAATATAATACAACAAGTGATATAAACAACGCTTATTATTTTAGCACTCAATATATTACAACATCTCAATATCCCAGAAATAAATTTATTACATTCTCTCAACATAGTTCTACAATAAAATTACAAATTGACACTATTTTCAGAAGAAGTTTGAGGCACACAGTATGAGATACAACATTTTCTAAGATGAGTGTGGATTCGCTGCCAAGGGGGATAGCTGCCCCCCTCATGGCAACCGTACAATGCCTTTGAGATCTGTGCGGATTCCTGACATCCAGTTGATGTTTACTAGCAACATCTTTATGGGAATCGGCAATTAATGAGTTTATCGACTGTCGCGCTATGTCAACAGACTGTATGTCTCATTAGTTCACGCTGGCTTTATTCTGTGTTGTAGTGTTTGTACTCTAGCATGATTTCTATTCTGTTGGCATGTATATAGTGAGGTCTGAGACAAGCATACTGCATAGACATGCATGCTTAATACTATTTTCCTGCAAAGAGCGTGTCAGTAAGCACCAATGCCGATGCGTATGATGTGCCATCTCATTGTTACTGTCTGCTGTTATGTCATGTGTCAGCTTTATTATGAGATAGATTAGGTCGTAGCGCCAATGCCGATGCGTATGATGTGCCATCTCACTGTTACTGTCTGCTACTGTCTATTGTTCTATCATGTGTCAGCTTTATTATGAGATAGATTAGGTCGTAGCGCCGGGAGAGGGCTCTCTTAAGTAAGATTTGCACGTATCTCAATAATGCATGACGGACGCTATCCGGAGGGGGGGCAGCTATCCCCCTTGGTAGCAGACTATTAACGTTTCTAAGATACAATAGCTTATTGCATGGAGCAGCTACAACACAGTCACACACATTTACAGAGTGATGCAGAATGAAGGAGATGAATCAAATAGTGACCAGAATTGGGTTGCACTTCTCATTGTAACATATCAGCACCTATAAAGCGGAAAGCTCAAAATTTCAAGAAGGCAGCTCTACAGCGGTATCATCATCTCCAACCATTTCTAAAATTGCATAACAAAAAATACCTTCTTACTCAATTTCTTTTTTCAGAAAACCTGCATGAGATCGTCATCTTTAACAATTTTGATGAAATCCCTCTTCTTAAAGTGCCACCAATGTAAACGTGTCTGCTGATTAGGGCCCCAAGGACATCTCTGCTTTAGCTATTTAAGAATCTGGTCAACAGTAACTGTCTTGGGATCTACCATGATTTCCATGTGATCGTTCTCCACAACAAATTCTTGGCCATCAACTAGTACTGTAGTGTAAGGATCCACTTGCAAAGCAATCAGATACATTTATGAATGGTCAATAGCTGCTAGTTTACAAACATCCAAACTACTGGCAGCACCACCATCTAGATCAACACCTTTGGCACCTAACTGTGCTTCTAGTGCATCAACATCATCAACCATAACAAAGAGATCCAACTGACGAGTACCATTATACTTCTCCCAAATCTGCAACAGCTGATGGGAGTGCTCAAGTTGTTCGTACACCTGATTCATGTTCATCCATATAAACTTAGCCTTCTGTCTGGAGCGCCAAGGAATCCTAGCGTGAAGAATGTCAACAAGTTGCAAAACAGACACAATCTCACTGCAATTCACATTCTTTGCACAGCCTGCGAAGCCACACACCTCTCCAAGCCATAATCTAATCTAGCAATGTACTGATGCACTCGGACATTTATTTTGTATATGTTCTCTGAATCATTGCTGTCTCACAAATATTGGGAAACAAAAGATAAAAATTAGTTGCTTCTCTAATCATACCACAAATTGGGAAAACATAAGACAAAAAGTAAGTTTTCTGCTATTGGATAAATTGGAGCCTTCAGATCTGAACATAAATTTGGGATGACTTGCATAAGATACAAAATCTTGGTTTCTATGTTGGTTGGGTGTGATAGATATTGAGGATTACTTGCATAAAAAATTATACCACAATTTGGGAAAACATATGATAAAAAATAGTCAGTTGCTTCTCTACAATTGTTCAGGTACTAACAGTTACTCCTGTCGTTCCATAAAACATCTTAGTGCTATCGGGATGTAAGAGAGGGATCTGAAATATTCACCTCTGTTTTCTAGCGCTCACACTGACAGTAGAAGGCCCAACAACTTTCATCTTTGGGATTTATTCTTTTGCTCCAATCGGCAGGTGGCACCGCGCCAGCGATGCCAGAGGGATACCACTCCGATTGCTGCTGGTCGGTGGCACCGCCGCCGCCATCGGGCCGGCTCTTCGCTTGGTCGATGGTGCCACCACCGTTGGGCAAGCTTTCCGATTGTCGCTGCTCCCCGCTGCAGGCATGTTGCAAGATTTCTAACTGCTTTCCTGGCTGGCAGCTCCAGCTATTGCAGCTCCCGGCGGCGATGGTCCCCCTCGTTTCCTGCTGGTAGACATGCGCTTCCGCCGGAATTCGACGCCGACCTAGGGGTCTACGGTTGGAAGGACAAGAAAGGGGATTTGTTCATACTAAGAGTTGCAGGTGAAGTTGACATACTGTCAACTAATGAGGCAACATAACGGAGACTGCTGACAAGCAGGACCCTGTAACATCCCAAGTTTTTATATCAAATTTTGGAATAATTTTTTTGTTTTGTTTACGTTGATTGAAATTTCACAAGGAATTAAAACTTTTTGAGTTTATTTAAAAGCGTTATTAGAAAAACTATTTCAAACTTTCTATTTTTCCTTGAAGAACTCCTTTGAGAAAATAGAATTTCAAAATACTAATTTGCATTTATTCAAATCCTATGCAAGCTTATTTGCAAAGAAAATATTTTACAAAATGATTTATATTAAATAAAGTTTGCATTTACAAAAATGTCTTTGAAAATGAATTTCAAAATATTATTTTATAAAGTATTTTTCCCTGATTTCAAAGGATTATTTTGAAAACCCTAACCCTATTTTTGCATTATGCAAATAAAGCCCTTTGGCCAATTTATAAAGATTTTACAGAAAATTATTTTTAATAAGTGTTTTCATACTATCTTAAAATGTTACTGTGAATTTTTGAAAACTTTTGAAACTGGTTTGTGCTCAACTGGAGTTGTTTTGAAAAAGTTTTGAAAGAAAAGAGAAAACAGAAAAAGAACAGAACAAAAAAAAGTGAAAGAAGGTCGCGGGGGACCAATTGGCCCGGGCCAGCAAGCAGCCCACGGCCCGTTTAGCCCCCACCAAAGCGGTACGTTCTCTGCTCACTGACAAGTAGGCCCCACTTGTCAGCTCCTCCTTCTACCTCGGGCTGGAGCCCTTCTCCAGCACGACTCTCCCCCAAGCCTCCGATCCCCATACTGCCCCGATACCCTACCCCCTCCTCCAAGTCTCAGCCCTCTATAAAACCCCTCCCTCTCCGCAACATCTTCTCTCTGTTTCTCCTCTCCGAAATGCCACCAGATCGACAAAATTGCTCGCCAGAGATCCGCTCTTCCACCGCCAGATTTCTTCAATTCCGACGACTTCGTAAGCCCCCGCCACCTCTCTTTGGTACCAATACCTTCCTCGTGTCTGTGCGCACCTCCCCAACCTCTTCTTCGATTTTCTTCTGCAGCTAATCGAGCACGCCTAATAGAACCCAAAGACCACCTCCGCCTGAAGCACTCCGACCGCTCCTCCGCGTCGCCCCAAGATGCGATCGGTCGCGTCGATCACGCACTCGAGCTCCCCTCATTGTGCCGATCACCGTCGTCCTTCCATCATCTCCGAGAAGCTCCAGAACGCTGACGATATCCACACCCGAAGCGCCACCTCGCCGTAGCCTCATCGGAACCCTAGCCGCCGGTGAGAACTGTCCTAGATCTGTCCTGAACCCTAGATCCTATGGCGTAGAACAGGTCACTTACCAAACCGGTATGGTCTGATCTGGACCATCCGATGTTCTTAAAATCTAACGGCCTATGTTCGTGATCCGACCAAATCAGTATCCACCAACCAGATCACGCCACGTGTCGTTCCCAGGTTTAACCCCGGTTCAAACTCTGTTTTAAAAATAGATTCTGGTTTAAACTTCATAAATTCATATCTTTCAGATCCTAGATCCAAAAATTACAAATAATATGTCTCTGGAAAGCTAATAATGTGTAGAATCTAATGGTGCAATCAAATCCCCTAGTTTCAGTATTCAATTTGAATTGTATTTCAAATTGATTCAGATCCATCTGTTACACCAATTAATTCATATCTCTGGAATCCTCTGATCTCGTAGGACATTATAGAATCTAGAAACATCAAAGTTGTTACGTGTACAAATTTTGTGCATTCAAATTCATCCGAATCAGTAATTTGTTCATAATTGAGTTCCAAAATTGATTTTGGAATGAATCCAATTGCAATAACTTTTTTTTACTGTATTCTATCCAGTATCACCTCTTCCCAAAATACTTGAACCACTTTGCAAACATTCAAATTCAAATATGGGAATTTGAGTATTTTCCACTATAGGAATAATTCTATTTCTTTTTAGCTTGTTTTCTTCTACAAAAGTAAATCCTATGATCATACCTATCCACCAAGATCATCTTGACACCACCTTGACCTAATATCATGTCTATCTAAATCTTGCTTGTGTAGCTCACATATATTGAAATTACAATTGAGTTATTTGAGTAAGATGTGTTACAACTCAATCATTGGTTTTGTTCTTGCTATTGTGGTGTTGATATACTTCACTTCACACCACCTATCCGACTCCATGTGATCCAATAGAACCCCAGAACTATCCCCCAAATATCATTTCATTCATATCCAATCCCATGCTCACTTATTCTTATTCACCAGTATTGCACTATTCAATTTGTAAATGAGTTAATTGAGTAATGCAATATTTCACAAATCCATACCCAAGCCTTTGTGTAATTTATACTATTTTTGAGTAATTGTTGGCACGCTTATTCAATAGTATTGTTATTGCACTATTTGACACTTATGTGATTCAATTCACATGAGCCATTCCAAATTCTATTCATGCCTTTGCAAAGCATAAAGATTCATCACTCATATCTTGGTCCACTTCTCTCAAATCCATATCTTGCAAGTCAAGTCTTTTGCCATATCTCTCTTATCACAGTATCATAATAAATCTAAAATGTTAAACAAACTCTTTTCAATTGTTTGTCTTGTCTGATTATGTGTCTATTGTATAGTGTGTTTATGTTGTGTTATTTCTGTGTTATAGCTTGTACGGAGAGCTACGTGTTTTGTTGAGAGAAGTGAAAGATCGTAAACTCCAAAAAGGCAAGTGACACACATTCTTCTACCCACTTTTTACTACTGCATTAGTGTTTTTCAGTAGTATGCATGATAGGTGAAATATCAACTGTTTTACAAAATGCTTAGATCCTAGTAGTGTGTAGCCATCCTCTAAACCCCACTTGTTAGGATGCTAAAATACTTTGAATATTGATGCCATGCTATGTTCACTTTGTTAAAGTGGTGTTGTGAACAAATTAAGAACTTCAACTAAAATGAAACACCTGGGTGGATTGGTTTGATAGAGGAGGCGATGTTGAGTGGGTCCTGGGACACATGCCTCGCGAAGGATGTGTACCCGGGCATTCACTTGCAGATTGTCACTCAGGATTAAAGAGGTTACCATGTCTTCTGTGTTTTAGAGTACTTCTAGTGCAGCCTTATGACACTATGGGCTCTGTCTTGATTGAGTAAGTTGTGAGGGTTCAACCTGTAAGTAATGACATAAGGTGGTAGCAGAATTGTAGGGGTACGTTCATGCTATTATGGTTGAATTCTTCTTTAGAAAGGTCTTGTCTCATTCTTCTCTCTCAGTAGAATGAGTCTTAAGGTGAAAGTGCACAACCCTGCAGGGTCTAAAACTAATCGATTAGTCGTGTCCCCGATATGGACAATTTGAGTCTCTAGACATGGAATGTACGGAAGAATCTCATCACCGTTTCTAAATGATTAAAATTTGACTAGAAACCCTTAGGTTAGGGGCTCAGAGCCATACACTTCGAGGGGTGGTGGTTTTCTGGGTTTTCCGACTTTGTTGAATTTTGCCCAGAACTACATGTCTAGCTAGTATGTAGTGTATGGGGGTTAATTCGACCCTTAAAAATCTAAAATTTTGTAAGAAAGTTTTGAGACAGAAAAGTAGGGTAAAACTAGCATTATGCAAATTAGCCCAAGAGATCCACCGACCAAATACTATGTAGAATAGTTCTTTCACAACAGCCACTAAATATGTGTCATTTACTAGTACGTTGTTGTACTGATCCCTTTTATTGGGGCTGCATATTCAAATGTGCAGGTTATTCGGATGAGGAACGATTTGTAGGATCTCGAATCGACATTCCAACATATCCGCCTATGGCACGTGATGAAGATAGAGGCTCAGTGCTATTTTGTTTTCCGCTGTGAATTTTTAAGGTTGTGACTTATGTAACTGGATCTGCGTTGTAATTTTGATACTACTGCAATGATTATTATATTTTATACTGTGGTGCTATCAGTGATCCAGGAAATAACACTTAACACAGGAGTTTTGCCTTTTTTTAAAGGTAGGGCGCTACAGAACCACTGGCTCGGCACATAACGGAGAAATACTGACATGTGAGACCGCAATGGGCCCATAACAGGTGAAATCACATCAATATTTGGTTTGGCCTACATTCGTTCAGAATAGGCTCTCTGAGGAATTGGCTACCCATTTTTTCAAATATCTGCTATTACAAGCAACAAAGACACCTATGAGCATGTGGTAAAAAAACTCGATGACCTAATATCCCATTTTTGCCTATCGTCCTCTACTGCCCGTAAAGGCCCAGGCCCATAACAACCGCAGCCTAAACTGCGATCATGTCGCACGCGGCAGGCAGGCAGGCCACCCCGTCGCGGAGAGCCGGCGACCACGGCTTTGTGGCGCCACTCGTCGCCGACCTTGTCCGACGCAGGAGAATCTTCCCTGTCGCAGATCAGCTCCATCGCTTGAGGTAGCGATGGTTTCGGCATCTCCTCTTCCTGGCTAAGACCCGTCGGTGACTTCTGGGTATTTATTCTCGTGTTCTGCTTACATCAACGAGCTACCAATTGACACATCATGCCGAATTTAACACAGATAGTACATACGCAATTTCTTCTAATGTTTTTGTATGGAACACTTCCTTTTTTATGTGTTTGTGGTTGAATTTTCTGGTCTGAAAGTCCAAATATAGCATTCCGAAATTCTCCTAGGGTAAGTACATAATTTGGGCATTCGGATAAGATTTATGTTATAGCTCCCTTTCTAGTTCAGTGCATGACTGTATCGTACTACTGATTTATGTAGCTCGAAATTAGTTTAGGACTATCAAAGGAACAATATGGGGGCTAACTGTTTCATGATGGGAACATGTGTTTGCTTCACCTTTCCGCCTTGATAAGCTAGAGATAAGATAAGAACTTCCTGTAAATTGTAGCATAAACCTCACTTCTACTGATGATAACATGCGTCGACACAATGAAGCTTGTACCGTAATGAAAAAGGACTTCCTATAAAATGGCAAAATCTCCGGTTTTCGATATTAAAGCTAGGTGATAAGCTTGGACCACATATCTCTTTTTTGTTTATGTTTTGCCCCACATGCCCCTTGCATTGTGTATTACTGCCCCTCTATACAGAAAGGAATTCTGATGCAGCTCCAGATCTGAGCTTTTAAATAGACACAGGTCAGTCTCAAAGATTTTGCTCTCTCATTTATGTTACTAGAAAGGAAAAATGCTTCTTGTGTATTAATATCTACAATTAGGGTAAGTAACATTCAGGGTTAGATATTAATACTTATTTAACCGAAAGTCGGCCTCATGCGAAGGCATTTTGAATCAGAACATGACAGCTGATTCCTTACTCCATCTTGATTTAATCAGTAGTAAATTGTTGTTTCAGGGCATCACGGTCAATTAAAGCTGCATCCTGGTCCCTGTCATGCTACTTACATACTCTAGTGACTTCTAATTAGAAGTTAGTCTGAAATTATATTCCGTTGAGGTCACTCAAATGCTTAGTAATTAGTGAGTACTTCAATTTATAAATTAGGATGGTAGCAGATGAACAAGTTGTACTTTATAAATCGTGTATATTCTGCCATTGCCTGTGTGTACCCTTGACAAACTAATAGATTTTTCAGCATATGTCTGATGGTTATGTGTTGCAGACTCCTGTTCAAATATTGGCAAGTTATGTTTGGTGCACAGAAGAGTCATAGTTCAAGCACGATAGTGATCTGCTCTCTCACTTTTCCTACATATACATAGGAATGCATTTGTTTCTTCTTTTGTTGGAAAGAACGTTTCTGAAGAGATAGCATTTATCATCTTATACTCTTAAGTTTATGCAGCAAGATTTATGCTAAAATCGCATTGTTGTTACATGAGTAAATTGAAATCATGTATGGAGTTGAAGCTCCTCACTAGATTTGGCCGTGCACTTTCAAGAAAATAATAGAGTGAGAAAGGCTCCGGGTCTTAGTGGTTAGCTCATGCGATGGTGAGCTAGACATCCGGAGTTCGAGCCTCACATCACCCTTAATTAAAAAAAACCACAGGGTTCCTCCCCTGTAGGTCTCATTCTGAGCCGATCCGAGTTTGATTCTTGGTGGACGCGAATTTATTTCACGGGTGGAATATGTGGTCTCACATCTTCTCTTCCTCCCCCGTCGGTCTCATTTTAATAGAGTCAAGAAATTCAAAACAAATGGCTATTGTTTTTTTTGTTTCGGTAGTCTTCTTACCTATACTTCAGTTGATCTTAGTACAAAAGGTCTGATATGTCACTGTTCAACATTTTGCAGAAAGTTATTAGCTTGCATAGCTGTTTGTTTTCAATGCTCCTCTTTATTAAACACTGTAACTGAAAAGGGTCTGTGGACTTAATAATCTTACCAATGCCCACGGCTATGAATGCAAAGCCAATCATCCGGTCCTCCCAACTTGATTTTATGTCCTACTTGATTCTATGAAATTTTACGGTAAGCAGCTGAAGGTTTGCATCTTCTAACCTCTAAGCAACAAAGGTTTTTCATTTGCTCACTGAACAAACATGCGAATGAAAGCTGCCACTAAAGTTCAGTGCAACATGAAACGAGATCAGTAAAATACTTTCATTATACCCGGACCTCAGCCAAATGGTGCAGCTACTTGTCTGGTGTGCTAGTTCGTTTAGGTTATGTTCCCATGAAAGGATTCTTGCAGGCCATGTGCAAGATTTGATTAAATAACACACTATTTTGCAGCCTACAATAGAAAAGGGTCCTCTAGGTCTGAATTCTCTGTTTGAATTCACTTTAATTATAGTCTTGCAGCTTTATAATTGGGTTCTTGTTCTACTTTTACCTGTTTACCATGTAAACAATTGAAAACAACAACAGTGTATGAGCTGCTTTCCCTTTTCTGTTTGCTTTTTATATTTACAAGAAGCCTGCAAAAACGTCTGAATTCAGAATGCCCGCTTTCTGTGGTTAATTACATTACACTACCACCACATCCCTTTAATCAAAGTCTTATCGGTAATCGCTTCTATTATAATCCTTGGTAGACGAGTTTTGGCTCCTTGTGAGTAATCTTGAAGCAAGTACAGCTACCCTTTCATCCGAGTAAATTACAAGAAACTACCACATTTGGGGCTGATATAACAGGTCAGTACCTGTTTTGGTAATTTTTTCAAAAATCTACCAGTTTTGGGGCGTGACGTTACAAATTGGACCGATTCTCGTCTAAACGTGTTTTAACAGCCGGGCTGATCGATGGGACCCATTTGTAAGGGCTGACTTGGCTGCACATGTGGAGATGGTGCTGACATGGATGTGGAGCCCACTTGTCAGCCCATTAAAAAATAACAATTAAAATTAAAATTTTAAAATTTTAAAAAATAAAAATATAAAAATAGTGCGTCTACGCAGCATGTTCCCAATTAGCATACACGTATAATTTTTGTGACGCATTACCGGTTTCTTGATTCAAAATTTAAACTGTGATGCGGTACCGAAAAAATCAACAGAGAGAGCGTGAGGGAATCCAAGATTTTCTGAGGCGAAAGCAGCTGTTACATACACGACCCCTACTGCTTTTTGGCTGAAACCCACGACATGTATTACTAGATATTATTATTTTAAATTTTTTTATTTGCTATAAGAGGTTACACTTTATAAACATGTATGGCATTACGCTTTATGCATTTAATCTTTGATGAGACGTTCGCGTTGAGATATGTTTCTTTCATATATATGACAAGTATATATTTTCTAAGAGCATTTTTTTAATAATCTATGTCCAGTGGATCCATATTATTTCTATTTTTTGTTTATCAAAAATTTAGTTTGAAAATTATGTGCGTTTGCTTGGATTTGAACTACTAAGCACCTAGCAAGTAAAAGATGCTCATAAAAAGTTCTAATAAAATCTCCATTTTACGTCTGAATGCATAATCATATAGTCGATGTATTTAGAAAGTTCCGCTAAAAATATGTAGTACTTTTGGCTACACAAAGTTGTGTATCTGAAAAGAAAAAACTCGGTATAGAGAAAATAAATTTATTTATTTTATGTGTCACATGACAATGTATTTTGTGAAAACTAGGTATATAAAATATCTTATTCACATATGCTCTACGAGTCAAAATTATATACCTAGCCTGGTGGAAAGATATCACATGAAAATAAATTTATTTTTTGTATGTGCTTCACATGAAAAATTATTTTGAGATACAAAAAACAAAAAATATACGTGTATGTTAATTGGGAGCATGCGGTGCTGCGACGCACCCTTTTTTGTTTTTCTTCTTTTTAAAAATTATACGTGTATGCTAATTGGGAGCAGGCCGCAGAGACGCACTCTTTATATTTATTTTTATTTTTAAAATTTTTATTTTTTTATATTTTAATGGGTTGACAAGTGGGCTCCACATCCATGTCAGCACCACCTCCACATGTACAGCCAAGTCAGCCCTTACAAATGGGTCCCATCGGTCAGCCCGGCTGTCAAAACACGTTTAGACGGGAATCGGTCCAATTTGTAACGCCACGTCCCAAAACTGGTAGATTTTTGAAAAATTTACCAAAACAGGTACTGACCTGTGGTATCAGCCCCAAATGTGGTAGTTTCTTGTAATTTACTCCTTTCATCCATACTCCATGTCTGTCGGTACTTTGTATCATCGATGAACCAATAGTGTTTACTTTTCCTTTTTGCAGATCATCCAATAGTGGAGTCTTCAAGAGATTTGTGCTCTGGTATATTGCCTTTTAAGTTTTAAAGGCTTAGAACTCGAAGACAGTGATAATTTAGAGTTTACACTTAAATACCGTTGCCATTCTTTGCTAATTTAGATCACAACATTTGCCCTTTTTGTGCATGCCACGTTTGAATTTTGTTCCATGAAATCTGGCAATAAAGGCAGAGCGTTTATCTTTACATGGAATAAACTCTGGCAGAGAATGCATTCCGACAGAGGAAATAGCTTCTAACACCACTTGTTGGTGCTTGTTTGCGCAAGTGATTACAACAAAATATGGTGTTTAATGCAAAAACAAACATATATTATGGTTCTGTGCAAAACAAGCACCAACATATTGTGTTATGTGCTATTTGCTCATTCCGACATGTACATGCAAGACTTTATTTAGTTTTTAATTAAAATAATGCCTTTTGAATTTGCACTCCTTTTTATGTGGAAAGATGACTTATAATGCATTTGAACATGTACATGTCAAACCTTCTTTTAATTTTATTGATATCTCATTGTTTAGCAACGTTAAATAAAGTTCAGAGGAGCTCGGAGGCTAAAAATTCGCATTCCTGGGCCATACATTGCCTTTTACTAAGCCAACTTTCATGTTAATTTGAAATGTTAAAGTTTAATCAACAGTTCTGGCAAGACTGACTGGTCTGAATTTATCTTGGGTGAGTTTTTGCGAAGTTTCATGCTCTTCAGCACGGCCATTTTTAGAACTATTTCCCTTTTACCATGTGTTAATTACTAAAAAAAGCGAAAATGAAGTGGCCTGTATGGAATTATTGCTCGTTTCTTTTTTGGGAAAATTATTTTCCCGTTCTTTTGATGTGGAAAGAAGTGACAAATGGTGATTCTGTTGAAGTAACCGGAGCCAAGGTCCGCTTTCTGACTCGCTGCTTGTTTCAGTACCCTATAAACGCAATGAATGCAATATCTAGTGCTGCTACATTCTCAAAAAAAAAAAAAAATCTAGTGCTGCTACGGTTGTGTATATCCGCAGCTTACACTCTCAACCTTTGTGTTTCAGAAATATTGCTCCACTTTTTTTTTTCTTGTCGTCGCTAAAGCTGTGTACATCTTGCAAGTTTCTTGATTCCAAGGTGAAGGGTCGCCGTGGTTGTATAAACGCTAATGTTTTTATGGAAAGTTGTTGTGGCACATGAGCTGTAGTGATCTATTTATATTGTTTTTTAAATCATATTTACAAGTTTTATGTTTTTTGAAAACAATTATGAACTTTGTCAATGATATATCACACAAGCATGCAAAATTGCAATGCGAAAATCTTTTTACATTGGGCTACATAAAGATAACAAAATATGATATTTTTTGGGACATTTGAATATGTGATATTCAGATCCACACATTTGTCATTTTTGTGTAACCCAATATACATATTATTCCCAATTGATAGTTTGCACATTTGTAGGATACATCGCTTGCTACATCTTGATTTGTTTTCAGAATATTTTGAAACTCATAAGTATAGTTTTCAATTTTTGCCCATGTGCACCAAAGACCACTCATGTTTTTATTTATACTTTGTTATATTGTTTCTGTCTTTTGTGTCAAAGGCCCGATTGGTTCATAGCATATAGTTTGCCACCTTTTGAAAAAATTAACTGCTTGTTTGCATACCATAATTTTAGCAGCATCAACATGGTAGCCTGGTACGGTAGCGGAAATCTACTTTAGTTCATAGACATAGATGCACTTATTATTTAAAAATATGTTTCTAGATGTAAAGAAATTTCAGAAAAAATGCCGCTTTTATATCCAGCATTATATGTTCTCACACAAAATTTTGGCGAAAAAGAACATTTCCTGTGGCTTGTGCGAAAGAAGACATTTTTTGATGATTCACGAAAAGCCTTTGTCTTTTTCACACATACCATAAAAATGTTCTTTTTCTACGAAAATTTATGTGAGAACATAAATATCCGGATATACACACGGAATTTTGTTTCAAATTTTTAACATTTTGAAATACATTTTTAATTCAATTTTCATAATACTATGAGCCAAAACACCACCTCCCGTAGGATATTGTTTTCTTCACTCTCACAATCTGTAGCTTGGTCTAGTCTTATACTAGCTCTGTCCTGAAATAAGTGATATGGATTTGTCTAAATTTGTATATATCTAGACGTATTTTAATATATAGATACATTCGAATCTAGACAAATTCACATCACTTATTATTAGATAGAGGGAGTAGTCTTTTTTGAACAAGGTCAACATACACTTGTAGTATGTACCCAAGGGTGTCACATTTGTATCTCCATTTTTCTTGACCACCACGAGTCATAAAGTATGTTTGTATTCTTAAATTAGCATTTAACCAGACACTTGCTCATACTTTTCATAAACTCGTCAAAAATTGGAAGTAATCAAAGTTTAGCAGAATGCTTCATTCGAACACTCCCTAAACCACGGGAGTAGTACTGTTTTTCTCTATATTTGGAATCTCTCCTTATCTCCCGGAGAGTAGTGGTTTGTCTTGTCGCGGTGCAGTGGGTATTAAATGGTTTGGACTGATTAAAACGGATGGAGCAGCATTGCACCGTTGGACTTGTTTATTCAGACCCTATTTATTAGTTTTATGACTACGAGGGGCTTGGGGCTTTTACAGTTACAGCACGTCAGGGATTTGACTGCCCTATTTTATTTCCCACTTTGAATAAACTCCAGCTACTGATTTCCCAAAAGGCCAAAGGGTACCCCTCTCTCGGTCTTATCCTCGGGTGGGAGGACAGCTGTGCAGCTTGGCAAAAAAAAAGCTTTCTTTTGCCATAGAAAATATATATATGTAAGTTCTGTATAGGGGTGAGTTGAGGGGTAGAAGAGTGAGCACACAAGAATCTATACCTTTGATGCCTTTTATGCGTGTCTGGAAATCCAAAAGAAGATGATTTTTTTTATTATCTCCGTTCCAAAATGTAAGTATTTTTAGAAACTTAAATTAGATTTCTAAAAAAACTTACATTTCAAAACAAAGGTAATATTGTGGTAGCAGTGATATATAGCTACTGTAGCATTACTGATCCAAGTAGTAATGAACAGTAGGACACATTCTCCAATGTGGTTGCTTTGTATCACCTGCTTCCTTTTTCCTCTACAAGGAAACATCAGATGTAAAAAGAAGGAAAATGCAATAAAGTGCAAACACCATCAAACTTGGGTTATCATGCATTTGTTCTGTTTTGCAAAGTCTAGATGCCTTAGCGCATATTTTGCGTAAAAAAATTGGATGCGCACGTCGCTAGTCTATATTTTCTCTCTTGTAAATTTGCAGATCGTCCAATAATTTTTTGCTTATTTGGATTATAGTGTGCTAACTTTGAAATCACCCATCACAACATTAAACTGCTTACTCCAAGTTTAATGTTGCTTTATTCATTAACATGCTTACTCCAAGTTTAATGTTGTTTTATTCATTAAACTGCTTACTCCAAGCATTGAACTGCTAATTCCAAATATACTTGGAGAAGTAAGCACGTAAAATGGAGTAAGTATTTGGAATATGGTGTGGAATATTTAATTCATGTGTCTTATTCATTTTTCATCAAGTGTCTTATTGTCTACTGTATTTTACTGTTCAATGTAAGGCCTTTCACAATGGGGGTCTCTTAGCACGGTATCATAGGTAAAATAGTGAGGTGGCACCCTAATTAATGATGAAAGAGAGGGGTGTTGTATCTTAGCTAAGCTACAACCCTTACACGGTATCATAGGTAAAAAGGCATAGCTAGCCCAATCACATACATGCATGTACCCAAAATCAATTAATGTAGATACAACACTTAAGAGACAATGCATTGTGATAATTGTCTCTTAAAATAAACTATTACCTAGGATATAACGCTAAGATACAATGCATTGTGAAAGGCCTAATGAAAGTACGTTGTACTCCAGTGCACCTTTGCAGTCCAACCAATCAGCTGGTTGGTCAAAGGAGAGAGAGAGCGTGGGTGTTTCTTGTGAGCAGAGAGAGAGAGCAGGAACCCCGCCATTCTTGTGCAGTTTCTGCCCCCCAAAATCTCCCTCCTTTTATTTTCGCCACCATTTCCCTCCCTCCCCATCTTTAAAATCTTTTCCCCCATAGAACTTTGGCATATAGTAGTCCGCTACAGTGTCCTAGTAGTAACCGGGGAAAGAAAGCAAGCTTGCTGAACTAGAGTAGGCGTCTCCTCTTGTCTGTCTTCTTCCTCGTTTCGCGGCCAAAGCCAGCAAACCAAGAAACGGAAGGAAGGGACCAGCCAAACAAGAAGAGCTGAGCTCCGCTCACATGGAAGGGAGGGTGGGCATTGCGGTGGCAGGTGGCCGTGACGCCGGCCTCGGCCTGTTCGGAGCAGATGTTTCCATGGCGGAGGCGGAGCCGCATGGAGCAGCCAAAGTGGAGTACCGCTCCTCTCCCTCCTCCCCGTCCACGTCCCTGACGCCGTCGCCGCCGCGGGCCGAGGCTGGACACGGAGGGGGAGGGTACGCGGCTGCGACGCCGCATGCGTGGAGCTTTGGTGAGGAGCAGGAGAAGCCGGGGGAGGCCGGCGCGGGGGACAACGGCAACGGCATGCAGATTCCGGGACACGGCGAGCACGCCGCCGGCATGAGCTCCGGGCGGCGCAGGGGCCGGCCACGCGGCTCCGGGAGACGCCAGATCCTAGCCACCCTAGGTCCGTATGCTCCCTCTGGAACCCAAAGCTTCGGCTTCCATTTTTGATGTTTAGGTTCTTGCCATGTTTGCTCTCCCCCTTGTGCATTTCTGTTCCATTGCTAGGATGGGGTCCAGTTAGGGTGGTGGTATCCGTTAGGTCAGTTCTGCTGTTCTTGACTTCTCTTCTCATCTTGTCGCATCCAGCTCCTTTGTTATTAAAATGATTCTTATGCTTAATCTCCCACTTAGTCTCACCAACCTTTGCCTTGTGTCGTTCTTCTGTTTCTTCTCCCCATTTATTCTCACCAGCCTTTTACTTGTGTATTCATTAGTAGTACGAGATTTTTCTAGGAAGGTTAACTAGTCGCTCTAATCCGTTAGAAATTCAAAATATTTCGTTAATATCTATGAAATTAACCTAGAAAGCAAGCGCAATTGTTTGCCTGATTGCCATCCTTCAATACTTGTGATTTGTGAAGGGGAATGGTATGCTCTGTCAGCTGGAGGGAGCTTCACACCCCATGTCATCATCGTCCCCGCTGGAGAGGTAATCCACTAGCCATCTTGGACATCGTAAACCTAAATTTTTCCTTGTCATGTTATGCTTAGCTCAGTGGTTTGGCATTGTGAATTTGTGATCTTGTGGTGAAGGCCTCTCGCAATCTGAGAAACACTTCGATGTTCTTGTCCGATTTTGGTATGTAGGACGTGGCGGCGCGCATAATGTCATTCTCCCAGAAGGGTCCACGCTCGGTCTGCATCCTCTCTGCCAATGGGACCATCTCCACTGTGGCATTTAATCAGCCTGGCTCATCTGGATCATCCGGTAGCACATTCAACTACGAGGTATGAAAAAAATTTGCATCAAGATTTTGCTGTGTGGATCTTATCACTTGTTCAACTATTGGTGAATCTTTTGTTATACTACGTATTCCCTCCGTTTATAAATATAAAATATTTAGCTAAACATCTTATATTTATAAATGGAGGGAGTATTTTTGTTGTCCCAACTCCCAAGTAGTATGGAGACTGCACTTATTTGTGCTTATTAGCTAGGTTGCCTAGTACTGGCTAATGGCTATGTACATACATATGGAGAAACGAATTTCTCGCCAATTTAAATGGTCCTCTGCATTGCATGAATTGCTATAATTTGTTTTTGTCTCCCTGATACCAAATGCGATTATTTTCTGTATCTGATTTCAGGGTCTCTTTGAGATTCTTCAGCTGACTGGCTCCTTCACAATGGCCGAGGAAGGCCGAAGGAGGACCGGTGGGCTCAGTGTCTCACTTGCTGGCCCGGATGGCCGTGTCGTTGGTGGCGTAGTGGCTGGGACACTGCGTGCTGCCACTCCTATCCAGGTATAAATCTGACTAAACAACCAACTTCAACTGTAAATTACCAATTCGCTCACACTTGTACAAGTCGTTGAAACAGAACACATCGGCACTCTGTTTGTTCATCGAAACTCTTAATGGAATGCATATGGATCACACTTTGAACTTTGAAGCTATATTTTTTGTTCTCTAACACCAACCGAATGGACAGGTGATTGTGGGGAGTTTCCTACCAAACAGTCTGAGGCAGCATCAGAGGAGGATGGGCCTGATACAACCATCTGCCCTTCCAGCACTACCGGCGGCTGCCGTCCCTCCTCCGGTGCTCACAGCTGCAATGCCAATATCCCAGGCGGCTGCCGTCCCTCCTCCAGTGCTCACAGCTGCAATGCCAATATCCCAGGCAGCTCCCGGCAATGACCGCCATGCGCCGCCTGTATCCACGGCACCCCTACAAGCCCGTGCTAACGTGGAGCACGCCGCAACCACCGGCACCATGAACCTGAACTCAAGCTCCACCGGTTTCACCATGGTTGGTTGGCCTCTCAGCAGCGCACAGCCCATGGGGCACAGGCCATCCCCTGATATCAACCTCTGCTTGACTCCCCAGGAGTAGAATTGGCTGTCATTTTGTTTTGGTCTCCTCATCCCTGACACATTTTTAGGGCATGGCTGTAACTTGCCATGGTAACATATTATGGGTTCTATCCTAATCAGCTAGGTCAGCAGTTCAACGTCGGGGGGGAGAAGCTAGGCTAGAGTGAGGTCCTTCAATTTAACTCTAATCTGACGAGGGCGATAGATCTTGGCTTGATGATCCTTATTAGGACAGACTTGACAATTTGTTCTGGTGTTCATTGTAACGGCACCGCAGTGCTTTAATCAGTGGTTACCTTCCAAGTCCATGTGTAGTCTGTGGCTTGTTTCCCTGAGTCACTGGCTTCTCTTAACGTGTGTTGCATTCAAGTAGGAGTAGTACAATTTGCATCTGCACTCAACATCGAAAGTTTTACAAACCACGAATGAATTGACACTTTGTCATGACACATGGCTTCATGGAGCCACGGGTTACTGACATTTGAGTGTCATTTCATAAAAGGGTGATGTGGACTACTTGTTTACTAGCAACAAACACACTTCTTCTATTATTCTCTAACTAAATAATTATAATGACTAAGTAATTCACCTTTCCAAAAAAAATCAAGTGAATAGCCTAAAATTACCATATTTAAGGTCAAATTTACAAAATGGTACCACTACGTTTTTGGAACGTAAATCTACTACCCAGAGGTAATTTTTTACAATTTGCGCAAATGATGATCTAATTGACACGATTTCTAATATATTGGACCCACCTGTCAGGATGATGTGGCAAATACCAAGTGTCCTTTGCTGAGATGGACGCGCGCCCCACTCGCTAGTCCGGTTAAAAAACCAAATCTTTTTAAAATAAATAAATAAATCCCCCACTCCTTCTTCCCCACTCCGGCGAGGCTCCCTTCCCTGCCGGTGAGCTCCCCCGCTGGCCAGCTACTGCCTAACCCCGCGCCTCCCATATTGGTTCTCACGAGACAGTCCTCCATCTCCCTCTCACTCTCCATCCACATCGCCATGCGCCACTTCGAGCTCGCCTGGGTCGACGGAGATTGAGCTCCAGGCTGCGGTGGTCGCCAGCTGAAGGGGAGTTACGTCGTTGACTGGATCTGAGAGGCGAGAGGCTCTCTCCGCCGGCTAGGAGTCGCGAGCTGCGGCTGACGGAGCCGCGAGCTGCGGCTGACGGAGCCGCGGCCGGCGGCGGGAGGCAGCAAGTTGGCTTTGCAGGAGGGGATTGGGAGGAGGAAGAGTGCGGCGGCGGCGGCTTGTGTGCGTGCGTCCGGCGGCGCGCGGCCGGCATCGCGTTCCGGCGACCCTCCGAGCGGCGGCCATGGCGGCATGACGACCTCGGTTCCGGCGATGTGAGGAAGTGAGGGTCTGGAGCAGGGGGCCAGGTGTGGAGGGAGGACAGAGGAGCAAGGGGAGAGCCGGTGCTCGCCGGCGAGCAGGGGGAGCGACAGCGCTCGTGGGGGAGCACTGGTCAGCGACGGCGCTGGTGGTTACTTCGGGAGGGAGACGACCTCCGCTCCACTTTTTTTTTGGCTCTAAGTGAAATTTATTTTGACTTTTTTTGATATGCACCGCCTCAGTATAGCCACCTCAGCACATACATGTGGGCCTGAGCTGTCAAAAATCGTGTTAGTTCTTGTTTAGACGATCATTTGCTCAAATTGTAAAAAATAATCTCTTAGGATGGTAGATTTACATTTCAAAAACGTAAAGTGGTACCATTTTATAAATTGCGCCTCAAATGTGGTAGTTTTCAGTTATTCATGCAAAAAAATTCTATAGATAGTCCTACTATACCATTTAGTTCATGCAAAGTAAGCTGAACAGAATAATTCTCTAACTAGAATGACTAAGTAATTCACCTTTACAAAAAAATCATATAGATACTCCTACTTTACCCTTTTTTCGATAAAGAGCGCTTTATTACTTAATAGTTTTAAGCATACACCCGGCCTCTGCATAGCTACGATGCACACAATCAATATCTAATTCAACAATTTAAAAAAAAAGGTAAAATTACATATCATGATGAGCAATTATAATCTCGCATAAACTGAGGGACCAATGCGAAGACTATGCGGCTAGCCATGTTGAGAAAAGTATCCCTCGCTGCAGCCTCCAAACGTGCACAAACATTCATAAAGAGGTCGCGATCCTCCACCCTCTC
This sequence comes from Dactylis glomerata, assembly GCA_007115705.1. Lineage (NCBI taxonomy): Eukaryota > Viridiplantae > Streptophyta > Magnoliopsida > Poales > Poaceae > Dactylis > Dactylis glomerata. The sequence continues at coordinate 1,351,468 of QXEO01000450.1, read as the reverse complement.
AAGACAGGACCATAAACGAAGAGTACTTATAACCTGCAAAATAGAAGAGTTTTTGTCATTAAACACTTTATCATTTCTACATAGCCATAGCGACCAAATAAAGGCAATCGCTCCCACCCTAATATGCTTTTTGAACCTTTGATCTATTCCGTTAGGCCAATTCCCAAATATGTTGGTAATATTGCGTGGCGGAAATAAGGTTGAACCTACTTGGAGGACTGACCATATAGACCTTGCGAAACGACATTGGAAGAATAGGTGCTTAATTGTTTCATCCCGATGACAAAAAACACATCTAATACTTCTATTCCAATTCCGTTTTGCTAGATTATCTTTGGTTAAAATAACTCCTTTACGCAGGTACCATCCGAATACCTTAAAACGTAATGGAAGTTTCCATTTCTGAAGTCTATTATTACTAATCTTATCAATTGGTAAATCAGATTGGATTAGCGCATTGTACATGGATGCTACCAAAAATTTACCATTTTCATGTAGGTTCTAACGGAATTCGTCATGTCCAGTTTGTAAATGGATATTTGTCAAACATAGAAGTAAGGCATTCCAAGATACAAGCCTCTGACCAGACAAATCCCTTCTGAATGACACATTCGTAGGAGAAGTCTCCAAAACCTTAGCGGTAGTATCGCCTTTGTGACGCACAATATTATACAATGCCGGATACTGTTCCCAAAGGAAGGTGGCACCAAGCCACTTATCTTCCCAAAACCTTATCTCCGATCCATCCTTAATGGAAAAGTCCCTAGGCCAAAGAAAAACTTCTTCGTTGCCATCAGACCAGCCCAAAAATGCGAATCTCCTAGTTTCCAAAGAACCTGGGATAGTGCTTTTGAGCCAATATATTTCATTTTTAGAATGGTTTGCCAAGTCCCTTCCTAAGTAAGTAGCTTAAACACCTATTTACCCAGAAGAGCCGTATTCTTGACCGACAGATCATGAATACCAAGCCCTCCTTCGTCTTTAGGACAACAAACAACACTCCATTTAGCCAATCGATATATTTTTTTTTTTGCTATCCCCTTGCCAAAAGAATCTAGACCGGTAATAATCAAGTTTATGTAAGACTCCTTTAGGCAATAGGAAGAAAGAGACCATATGCAGTACTATATTTGATAATACCAAATTAATTAGTACTCCCTCCGATCCGAAATAAGTGTCAGTGACTTAGTACAAAGTTTGTACTGAGTTAGTACAAAATCACCGACACTTATTTCCAATCAGAGGGAGTACTAATCTCCCTCCTAGGGATAGCAATTTGCCTTTCCAGCTACCTAGGTGCTTTTATAGTCTCTCCTCGACGAGCTTCCATTCGGCAATTGTGAGTCTCCGATAATGAATTGGAATTCCATAATACCTCATAGGAAACTATCCTTGCCCACAACCAAACAAGTCAGCATAGGCATTGACCTCGTCTTGGGCCTCGCCAAAATAGAACAACTCACTTTTATGGAAGTTAATTTTTAGACCAAATAATTGCTCGAAGGCTGAAAGGATCAATTTGAGGTTTTGAGCTTTCTCTAGATCGTGTTCCATAAAAAGAATAGTATCATCGGCATACTGAAGGATAGATAATCCCCCATCCACTAGATGAGGGATAACCCTGATACGTCTCAAACGTATCTATAATTTTTGATGCTCCATGCTTGTTTTTACACCATTTGCCTATTGTTTCGTTACACTTAGTGGCACTTTTATGCATTTTCCGGAACTAACCTATTAACAAGCGCCACAGTGCCAGTTTCCTGTTTTCTGCTGTTTTTGTGTTTCAGAAGTGATACACAGGAAATATTCTCGGAATTGGACGAAACAAGTTCCTGAAGTCTTATTTTTTCCCGGAAGCTTCCAGAGATCCGAAGAAGTGTCGGAGGGGGGCCACCAGGGCCCCACACAAGGGGGTGGCGCGGCCAGGCCCCTGGCCGCGCCGGGCCCACGTGAGGGAGCTTGGCTCCACCTCTGACATCGCCCCTTCGCCTATAAAGACCCCCCGACGAGAAAAACCTAAGTACCCGATCAGATTTCCAGAACACATCGTGATACGCCGCAGCCATCGACCCGAAGATCGGGAGGGTCCAGAAGCTCTTCCCGGCACCCTGCCGGAGAGGGGAATCGCCACCGGAGGTCTTCTTCATCGCCATGCTTGCCTCCAGAGCGATGAGTGAGTAGTCTACCTTGGACTATGGGTCCATAGCAGTAGCTAGATGGTTGTCTTCTCCACCATGTGCTTCATGTTTAGATCTCATGAGCTGCCATACATGATTGAGATCACCATTATGTAATTCTACATGTTTGGTTTGTTGGGATCCGATGAATATTGGTGTTTATGATTAAGTTGTTGTACTGAATTATATCTTTTGTTATCTCTATGTTGTTTATGATCTTGCATGCTCTCCGTTGTTAGTAGCTATCTTGGCCGAGTAGTTGCTAGTGACTCCAAGAGGGGGTATTTATGCTCGATAGTGGGTTCATGTCTCTATTTCACCTGGGGGAGTGACAGAAACCTCTAAGGTGGTAGATGTGCTGTTGCTATTAGGGAGAAAACAACATTCATATGCTCAAGGGCATATGCTTTGTTTACATTACACACTTTGCTTAATGCAATTATCTGTTGTTCGCAACTTAATACTTCTAGGGTGTTCGGATGATATCCCCGGGAGTGGATTATTAGTCATAGATGCAGTTGGATGGCGGTCTATGTATTTTGTTGTAATGCCCAGAGTAAATCTCATAGTGATCTTCTTGACATATCACGTTATCTCTATTCTATCAATTGCCCAACTGTAATTTGTTTACCCAGCATGTTATTTTATCTATGGAGAGACACCACTAGTGAACTGTGGACCCCGGTCCTATTTACATCATATTGCAATCACCTGTTTACTTTTCTCGCACTGTTTACTTTACTAGCATACTCTATTGTTTTCCACTCGATACGCTCATAACCTTTGTTTCAAGCAAATCGGCGAGATTGACAACCTCATCGCAAGTTGGGAAGAAAGTATTTGTTTGTGTATGTGCAGGTTCCACAAACACCTTCAGTCGTCATTGTCTCTCATCTCCTGTTCGATAAACCTTGGTTTGTTAACTGAGGGAAAACTTGCCGCTACACTCATCATACCTTCCTCTTGGGGTTCCCAACGGGCTGGTCATCACCACGCACAAGGACTTACTGCTCCCACGTCAACTATACGCCACAGCTCTTTTCTGGCGCCATCACCAAGTAGCAAACCCCTTCAATGAGACCATCAGCTTTGGCGCGTTCGATCATAGTAGCGAGCATATCATCCACTATATTGAATATCATTGGTGATAGAGGATCGCCTTGCCGAAGGCCTTGCAGTGTCTAGAAGTATCTACCAACATCGTCATTGATTTTGATGGCCACACTACCTCCAGACACAAAAGAATTATTCAAAGCACGCCACTTATCAGAAAAACCTTTCATTCTGAGAGTTCGTTGTAGGAAAGACCATTTTACTTTGTCATAGGCTTTCTCGAAATCTAGCTTTAAAATTACCCATTCAACTTTTTAGAATGTAGTTCATGAACTGTTTCATGCAAGGTTACAACACCATCTAAGATATTCCTACCTTGCATGAAAGCAGTTTGAGACGGACGAACTACATGATCAACAACCGAGTTAAGTCTTATGGTGGCCACTTTCACGAATATTTTGAAACTAACATTAAGAAGAGAGATGGGTCTATACTGTTGGATCCTTTCTGCTTCATTAACCTTAGGTAACAAAATTATCTCACCAAAATTTAGACGAAACAATTCTAGTTGTTCAGCATAAAGACCACCAAATAAATTTAGAAGATCCACTTTGATAGTATCCCAAAAGGTTTGATAAAACTAAGCTGGGAAACCATCCGGACCCGATGCTTTGTTGTGTTCCATTTGAAAAATAGCCTTCCAGACTTCCTCTTCCGAGTACTCAGCCGTAAGTAGATTATTTTTCTCAACGGATACTCGGGGAATGTCATCTGTTCGAGACTCGTCCATAGAGAAGTTACTTTCCTCAGGCACCCCAAATAGATTTTTGTAGTAATTGGTGATGTAAACTTTGAGATTGTCCTGTCCCTCAATTATACCTTCTTCCTGAACAAGAGAATGAATACATTCTTTTTGGTGTCGGCCATTGGCAACACTATGGAAGTATCTAATATTCGAGTCTCCTTCAAGAAGAAATTGTCTCTTAGAGCGTTGGTACCATTTGAGCTCCTCCACACAGAGAAGGCTAGCTATCTTCGCATTAGATTGATATTTAAATTCAATCTCTTGCGTAAAAAGGGGACGGGTCTCAGCCAAAGCTTCCAAATCATCAACGATTGAAGAAAGCCGCATCGTTTCTTTCTTGAGCATACCTGTCACATGCCATGCCCATCCAATTAGGTGACTACATAAAGCATGTAGTTTATGATTCCACCTTTGTATTAGAGACACAGTAGTAACGGGTCTTTCCCAGACAGCCTTGACCTTATCATGGAAACCCTCCCTTTGTAACTATCCAAGCTCAAACTTGAAACGATGGTTTCCTAGGGGCCTAGGTGTTCCAGTGGTCATAAGAATGGGATCATGATTAGAAAACCTCTCAATACGGTCAAGGGCACGTATGGAAACCAAAGGGAATTTAGATTCCCAATTAGCATCCATAAGAACCCTATTGAGCTTCTCATAAGTGGGATCCGACATGCTATTTGCCCAGGTGAATTGTCTTTTGATAATTGAAACCTCTCACAAATCCGAACTGTCAATGACAATGTTGAAAAGGAAGGGCCAATGATCGTCAAACCGGCCTTTGCTTTTTCATGATGGAACCTAAGCAAATTAAAATCCCCTCCAATTAAAATTGGGTATGGATTATCCTTTGCTAAGTTGACCAATTCACAAAGAAAATCAACCTTAAATTCCTCATGTACAGCCCCATGATACGTCCATTTTGCATCACTATTTTATATCTTATTCATTGATATATTTCATATTTAGAGGTGATACTTATGTTGTTTCCTCTACTTTTACATGTTTGATGATTATTGGAGAACTTGCTGCTGGAGTCAGGATTCTGCTAGAAAAAGGACCGTCAAGACACCATATTTCTGAAGATCAACAATTCTAGGAAAATACCTAGAAATTCATATATTACCAGAAGACGAAAGTAGCCAGAAGGATAGAGCGAAAGGAGTAGCCGGGGGCCCACACAACCAGGTGGCGCGGGCCAACCCCTGGCTGCGCCACCCTGGTGTGAGGCCACCCTGGCCCACTTCTGCCATCGCCCCCTCATGTATATTGTCGCCCCCAAAAACCTAAGATAGAGGAGGGATCAGAGATAGACTCCGCCGCCTCTGCGGGGCGGAAAACACCGAGAGAGAAAAGCTCTCCGGCAAGCAGAAATATGTCGGGGAAATTCCTTCCCGGAGAGGGGAGATCGTCGCCATCATCATCACCATCGCGATGGACTTCATTGGGATCATCATCATCATCACCAGCACCTTCATCTCCACCATCACCACGCCATCCCGCTATAACATCTTGGGTTGAATCTTGTCTAATTCTTAGGGGAAACTTTCCCGGTGTTGATTACTCTTGTAGTTGATGCTATTGAGTGGAACCGTTGAATTAAGGTTTATGTTCAGATTGTTATTTACCATTATTTCACCTCTAGTCATGATCCATATGATGTCTTGTGAGTAGTTCGTTTAGTTCTTGAGGACATGGGAGAAGTCGAGATGTTAGAAGTGAAACTATGTTGAGTAATATTTAATGGTTTGATATTTATATGTTGTGGTGCTATTCTACTAGTGGTGTCATGTGAACGTCGACTACATGATACTTCACCTTTATGGGCCTAGTGGAATGCATTGTGTATTTGGCTACTAATTGTGGGGTTGCCGGAGCGACAGAAACGTAAACCCCCGTTAGGAAACTATTGCACGAGGGAGTGTAGGATCTCAGAGTTTAAGGCTGTGGTTAGATTTATCTTAATTACTTTCTTGTATTTGCGGATACTTGCAAGGGGTATAATCACAAGTGTGTATTAGTCCTAGTTAGGATATTGCACTAGCATAGGTTCACCCCCATAACACTTATCAAACCAATGAAGATTACTTAGCTACATGAAGCGAAAGCACTCGACAGAAACTCCCGTGTGTCCTCAGGAACGTTTGGTAATCATAAGTTACACCACCGGCTTGTCCTTTGCTCTAGAAAGGATTGGGCCACTTGCAGCAATTAGTATTATTGTCTTTTATTTACTCATACTTTATTTACTTGCATTACCAAATACCCCTGAAAACCCCTTTGCTAGTATTTACACTGAATCCTTGATCAAAACCACTTGTCAACACCTTCTGCTCCTCGTTGGGTTCGACACTCTTATTTATCGAAAGTACTACGATACACCCCCTATACATGTGGGTCATCAATACTATTTTCTAGCGCCGTTGCCGGGGAGTGAAGCGCTATTGAAGAGTGGAATTGGTAAAGGTAACTTTCGCTGTGAGTATTGTTTTTATTTTTGTCTTTTATTTTATTTTGCTATGGAGAAGTCTCCATTTGGTTCCCTTTTTGGGAACACTACTGCCTCTGTTACGGTAGTGGATAAACCACCGCCTGCTCAATTAGATCCTTTTAAAATACCTATGAAAATTATTGAACGTGTTATGAATAACTGCTATTCAGGAGATGAAACTGTCCATCCGGGTGATCATTTACTCTTTATACATGAATTATGCGAGTTGTTCAAGTGTGCAGGTATTTCATCAAGCCAGGTTAAGAGAAAGCTATTCTCTTTATCACCAAAGGGAAGAGCTGCGGAATGGTATAGGCTGCTGAAGGATGGTCCATCTATTGGCTGGGAGAAAATTGTACCTCTCTTTTATTCCAAATTCTATCCTCCAAGTGAGATACATAAAGATCGGAATCAGACATATAATTTTTGGCCTCATGATGGAGAGAGTATTGCCCAAGCATGGGGGATATTGAAGTCACTAATGCTCAAATGCCCCATTCATGAGCTCCCCAGTAATATTGTTATTAATAACTTTTATGCAAAGCTTACTCTTCACGACAAGGATTTATTGGATGCTTCCTGCTCTGGATCATTTACACGCATGAAAGAAGAAGCTAAATGGGATCTTCTTGACCATATTCAGGAAAATACTAAAGGATGGGAGAACGACAAATGTAGAAAGTCAGGTATAAATTATGATTATGAATGCATTAAAGCTTTTATGGGAACCAATGACTTTCATAATGTTAGTGCTGTTTGCGGTCTTGATTCTCAAATACTTGCTAACTGTTTTAAGGCTTTTGCCTCTTACCTTGATGTTCCAAAGAAGGATTGGAACAAGTACCATGCGCCTTATAAAGATCCTGTTAGTTGTGTTCCTGCTAGAACTACTGAAGTTTGTACTGTTGATCGCATTTTGCCTGAGCCTTATTTTGAGAAAGCGCCTTTCCCTGCTAAGGTAAAGGAGCATTCTACTTTAATTAGTGTGCTTAATAAAAGTGCAAGGAAAGCTTTAAAACCCGATGAGCAAATAATTGTTAAGTCTCCTGTAGCAATAGTGAAGGACCTTGTTACTAAAAACGTAGAAGATGGACATATTATCTTTTGTGAAGATGCTTTCTTTTTGAGTTCTTTTGATCACGGAACTTTTGGGGAAGTTGCTACAGTAGTATGTCTACAAGCTTTAAGCTTGGTCGTCGATCTGTGTGCTGAAGGCATCACCAATCGCGGGTCTCTGTCGAGTGGGTCCATCTGAATTTCTCTTCGTCTCTCTCACCGGTTAGAGCATCTAGAGGCCAAGCCGCAAAATTGCTGCATGTTAAAAAAACAATTTCCTTGCGCTAGGGTTCCCAGGCACCAGCCGCTGGCCGCCGCTAGCCGCCACTGCCCATCTCCCGGCACCGGTGCCGCCGCTGCTGCCCACCTCCCGGCTCCTCCACCGCCGCTGCTGCCCATCTCATACACGCGCCTCTCTTGAGGATCCCGTGTCGGCGACAGCTCCATAGCTCACCAGATTGACCGCCGCCCTCCGCTCAATCGGCGGGAGCGACCCGATGCGGAGAAGGTGCGCCGTCGGGGCCCCTCGCCTGCATCATCTGACTCGAGCCATGGATGAAGGAGGCACAGCCGGGGACGAGTCTACGGCAGCAGGGAGGAGGCAGCCGTCGTGATTCCGCCGGCGACTATGGCAGCGCCAACGGGCGGAAGCCCAGCTAGCAGGACGCCGCCATCTAGCCGGTATGTGTTTGGTTTCTGTCGCGGGCAGGAAGAGAGGGAGTTTCCTGCTCGAGGTCCGAAATCCTCCAAGTCCGTCTCTTCTCCAATAAGAACTGCGGCCTCCTTCAGTACCAAGCTCCTGCCTTCAGAAATTCGACCCCAACCTACAGAATCATGCCGATCTGATCCCCAGAACCATTGAGTGTGAGACATATTTTGGCTTCTTAACTTCATGTGGCATGGAACGATCATGTATCTTTGAAGGCACATCTGCATGCTGTGATTCTTACTAACATTCTGAATGGAAGGGAAATAAAGTTTGCAGCAATACTGTTTATACACTATGGCATTATGATTTTCTTCATAACCGTTGGTAGTATGCTAATTCTACATTTGCTTTTTTACATGAACTGGGGCACTCTTTTCATTTAAATAGATTGCATGATGATTCAAGTGTCTGAATTACACTGCAGGTCAAACTAAGAGAACAAGGTGCATAGGCAATATATCTTCGCATTACTGGTCAGCATCTTGTGCTATAATTTTATTTTACTGTTGCATCAAATGTTCATGTTGTAAGCTCGAGTGGTGCACTTTACCCAATTTTTCATAGGTTCTTGGCATGGCTAAAATATATGCAGCTATCAAACTAGATAAAGCAATGCAAGCTGCTAGGCGTTATCCTCCAAATTAGGTTCTCTTCCTGGATAGTAGGTTTATTTGGGTGCTCTTTTTTTTCCAGGTTCTCAGCGTGTTCCTTTTTTTACATTAGGGAAGTTACCATTATTTGTGTTCACCAAGGATTACCTAAATAGATGTCAAAGAAGGAGCAATCTATCAACTTACAGAAATGAATTGCTCAGCATATTGATATACGTTTTCCTGACCTGAATTTGTTCGATCTTCAAGATTAAGATGTTAGTTGCCATGCTAGAAGGTTGTATAGCAATGTATGTGTCAGAATCATCACCTGAGGATAGATATACATGTCCACGTTATGCTTATAAATTCATCCACACGCATAATTTTTGATTGATAAGTTACCGACAGTGATTATCTGGTTGCCAGATATTTTAGAATTATTTCCAGTACTAGATGATGAGCATCAATTTCAAGACTCAGATCTATTTTGCTCTGGTGATATCTGCAACATGACCGAATACATTTATCTTTAGGTTGCGGCTCGACTTTCGTTTGGAAAAGAAATTAAGCTTGATCAGCCCCCAGGGATGGTTGATCTGTAGATACATGAAGTGAAGGTATTAAAGATCGAGATCTCATATGTGTAAGTCAAAAAATGCACATAACCTCACGTTTTATATTTTCAGCAAATGCATGGCCACTTTAGCGTTTCCGCCTGATAAGTTGTTGCTAGAGGTCATCAATGCCAGAGCTAATACTTCGGTAATTACTGATTAGGAAATAGCATAATAATGTTTTGTGGAGTACAACTGCTTGGCTAGGTGTTGAAAAATCAAAATTTGAATGCAACTGGACCTCCTTTACAATATGTTTGCCGTTAGAACTGAAAGTGAGTCAGACTGTATTTTTCTAGCAGTATTTGAGTTTGGAAGAAAACCTTTGTAAAACCATATCATCATCTGGATATGTATCAAAGTATGTTAGTATATCATTTTGTACTGAGAACTCTTCAATCATTGTTGAGATGATTAAATGCTTAGTTACTCGGAGGCATAGGCAGATGAAGACAAGTTGTTATTTTGTCTTAGGAGCACAATGAGACCTTAAATTGAACTTATGATAGTTGTATATATGAAATGTACACATAGATATGTTGTGGACGGCAGAAAGAAGTGTACATATACCATGGGTGAACAAACTGTCCCGCATGGAGTTAACAAGGGAATATGAGGGCATGTTCATCCAGGTCACTACGAAATAAGAGGAACAAAGGGTGTTTCAATGCATTGATCCTCCTTCCTGTACTTTGTAAAGCAATTTTGTTGTCCACTGCTCATGTATCTTTTCTCACCCTCTTATCGGCTAGAGAATGTGATTTCGTAGGCATGTATTAGTAACCAACTAACTGGTACTGCAATATATTGAGAGAAGATTGTTAAATTATTTTTAGAGGGGACATCTACGGATCCCAATGTTAATATCCAGACTATGCTTTATCAGTATAATCGCCAATGCCCTTTCAGTCCGTGGGAAAACTTACCTTCTCAATATTTGAAATCAAGCAAGCTCAGAAAATAAAGAGCGCAATATTAGCAAGATATCTTACCATTTTTCCTTTTTTGGCTTCCATGTTTTTGAAAACTTACAACTGTAGAGCAATGGAACTTCTAATTCAATGAATAATGGCTTCATAAAGGAAGAAAATACTGACAAAGTTATTGTCAATACATTTCAAATGTTCAGTCTGAATCTGCTCCAAGTTGAGTCATACCCAAACCATTAGCACTGGTCCAGAGTCATATGTATATAGGATAGCTAAACGTGTGAGATGTGCTTCTAATCCCGTCAAAATTTGACATTTTTTGTACCACTTGCATAGTCAAAACTATTATTTTTTGTGCTTATTTCTTATACTCTGTGCGGTTTCTTGCAGCAGTGAGAACAATGGTGTTGCCATATTGCCTTGTAGGTCGATGGACCTCTACCGACTTTAGCCTTCCCAAAGATAAATCAAGCTAGCTTCTTGTGAAAGTGTAAAACATTTTTATCTGACCTTATTTAAAAAATCCATATGGTTTTACAGATGTGCAAGAAAGCGCTTCTTAGCAGATTGGCATGACCATAACAGACCTAGCTTTGCTTCCTGGCTCATCTGCTCTGCTGGTGGCTACTTTTAGGTTCATCCTTTCTTTGTTCATGACTATACATGGCTTACTGCATACCAGATCCTCTTTACTCCTGTTATAGAAATTGCAGGTACGTAGCGATGGGAAATCTAAAGCCCTATCAAGCAATGCCGACGATCATTTTGTGTGTTGTAGGAGGATCCACAATAACGTTCTGAAGTCATAGAAAAATAAGAAACTATTTACCAAGGAGACATACGAGCATATCTAGAAGTTTTTGTCTAATAGTTGTACCTAACCCACTGTCCCAGAGACCCATAAGCCATTGAACATGTGTCGATTTTGGGTTGGCCTAATGTAAAATCTCGACTAATTCTAGCAGTGTTGTGTGAAAATACGTCTCAAGTGTGGACTTAACGTTTTGGTTTCTGTAAAATTGAGTTGTGCATTTGGCATGTCATGACAAGTGGTTCTTCTAAGCCACATAATTATTCTGTTAGCTTATTTTGTTGTGTTTTCTAGCTGACTGTTTGATTATTTGTGTATGCTTTTTTCCAACGTGTGTTATATAATTGGAAAACAGACTGGTTAGTCATTTCACAAAAGTAGCAATTGGTTGTGCCCTATATTGGTTTAGCCGACAGTCAAATCCTGAAGCAGCACTAAATCATCAATTGTTGTAGAAGTCACAGCCTTTCTATGAAAAAAAAGCCGAAAAGATTATGCTCCCTTAACTAGCAATTACTAACGGCTAATTATCAAATGATTAGTAGACGGGCCGGGCGAAGCCGGCCTGTCTGTCTAGTATGCTTTATATGTGGTGGTTTTGAGTTAAAATCTGAACCAAAAAGGGGTTGATTCATTATTATTCTTACACTAATGTTGCCAATAGAATTGTGTTGAGTTTTGTATGAAGGAAGTTTTCAAGTGTAGGGATTGGAGAATGATGAGATGAGTTGAAGAATGGACAAAAGCTCAAGCTTGGGGATGCTCATGCACCCCAAGAAATATCTAAGAGGTACAAGTGTCAAAGCTTGGGGATGCCCCCGAGGCACCCCTTCTTCATCAGCAAAAATCAGGTCACCTTTCAACACACTCTATTTTTATTGCTTCATGCACTATGCGTTTTTTTTGGAGCATCTTTACTTTAGTTTTCAGTTTAGTTTAGTTTTGTTTGCTGCAATAAATGGTTGGACCCCAACAAATTTCTTTTGGAGAAGTTGCTTTGCTTTTCATTTGCCAAGAACACTCCGTTTTTCACTCTTATCGTTCAGCGAGTGCTCTCTTTTTCTGCTACTGCGTTTAGCTTTTGTTTTTCGCCTTGATTTTTGTTCAGATCTTCTTATATCCTTGCATCAAGGTGTATTTTGACCTCTGATCCATGTTGGTTTTCATCAAAAGAGTTGTTTTAAAAAAGGTTCGAATGGTGTTGGAAAAGAGAAAAAGTTTCATGCAAAAAAGTGGTACAAAAGGAGCTTGTGTAGACTGCGGCTTAGACTTTTGCATGTCGTGCTTGATGTCGTTTTGATAGTATGCTTAGTGGTTTTGCTGTAGCATGACTTGTCTCAAATGACTAAGATTGTTTAATGAGCCTTTGAAAAAATCATGTGTTGTTTTTATTATTTGGAAGCATTAATTTGGTTTTCTCCTTGATGCTTTATTTGGGTTGACTTGGCGCATGCTTACACATGTTAGACTCATACAAAGTCGCCATAAGCCTCTATGATCATTTAGTTTTTGACTTTTGATGCCATTTTATGCTTCTCTTAATGTCGCTTTGTCGCTTTGCATGATTATGGCCATTATTGCTCTCTTAGTTGGTCGCTCCTAGTCTTTTGCTAGCCCTCGTTTTGTACTGAGTATGAGCTCTACTCGTGCATCCAACTCCCAAAAACCAAGTTATTGCAATGTGTCCACTATAAATTCCTATGCATGGTATTTGCAAGCCATTTCACGTAAATTTTCATGTGCTACCTTTCAAAAAACCCTTCAAAATACTTCTCATTTTGTGACACTATTTTCAGCTCATGGGGACGTAGTGGTCGGATTTGCTATCTTCCATATTGTTTTATTCCCAAAAGAAAAAAAGAGAAAAAAAAGGCACTCTATGGTATGTGAATGTTGGTGGGCACCCGATGGAATCGGCTAGCCATGGTTTGTGAAAGAAAAAAAGGTGGAGAGGAGTGCCAAGCTTTATAAAAGAGCACAAAAGTGCCAATCTCTCTCAAAAACTTGCTTCATTTTTGTATGGAAGATAGTAAGAACCCCATTGCCAGTCGTTGACAAAGACAACCACCTCTCAAAACCAAATATTTATCTCTCTGTTTTACAAATAAAAAGCTCTAGCACATGTTTAATCACTACTTCCCTCTGCGAAGGGCCTTTCTTTTAATTTTATGTTGAGTCACCACCTTTTACCTTTATGCACCGTCTAAGAGAGCATAGTTGTCATTCTGAGTTTAATGTGCATAGTCCCAAAGTTTATCACTGATTGATTGATGATTTCGGTTTCACTTGTTCTTAAATTATTTGTATCTAGTCGCCCTCTTAAACTTGAAGGTGTCCTATGCATTTATGTTTTGCTATTCCATGAAGGACAAGCTAAAAACCATTTGCTATGTTTTTCCATATGATTTGAACACACGTTTGACTTTCATTGTTTCATTTTCATGATCTTTTGTTTGTGTTCTTTTTCATGTTATAACATGGTTGCTAAGTTTCTTCTATCAAGATTATATCTTTCATGCCCATGTTTTAAGTTCTTTTGATCCCAGCACTCAATGCTTACATAGATGATCAAGATTGTGTTGGTGCATGTCACCTCAAAAATTATTCTTTGTTATCACTTACCTACTCGAGGACGAGCAGGAGTTAAGCTTGGGGATGCTTGATATGTCTCAAACGTATCTTTAATTTTTGATGCTCAATGCTTGTTTTCACACCATTTGCTTTATGTTTTGTTACACTTCGTGGCATTTTTATGCATTTTCCGGAACTAACCTATTAACAAGATGCCACAGTGCCAGTTCCCTGTTTTCTGCTGTTTTTGTGTTTCAGAAAAGTTACACATGAAATATTCTTGAAATTGGACGAAACAAAAGCCGAATCTCCCAATATTTAACGAAGCTTCCAGAAGACTGAAGAGGAGACGGAGAGGGGCCAGGGGCCAGCCTCACCACCAGGGGGCGCGGCTCAGCCCCTGGCCGCGCCGCCCTATGGTGAGGGCGCCCTAGTCCACCTCTGACGCAGCCCCTTCGCCTATAAAGACCCCCCGACGGCAAAAACCTAAAGACCCGATCAATTTTCCAGAAACACATCGCGATCCGCTGCCGTCGTTGACCCGAGATCGGGAGGGTCCAAAAGCTCTTCCCAGCACCCTGCCGAAGAGGGGAATCGCCACCGGAGGTCTTCTTCATCGCCATGCTTGCCTCCGACGCGATAAGTGAGTAGTCTACCTTGGACTATGGGTCCATAGCAGTAGCTAGATGGTTGTCTTCTCCACCATGTGCTTCATGTTTAGATCTCGTGAGCTACCTTACATAATCGAGATCACCTTTATGTAATTCTACATGTTGTGTTTGTTGGGATCCGATGAATATTGGTGTTATGTTAAGTTGATGTGATGAATATTATCTTATGTTATCTCTATGTTTTTTATGATCTTGCATGCTCTCTGTTGTTAGTAGCTATCTTGGCCAAGTAGATACTAGTGACTCCAAGAGGGGGTATTTATGCTCGATAGTTGAGTTCATGCCTCTATTTAATCTGGGGGAGTGACAGAAACCTCTAAGGTTGTAGATGTGCTGTTGCCACTAGGGAGAAAACAACATTCTTGTATCCAAGGACATTCATTTTGTTTACATTACACACTTTGCTTAATGCAGTTATCTGTTGTTCGCAACTTAATACTTGAGGGGTGTTTGGGTGTTGGATGGCGGTCTATGTATTTTGTTGTAATGCCCAGAGTAAATCTCATAGTTATCCTTGTGACATATGCACGTTATCTTTATTCTATCAATTGCCCAACTGTAATTTGTTTACCTAGCATGTTGTTATTTATCTTATGGAGAGACACCACTAGTGAACTGTGGACCCCAGTCCAATTTCCTTTACATTGCTATTACTGTTTACTTTTACTCGCACTGTTTACTTCCTCGCATACTACTATTGTTTTCCACTCGATACGCTCAATCCTTTGTTTACAGCAAACCAGTGAGATTGACAACCTCATCGTAAGTTGGGAGCAAAGTTCTTGGTTGGGTTGTGTGCAGGTTCCACATTGCTGCTAGTTGAAGACGCACCAACAAGCATCGTAAACGGCGCCCTTGCTGGAGTGTCACGAAGCTAGCAAGCATCACCTTCTGAAGTATGGCTTTTTCCTACTGGTTCGATAAACCTCGGTTTCTTATTGAGGGAAAGACTTGCTACTGTGCTCATCATACCTTCCTCTTGGGGTTCCCAACTGGGTGGTTGTCCTGCCCGCATCACTACCCAGCCTAAGCGCTAAAAGCTTTGACCATTGACCACTTGCTGGCCTGCCCTAGCCCGATTCCCTCAACCTTTTCCTTAATCTCCCCACCCTTCGGCCCTTCTACCCCCAACCGGCAGCCTAGTGCCGGTTGGTCCCCCTTGGGCCGGCAGCCGAATGCTGGCCTAGGCTGGGAGCATGCCGCGGGGTGAGAAGTAGTAGTTCAGTTTGTTGGGCACCTGGCTTGAGCTAGCTGGCGCATAATCAACAATCATTACCCTCAATGCCTAGTTGAGTGATTCGTTTATCATTCACGGTTTTTCCCTGCTGTTTTCCTACGTATGCGGCCTGCCGGCTCCCTTCCAGCCGGATGCGTGGAGCCGGGGGACGGAGGTTGGGCACGAGACCTGTTCCATACGTGGTACTCATCCGGCTGACAGGGGTTCGATTGTTTTAGGGCAGCCGGCTGTAGCTCGGTGCTCGGAGCCGACTGCCGGTCAAGTGAATAACGCAGGAAGAAAAAAAATACACGAAGTGTTTTTTGCGGAGCCGGCTGCAACTAGCCATTCTGTCATCCTTTATTCATTGACAAGTTTTCGGAGTACAAGCTTTTGCCTTAACAGAAGAAAGGTCTTAGGAGACTGATATTCCAGGGACGCTCTGTCTCCTTGTCAGAGTTATCTGCCTTGTTCTTTCTGGGATCTTGCGCGTCGATGAGGTAGTATGCCCCATTGCCTAGCACCCGGCTGACAATGAACGGTCCCTCCCAAGGAGAGGACAGCTTGTGCATGCCTTTGGTGTTTTGGACCAGCCGGAGTACGAGATCTCCTTCATGGAATGCGAGAGGACGGATCTTCTGGCTATGGTATCGTCGCAGCTGCTGGTAGAGCGCTGATGACAAGGGTATAGATAATAGAGCCCGTTAGTTGAGTACCCCTGAGGCCCGTTAAGCTAGGCCCAATAGTAATACTAGTCGAAATACGAGTTCTTACCGTATGTCGATATTGTAATCTGTATCGGACCCTACCCGATCCTCGAGACCTGGCCACCTATATATAGGGGCCAGGAGGGGACAGTGTAGCCCAGATTGAAAGCAAGCCAGGTTTTACACCCATGTTTACTTTCATAGCCACCTTGTTTGACTGAGTTTTACCTTTGAGTTCATCCGACGCCCTATCTCCCCGATCCTAAGTCCTTCATCTAGGACATTTGTCGAGTTTACCCCTCGTCAATTGGCGCCGACCGTGGGGACTCTGGGCGTCAGAATCATGAATTCGACGGCTTTTTCGCTTTTAGCCAATAGCAGTCCAGAAGTCGATGAAAATCAAGAAGTGGAATTGACGTTCGGAAGTCTAAACTTCTACATTGGACCTTCGGGTACAACTTGCATTTCGGATTCGACAAAATCAGTTCCGTCAGCGGGCAAAGCGGAGAGGATGACAGCATCTGGATCATCTATAGGCTCTTCTAGCGAGGCAAACTCGCCAGTCAGCTTTGCGGCAACAGAAAATTTGCAGGGAAAATTAGAGGAACCCGACGAAATCGGGCAAGAGACCATGGTGGAAGAAGCAGTAGACAAGTCAAGGGATATCGCCAGTAGAAGCAGCGGCGTCTCCAAAAGCATACACCAATTGTGCGTTATCATCACAGAAGCAGCAGAAGAAGAAAGCAATCACACTGGCAACAAGGAGGTCGACATGCAAGTCGACAAATTAAGGAGCAATAGCAAGAAAGAGAAGGAAAAATTGCACGTTTCGGCTGGAGAGTGGAGAATGATCATGTCAGCCATCAATCACGGCACAGACGTACCCGCAGATTCAAGGAGAGAAGTTCTAATGGGATACCAGTACGCACTGCACTAGGGCAAAAAGAAGCTAAGGGAGGAAAGAGACATATTCGTGCAAACCCGAGGAGACGGCAGTATGTCAAGTGAAGAATACTGGGATGAGTACAGCGATGAATCAGAAAGCAGCATGGACAGACATAGAGATCCAAAGCACAACAGGAGGGCAACAGCATGCACAAGAGAAGAAAGCTACACAAAAAATCAGAGCGCACAGCAGTCAGAAGAGGAAGAAGATTTCATTCAAGAGACACCAGAAGCAGCTCTAGTAGCAGCACAGGCATACCTACTAACCACACAACCAGAACCTAGAGACCCGAGGGAGCACATGCATCAAGCCGCAATATGAAGCCTCGGGTTAGTAGAAAACAAGTTGATGGGAAATCTTCCAGAAGAAAAGGCGACACAGCACAAGGGAAGGCGAAAAGAAGAGCTCAAACGCAGGCCATCACGAAGCAACTACAATGATTCATCAGAAGATGGAAGGCGACAAAAAAGGAAGGAAGACTCAAGAAACATAATAGCACAAAAAAGGGTAAATAATTCACGCTACACGTGGAGAGAAGAAAAATATGAAGACGACGAAAAAGAGATGGGCGCGCTATGCTTTACCCGAAGGGTTCGCAAAACGCGGGTACCCAAGGGCTTTAAGTTGCCACATGACCAAGATAAGTATGATGGGTCGCAAGAGCCAACTCTATGGTTATCAGATTACCTACAAGCAGTACAGATACTAGGAGGAACAAGAGCAACAGCCATGCAAAGCTTGCAGTTAACCTCACCGGCGCAGCATGGTCCTGGTTAAATACCCTACCCAATGATTCCATTGGAAGTTGGGGAGAATTAGAGAGTCAATTCGCAAGAAACTTTCGCTCAACATACAAGCACCCAGCATCACTAGAAGAAGTCAAGTCATGCGTACAACAAAAATGCGAAACACTACGTTCTTATATACAACGCTGGAGTGTAATCAAAAACTCAGCAGAAGACGTCTCCGATGAAAGAGCGATAGATGCTTTTTCGAGTGGCCTTCGTCGTACAGACCTAGTGGAAGAAATAGGAAGAGCAAGGCCAAAAACAGTATCAGAGCTAATGGAAATAGCCAACAGATTCGCCGATGGAGAAGACGTGTACAATAACAAAAGGGGGCGTTCACCGGAAGTCGACAAAACGAGCAGGCAAAGGCGAAGATACCGCAAAGGTGATAACCACGGAAGGAGAAATCAGATAGCCGCAGGGTATGACGAAAGGAATGAAGAAGGCTATGAAAACATCGAGTTCCCCATGAGAGACAGCAGGGTGAAAGAGAAGCCAAGGTACTCGGGTCCTTTGGCAGAGGATATGTTATATGGTCCTTGTCGCATCCATTATGCTTACCTAGATGGGAAAAGAGTTTCCAACCACCAGATGAAGGATTGCAGAACCTTCTTAAGGTTGCAAAATGCCATGGACTCAAGCCAAGGGGCACGGCATGGAGGAAAAAGCATAAACCAAGGATATCAAATGCAGGGACTCGCAAAACAGCTGGAGTCAAAAGTATATATATCAGCAATGATCCAACTAGTACCAAAGTTGAAAAAAGAAAGGAAGAGCATATCAAGACAGGTCAACCTGGCAATAACATCACCACCAGCTACCATGAAGTATCTAAAGTGGTCCGATCAGCCAGTCAGGTTCAGCAGAGCAGACCACCCGAGGAAAGTACCCAGACCAGGTCACTCACCAATGGTGCTCAAAGCTCAGATAGGAGGATATGATGTCAGAAGAGTATTCATGGATGCATGAAGCGGTATAAACCTAATATACGCCAGAACGTTGAGAGCAATGTGCATATCATTGGAAAATCTAAAGCCAACAGATTGTTCTTTCCACGGAATAGTACCAGGAGCCGCAAATTATCCTTTGGGCAAAATAGAACTCGACGTTTGTTTTAGCGACAACAGCAATTATCGTAGAGAAAAGCTGGAGTTTGAAGTCATGGACTGGCCCTCACAATACCACGCAATCCTGGGACGCCCAGCATTTGCAAAATTCATGGCAGTACCTCACTATGCATATCTCACACTAAAGATACCAGGACCTAAAGGAACGATCATGATACAAGTAAGCTTCGAAGTATCCAACACCTGTGATAAAGAATTTAACAGGTTGGCGCAAACCTTCGGCATGACAGCAGAGTACGCAAGGCTAAAAGGCGAAACCGACCACAATGTGCTACCCGACGTCGGGCGATCCCTGCCAGATCAGGCTTTCGATGCAACTCAAGACTCGAAGAAAATACAGGTCCATCCAACGGACCCAAACAAGACCACTTCCATAGCGGTAAACTTGGACCCCGCATAGGAAAGCGCGCTCGTCGAGTTCCTCCGTGAGCGCTGGGAAATCTTCGCCTGGTGTCCCTCAGATATGCCAGGTGTTCCCAGGGAACTCGTCGAGCATGCACTAAACGTGGACCCTAAAGCAAAACCGGTCAAGCAACCACTGCGACGATTTGATGAACCCAAGAGGAAAGCAATAGCATCAGAACTACATAGGCTGGAAAACGTAGGGTTCATCCGAGAAATCAAAACATTGACTTGGGTATCTAATCCAGTTATAGTCCCCAAGAAGAATATAGACGTACAAAGAGTATGTGTCGACTACACATCTCTCAACAAGCACTGTCCAAAGGATCCTTTCCCCTTGCCTCGCATTGACCAAATAATTGACTCAACAGCAGGGTGCGAAAGGCTTTCCTTCCTGGACGCATATTCCGGCTACAACCAGATCAAGTTGAAGAAAGAAGACGAGGAAAAAACAGCTTTCATAACACCTTATGGCGTGTTCTGCTACCAAGTCATGCCTTTCGGCCTAAAAAACGCAGGAGCAACCTATCAAAGGATGATGCAAAACTGCCTTGGAAGTCAAATAGGGCGAAACATTCAAGTTTACATCGACGACGTGGT
The DNA here is from genome assembly GCA_007115705.1 of Dactylis glomerata. Lineage (NCBI taxonomy): Eukaryota > Viridiplantae > Streptophyta > Magnoliopsida > Poales > Poaceae > Dactylis > Dactylis glomerata. The sequence goes on along the minus strand of QXEO01000450.1, from coordinate 1,331,199 downwards.
CATCACCACGAGAAAGGAAGAGTCTCTTATCAGTGACCTGGCGGAAACCTTCGACAACCTGAACAAGTATAAGCTCAAGCTCAACCCGACAAAATACTCCTTCGGTGTATCAGCAGGGCAACTTTTGGGGTTCCTAGTATCAGCAAGAGGAATAGAGGCAAACCCAGAAAAGATCCAAGCAATATTAACAATGGGAAAACCAACAAAGCTGCATGACATACAGAAACTCGCAGGGCGTGTCGCGGCGCTAAGTCGATTTGTGGCTCGACTAGGAGAGAAAGCACTACCTTTCTACACGCTCATGAAAAAATCAGATGATAAATTCAAGTGGACAGAAGAAGCGGACGTGGCCTTCGCGCAGTTGAAGAAAGTGCTCTCCACACCTCCGGTGTTGGTCGCACCAAAGGAAAAAGAACCACTACTATTATACATTGCAGCAACACATCAAGTGGTAAGTACAGTGTAACGGCCCAGAAAAATCCCCTTTTTAGATTTGTTTGTTCTTTTTCGTTTGTGCATCATCATTCATTTTCACCTTGCATGTTTTTGTCAAATAAAAATTATTTGGATTAAAACTCTATTTTAATTTATGCTCGTATGGTTTTAATAAACCCTCTTGTTCTTTTCTTATTTTAAATTAAAAATAAAACTTTAATACTTGCAAACTTTGAAGAATTGTTTTAAATCAAAATCAAGTTTTATTACCTGTTTGCAAATCTTTCCAAACCCTCCTCTTCTTCTCTCTAAAGAATGCTGCAAGAAAAGAAGGAGTTTCTAGAAAAAAAAAGGGGAATAAGAAGAAAAGCAGCCCAGCCGGCCATGTGACCCACCTCCTTTTCAGCCCATCCAGCCTCACCGAAGCCCACCTCCCACTCCTTTCTTTTCTTTCCTGTACGGCGCTGCATCGGCCATAGCCACGTCGATCTCCTGATGTGATGGACGTTCGTCGCATCGCCCCTCCCCTCTATAAAAGCCTCCTCTAAGCCTGCAACCCTAGCTCACCTTACTCCCTACCACCGCCGCCACTCTGTTTTCTCGCTGCTGCCTTCTTGCATGCTAGCCCGCAGCGTAGCTCTCCCTGCTCGTGCCCGATGACGTCGCCCTGCGCTCCGGCTCGACCTCGACCTTGCCAGCGTGCTTCTCCACTGCGATCTCCGGCTGCTTCACCTCGTGGTGTCCTCCTGTTCCGGCGCTATCCTCGAGCCGCTCCCCATTCACCAACGCGCGTTCGCCAGTAACCTCCGCTGCGTCCGTCTTCTACTCCTTCTGGCCAAGCACCTTCAAGAATGTCTCGAAGTTCTCCATCCCCGACGTCAAGACGGTGGCCTCTACATTGACCCTGCTAGCAAGCCGACGCCTTCTGCATCCTCGCGACGTTCTTCTCCAAGCAGGTACGTGGAAGCGACGACGTTAGCAAGGTTACCCTTCCGGCTTGGCCTGGGCAGGGTTATGGATGCCATCGTTTATCTTCAGGCCTCTTAGGCCCATTTGTATTCTTGTCCGTACTCGGATACTATTTTGCTTTATGTATGATTTGGACCTTTGTATGTATATTTGGATTCTTGACTCGTGGAGTCTTTGTGGTTATATATTCTTTGTGGGTTCCATCGTGAACTTGTGTATTGTTACTTACTTGATTCCACCCACATAATGTGTATGTTGTTTGTGCACATTTTGCTTGGTGGTGCATTTCCAAAGCGACATCGTGCGAATTGTGGCCTGATGGCTATAATTCGCAAGGTGCCGATTTTGGGGCGTCACAAGTGGTATCAGAGCCCAGGTTTTGTCGATACCCATGGGTCCGCTCTGCCTGTAGGATAACCTTGCCAATGGTCGTTGTTGTGTCTAGTGTCAAAACTATTTTGCTAAAGTTGCGTTGGATAGATCTAAGTAGGTCTGCTTTTTACTCCTTAACTATGTGCTTCTCTCTTCTTACCTTTGCGAGTTTTGAGATCTCTCGAAAGGTGGCAGGTTTATTTGACTGCGGGACGTTTTTATGCGAAGCTGGTTGATGCCTCTCGAAAGAGTCTTCCTCCAGACTGAGCCGCCGGTGCAAACTTCTGAGTCCGTCTTCGGAGCTCGGCCGACTTCATTACGGGTAGCTTAGTAGGGTGGCCTCCCTAAACTCTCTCGTAGAACTAGCAACGGTCTTGTCGTGATATCCATCCCTTGTCTAGGTTGGATTGATTGAGCGTGTATGGGTACATTGGTGCACCCCTGTAGGGTAAATCTTTTCGAAAAGCCGTGTCCGCGGTTATGGACGACTTGGAGCCGTTCTACTCGATCATAGAACAACTTGCACTTAATTGATAATAGAAGATGGTATAGTAAATAGTCCTACTACAATAATAATTTGTTATAAAATTGTCATCTGTGCGAGTGCCTTTGATATTGCTTCCTGTGGTTACAACGAGGTGATTCATCGGCTGGGTTATGTTTGCTGTAGTATTCTAGTTCTTTACTTTTTGCGCTCTCTTATCTTATTCTGATTAGACGGAAGTTGTAGAGTGTCTCTATAGGTTCTTTAGTGCTTGCTCGCTGCCGCTTAACCCCACCATACAGCTGACGTCCTTTTGAGTCTCTCGAGTTGTCTACGTACCTCACGTATAAAGGCCGCTTGTTGACTACGCTTTATACGTCTTGAAGTCTTGCTAAGTACTTTTGTACTTATTGCTGCTCGTCTCGGATTTCTCGCCGGAGCAGGTTTGAAGACAGGTACGTGGAAGCGACGACGTTAGCAAGGTTACCCTTCCGGCTTGGCCTGGGCAGGGTTATGGACGCCATCGTTTATCTTCAGGCCTCTTAGGCCCATTTGTATTCTTGTCCGTACTCGGATACTATTTTGCTTTATGTATGATTTGGACCTTTGTATGTATATTTGGATTCTTGACTCGTGGAGTCTTTGTGGTTATATATTCTTTGTGGGTTCCATCGTGAACTTGTGTATTGTTACTTACTTGATTCCACCCGCATAATGTGTATGTTGTTTGTGCACATTTTGCTTGGTGGTGCGTTTCCAAAGCGACATCGTGCGAATTGTGGCCTGATGGCTATAATTCGCAAGGTGCCAATTTTGGGGCGTCACAAGTGGTATCAGAGCCCAGGTTTTGTCGATACCCGTGGGTCCGCTCTGCCTGTAGGATAACCTTGCCAATGGTCGTTGTTGTGTCTAGTGTCAAAACTATTTTGCTAAAGTTGCGTTGGATAGATCTAAGTAGGTCTGCTTTTTACTCCTTAACTATGTGCTTCTCTCTTCTTACCTTTGCGAGTTTTGAGATCTCTCTCTTACCTTCTTCAAGTTTTAGGATCCTACGTGGGTGGACGATCTCTTGCCTTTAACCTAATAGGTTCGCTCATCATCGTCAACATGAGCAAGAATCCATTGTTGGTGGTGTCGAGGAGAAACCTTTTTGTTGGTGGTGTCGACACATTCAACATGATGAAGATCCGATAGTCTAACCAACTCTTCCCCCTACACGAGTGTGGATCTCGGGGCGAGATCCCTTGTTGGTGGTGTCGATTGTAACGGCCCAGAAAAATCCCCTTTTTAGATTTGTTTGTTCTTTTTCGTTTGTGCATCATCATTCATTTTCACCTTGCATGTTTTTGTCAAATAAAAATTATTTGGATTAAAACTCTATTTTAATTTATGCTCGTATGGTTTTAATAAACCCTCTTGTTCTTTTCTTATTTTAAATTAAAAATAAAACTTTAATACTTGCAAACTTTGAAGAATTGTTTTAAATCAAAATCAAGTTTTATTACCTGTTTGCAAATCTTTCCAAACCCTCCTCTTCTTCTCTCTAAAGAATGCTGCAAGAAAAGAAGAAGGAGTTTCTAGAAAAAAAGGGGAATAAGAAGAAAAGCAGCCCAGCCGGCCATGTGACCCACCTCCTTTTCAGCCCATCCAGCCTCACCGAAGCCCACCTCCCACTCCTTTCTTTTCTTTCCTGTACGGCGCTGCATCGGCCATAGCCACGTCGATCTCCTGATGTGATGGACGTTCGTCGCATCGCCCCTCCCCTCTATAAAAGCCTCCTCTGAGCCTGCAACCCTAGCTCACCTTACTCCCTACCACCGCCGCCACTTTGTTTTCTCGCTGCTGCCTTCTTGCATGCTAGCCCGCAGCGTAGCTCTCCCTGCTCGTGCCCGACGACGTCGCCCTGCGCTCTGGCTCGACCTCAACCTTGCCAGCGTGCTTCTCCACTGCGATCTCCGGCTGCTTCACCTCGTGGTGTCCTCCTGTTCCGGCGCTATCCTCGTGCCGCTCCCCATTCACCAACGCGCGTTCGCTAGTAACCTCCGCTGCGTCCGTCCTCTACTCCTTCTGGCCAAGCACCGTCAAGAATGTCTCGAAGTTCTCTGTCCCCGACGTCAAGACGGTGGCCTCTACATTGACCCTGCTAGCAAGCCGACGCCTTCTGCATCCTCGCGACGTTCTTCTCCAAGCCGGCACTCTACTTCCCTCGTCTAACCCCGGCCGTGCGTCTCCGGCCGCGCGTCCCAGACCATCCAGTCCGGCCGCCTCCATGTGCGGGTGCGCGCAAGTCTTCGCTGCTGTTCGCCGCCTTGGTCTCCGCGTGCTCTGCTCGTCGCCAACGCCGCCTAGTTCGTCTGCTTCGTTTACCATCCACGGCCACACGGACGTCCTCTGCCTTGTTGGCCTCTGCTCCCGCACGCGCTCGACGTCCTGCCGCTGACGCGCATGCCACCGCCCGGCTCTACATCGACCTCGCCGTCCGCGTTCGACGCATCTCCGGCTCTGCATGCCCGCGCGCACCCTCTTCAAGCTTCCGTCCTCTACAAGGTCGCTCCTTCCCGACGGCAACTTTGCTTCGTCTCCGTCTCGCGTGCATGCTCGGTGCAGCCCGGCTCAACACCGACCTGGCCTTGGCCATTGCCTTCCTGGCACGAGCTCGTCCGTCGCCGTCCGCGTCTCCAAGTTCTGCACCACTCCTCTCCACGGTCGTCGTGGATGACCAGAGCACCTGCTTCCCTATTTTCTACTTTTCTTCCGTCGCGAACGCCCTCAAGGTCGAGCTTCTCTGCAATCTTTCATTGCCTGGAAACATCTATGCTAATGTTCAGTTTCGTCAGGTTAACAAGTCAGCCTGTGTCAATATAATATCTGGCTTCCACGGTGCAGTCTGTTCAAAACCAATTAAGTACCATGGTGGTCTGAGTGTTGTGCCTCGTTCCACAAGATCCTGTGTTCGATTCCCTGGCTTCGCACGAAGCAACACTTTTTGATTCTTTTTCCGGCTCTGACAGGCGGGCTCCACTCGTCAGACACTTGCAGCAGCGCCCTGCCAGCAAGATGACCCCATGCGTCAGCCCCGCTGTCTAGCCTTACTTCGGTGAGAAAAGTCTCAGTTCTGTTTCTGTTTTCTGAAAAATGGCAGAATTTATTTTAATCTTGCAAAATTCATATCTTTTGATTGGTAACTCGAAATAAAAAGTATTTTATATGAAAATTTATCAGAAAAATGTGTAGAATCTAAATATGCCATTCATATTACTGTTTGCATCTCGCATCATATAGCCACGTGGTAGTTTGCATATCACCTAATACATAACATATGGAGTATTTGGGTATTACCAAATATGGTTACCCCACTTCATTTAATTTTGAGTAGCTCATCTATGCCTTGTCTTTGCCATGCTAATCAACATTTAAATTGTCGTGTAGTAAAACAACTTGAATCATATATGTGTGTGTGCCGGGATTCCAATTCCGCTTAATTTTGAATAAGTTGCATCGCATCATAATTGCCATGTCATGCATGCATCCTCACATGAACATGCCGATTCTTTTGCATGGTAGTAAGTGTTGCATCCGTTGTTTGTTGTAGATATTTGCTTCTTCGCGAATAGGACGTTTCGTGATGTTGTGAGCAACGACAAGTTCTTCGGGTGCTCTTCGACAATCTTGCCAGGCAAGCTCTCCCGCCCCTTGTCAACCTATAGGGGTACTTATTACCTATTTGTGTTTATGCTTTCTCTTATACTTTATGCTAGCCTTGTGTTCCGATGCTTTGTTCGAGTCACGTATCCTATCCACCTGTTTCCCTAAAGCAAAACTATATACTCGCCCCCTCCCGCCTATTACCTTTTGTTTGTTGTTTGAGTTGTCCTTGCGAGTCGTAGGCATGCTTAGGTTGTTTCAAGTTACGTTTTATCTTATCAGGATGTTGGGAAGTTTATCACATGCTCTACTTGATATATGAGATGGATATGAATTGGAGATTAGTTGGATATAAGATGTTGGAGATAAACATGATTTATTTATGTTACAACTACACTTGATTAAGCAGAGGCATCGGTGAGTCATTTTTGCCTGTTTTCCGACGGCTCACTTGTGTCCCCTAGGACCCCGAGTTCGCATGAACTGTTCTAAGCTGAGCGCACTAACCACTCGTGGAGATGCCATGGGATCTCCCTTGACTTACTACTTTTTCTCGAGTTAGTTTACCGGGGGCCACAACACCGTATTTACATTTGGATTTGGATTTGGGTGGAGTCACCTTTGATGGTGGCGGAGTCTCTAAGCCCCCCTCGACAGGGTGTGGTTGTGTCGCCTCGAAAGGTGGCAGGTTTATTTGACTGCGGGACGTTTTTATGCGAAGCTGGTTGATGCCTCTCGAAAGAGTCTTCCTCCAGACTGAGTCGCCGGCGCAAACTTCTGAGTCCGTCTTCGGAGCTCGGCCGACTTTGTTACGGGTAGCTTAGTAGGGTGGCCTCCCTAAACTCTCTCGTAGAACTAGCAACGGTCTTGTCGTGATATCCATCCCTTGTCTAGGTTGGATTGATCGAGCGTGTATGGGTACATTGGTGCACCCCTGCAGGGTAAATCTTTTCGAAAAGCCGTGTCCGCGGTTATGGACGACTTAGAGCCGTTCTACTCGATCATAGAACAACTTGCACTTAATTGATAATAGAAGATGGTATAGTAAATAGTCCTACTACAATAGTAATTTGTTATAAAATTGTCATCTGTGCGAGTGCCTTTGATATTGCTTCGTGTGGTTACAACGAGGTGATTCATCAGCTGGGTTATGTTTGCTATAGTATTCTAGTTCTTTACTTTTTGCGCTCTCTTATCTTATTCTGATTAGACGGAAGTTGTAGAGTGTCTCTATAGGTTCTTTAGTGCTTGCTCGCTGCCACTTAACCCTACCATACAGCTGACGTCCTTTTGAGTCTCTCGAGTTGTCTGCGTACCTCACGTACAAAGGCCGCTTGTTGACTACGCTTTATACGTCTTGAAGTCTTGCTAAGTACTTTTGTACTTATTGCTGCTCGTCTCGGATTTCTCACCGGAGCAGGTTTGAAGACAGGTACGTGGAAGCGACGATGTTAGCAAGGTTACCCTTCCGGCTTGGCCTGGGCAGGGTTATGGACGCCATCGTTTAGCTTCAGGCCTCTTAGGCCCATTTGTATTCTTGTCCGTACTCGGATACTATTTTGCTTTATGTATGATTTGGACCTTTGTATGTATATTTGGATTCTTGACTCGTGGAGTCTTTGTGGTTATATATTCTTTGTGGGTTCCATTGTGAACTTGTGTATTGTTACTTACTTGATTCCACCCGCATAATGTGTATGTTGTTTGTGCACATTTTGCTTGGTGGTGCGTTTCCAAAGCGACATCGTGCGAATTGTGGCCTGATTGCTATAATTCGCAAGGTGCCGATTTTGGGGCGTCACATACAGTACTAGTAGTCGAAAGAAGTGAAGAAGGAAAAGCTCACGGCGTTCAGCGGCCAGTCTATTTCATCAGTGAAGTACTCTCTCCAACAAAGCAAAGGTACCCGCACTACCAAAAGCTTGCATACAGTGTTTTCACAACAGCTAGGAAACTACGGCAATACTTTGCGGTCCACCCAATCATAGTGGTCAATGAAGCACCACTCTCCAATATATTGAACAATCCTTCGGCAACAGGACGTGTCTCTTTATGGGGAATTGAACTATCACCCCTGGACATCACGTATGAAAAGAGAAAGGCAATCAAGTCACAAATTCTGCCAGATTTTACAGCAGAGTGGCTAGAGTTACAAAGTACAGGTCCTCTAGATTTATCGAGTGCTTGGACGATGTACTTCGACGGCTCGAAAAGAATCCAAGGCGCAGGAGCAGGCATAGTACTGATTTCACCACAAGGCGACAAACTGAAATATGTGTTGCAGATGAGTTTTCCTCAAGCTTCTAATAATGAAGCCGAATACGAGGCGTTGCTCCATGGAATGAAAATGGCAAAAGCCTGTGGAACAACTCGACTTAAAATATTTGGGGATTCGAACCTCGTCGTTCAACAAGTAATGAACAAATGCGACACCGTCAGCGATAACATGACAGCATACCGAAACTTATACTACTATCTCGAAGGAACATTCGATGGGTGCGAAGTTTCATATGTTAGCAGAGCCAGCAACGAGGAAGCCGACAATTTAGCAAACATCGGGTCCCAATGCTTACCTGTACCACAAGGAGTCTTCTGGGAGGAAATCATAGAGCGATCAATAAAGAACAGCAAAACCTCGACTACGGAGGGGCAACTGACAGGCTCGGGGGCTGGAAAAGCAACTACAGCAGAGCCATAAGAAGTCATGATGATAGAAGAAACTTGGATGCAGCCTTATCTGGCATACATGATAAACAAAACACTACCCGAAGACACGGTAGAAGCCAAAAGGATAATACGGCGATCCAAGGCTTTCATTGTGTTACAGGGAAAATTATATAAGAAAAGTATATCGGGCGTCCTGCAACGATGCATCACTCCTCAAGAAGGACGAGAAATCTTAAAGGATATTCATGCAGGAGTATGTGGACATCACGTGAGTAGCAGAGCTATCGCAGCCAAGGCCTTTCAAGCAGGATTCTATTGGTTAACAACCATCGAAGACGCAAAAGACATAGTTCAAAAGTGTGAAGCATGCCAAAGGTTTGCATCTCGGCCACATGCACCAACAGCAGAGTTACAACCAATACCAGTATCATGGCCCTTTGTGCAGTGGGGTCTCGACATGGTAGGAAAGTTGGACAAGTCTTGGCCAGGAGGGCACGTTTATATGCTGGTGGCAGTTGACAAATTCACCAAGTGGATAGAAGCAGCCCCAGTGACAACCCAAGATTCTAAAGCTGCAATAAATTTCATCAAGTCTATAGTCTTCTGCTTTGGAGTACCATATAGCATAATCACAGACAATGGTATGAACTTCACGTCGAATGAGTTCAAGGACTATTGCGAAGGACTAGGAATCAAACTGAAGTTTGCATCTGTAGCACATCCGAAAACAAATGGACAAGTCGAAAAAGCCAATGGCTTAATATGCAACGGGATAAAGAAGCGGCTGTTAGCACCCCTTGAAAAAGCCAAGCACGCTTGGGTAGATGAGTTACCCTCCGTGCTCTAGAGTCTACGAACTACACCCAACGCAGCTACTCAAGAAACCCCCTTTTTCCTGGTCCATGGTGCAGAAGCTGTGCTTCCAGTCGAAATAACTCATGAAGCTCCAAGGATCGTAGCATATGATGAGGCAACTTCCACGGAAGCACTGCAGAATGATGTCGACGCACTCGCTGAGGCAAGAGACGTAGTGCTCGCTAGAGCCACACAGTATCAGCAAAACTTGCAAAATTACCACAGCAGTCGAGTTCGTCCACGATCTTTCGTGGTAGGAGATCTAGTTCTACGACTCAAGCAAGATAGCCATGGAAAACTTGAGTCCCCATGGGTGGGACCTTACATCGTGACAGAAGTGATACCAGGAGGAGCTTATCGATTACAAGACAAGAAAATGGGGCAACATGAGAGTAACCTGTGGAACGCAGAGCAGCTACGACGGTTCTACGCATAGGCGAAATAAGGAGACCAAGGAGTTTTTTCGAGTTACGACCCTCTGAATCCAGAACATGAGGCCATAGGTCGGGTTCATTGGGTCAAGTCGACAATATGTGTAAATATCCTACTTACACTCGGGGGCTAGGACCCTTGAGTCGTATGACATAATATTAACAAGTTTTGTAATTATCTACGATATACTCTACGGTTAATCGCAACCCAATATTTTTGACAGCACAATAAACGGTTCAAAGGAACCCGATAAAATATTAAAAGCATACCTCGAAACCATGATTTATTCCCATGGTAAAACACATAATTCAGATACAATTGTTTGTTACAAATAAAACGACAGCTGGATTACATACCAGAGAAATCTAGTAAAGCTACGCTTCGGGTTCATACTCCTTCTGGCACTGGGTGCAGTCGAAGATTCTCACGTCGAACTTCGATGTGCCATCATGATAATCAAAGTTCATGAAGAACCCCTGATGGAGGTCATGGTCCTCCGCAAATCGCGACCAGCCGCCCTTGAAGAACTGTTCGCCGGCGCCGTCGTACCACACCTCCACTTCATATGGAGTTCCTCCACCAGAGTGTTCGCGGAGAACTGCTTCGCGCAGTTCCCGCCCATCCATGAAATTCATAAATTTCGATGGCAGGCGTTGAATCTCACGGCATTGCGGGCCGGCTATGCATACGAACGAGAAGAGTCTGGGCGAAGGAGGAGGCGCGCTAGCAGATGGAGTACTTGGATCAGGTGCAGCTAAGGGCACCTTGGGTTTGTTTTTGCTCCCAGCCGGACGGCCGGGACGCCGCTTCATCAGAGCAGACAACGAAGCCGCCAAAGCATCAATTGAAGCCTTGTTCTTGCTGCCGCGAGGGCGGCCGCGGCCCCGTTTCTCCACCGGGGTGCCAAGGTTCAAGCGAGACCCAATTGCGTCAGCCATGGGGGCAGGAGATGGGAAAGAAACCCTAGATGAGTTTGAGAGGAGAAAGATGGTGTAGCGGAAAAGTTAAATACTGGATTAGGGTTTTTACCTATCACCAGACGTGCTTTATTTATAAGCACGTATAATGGGCCTTTACAAGGGCCAAAGTATAATTGCAGAGTTTTATATGCTGCCTAGAGCAGACGATAACAAGCAGGTCAACGTATCCAGGAAAAGGAGGCATAAAAAAAGAGGGAGAAAAGAAGAAGAGAAAAACGAGTATGAAGGAAGAGAGGAAAATAAAGAAGCAGAGAGTACAAAAAATATCTATCAAAGAAGCATAAGTTTACCTCATTTTCGACTCGGGAGCTTATGACATTTGAAGAAAAGGGATACATTGCGTAAGTGAAAGAAGTCGACAATTGATGCCCGAAGAAGTACAAAAAGACACTTATCTATTTTCTTGAGCTTATACCCGAAAATTTTGGCCATAGCCTCGGGGGCTACTCCCATCGGGAGCGCTGGGCGCGCACCCGATGATATTTATTCATGAGTACTGAAGCAAAATAGGTGAAAGAACGATCAGAAAGTTCTATTACTCCCAGCGGGAGCGACCTTTTTTTATCAATTTAAGTAACTCAAATATTTTATACTCTAAAACAGTCAAACAAGGCTGTGACATATGATCCTCGAGTTGCGTCATCGCGACTAAAACTCGAATGCCGTGATTTATCACGAAGGTAAGACCCCAGGATCCGTCCTGTGTGGCCCGGTATACACACATGGATGCGCTCTACTGGAATGTATCCGTGTCTACGATGCAAAGAAAATCCTGGTGGACGCACTGGATACCCTGAGAACCACTGGGATTCATTCTTTATAAGTCCTAAATGCGGCAAAAGATTGGATTTGACCGGTTTCCCGAATTCAAGTCCAAGGGGATTGAATTTGAAGTAGGTGACAAGTATCTGTTCAGGCAGTTAACTGGCCTCTTGATCCGTCAGAGTTGTCAGGCTTGCTCATCAAAACCCCTTGCGAGGTATTATAAATGAAAATAAGTCGAAAGAACAAGTCAAAGATTTGAAGATATGAAGAACTCAAAGAGATGATCAAGTCAAAGATTTAAAGAGTAGAGATTCAACCCGAATCTACAATTCTGGTAGAATCTCGGGGGCTACTGACAAGGGTATAGATAATAGAGCCCATTAGTTGAGTACCCCTGAGGCCCGTTAAGCTAGGCCCAATAGTAATACTAGTCGAAATACGAGTTCTTACCGTATGTCGATATTGTAATCTGTATCAGACCCTACCCGATCCTCGAGACCTGGCCACCTATATATAGGGGCCAGGAAGGGACGGTGTAGCCTAGATTGAAAGCAAGCCAGGTTTTACACCCACATTTACTTTCATAGCCCCCTAGATCAGACCATTTGCCTTCTCCACTTGCCCGTTGGACTGAGGATGTGCCACTGCAGCCAGGTCCATCCGGATGCCCTTCTGGCCACAGTACTCTGCGAAGACTCCCTTTGCGAAGTTTGTCTTGTTGTCAGTGATGATGCTGTGTGGGACTCCATATCTCGTGATGATCTCGTTGAAGAACTTGATGGTGGACGAGCCGTCGAGTTTTTTGATTGGCTTGGCCTCGATCCACTTGGTGAACTTGTCCACTGCTACCAGTAGATGCGTCAAGCCCCCGGGTGCCAGTCTTGAATGGTCCCACCATGTCAAGGCCCCAGACAGCGAATGGCCAGGTGAGTGGGATTGTCTTGAGGGCCGCCGCTGGGGTGTGCCAGTGCTTGGAGAAGCGCTGGCAGCCGTTGCAATGCTTCACCAGCTGATCTGCATCTTGTAAAGCCGTCGGCCAATAGAAACCATGGCGGAAAGCTTTGTCCACCAAGGCTCTGGAGGAAGCGTGGTGTCCGCATTCCCCTTGATGTATCTCTTTCAGCAGCTCTAGTCCTTCTTCCGGCTCAATGCACTTCTGGAAGATCCCTGACACGCTGCGCTTGTACAACTCGATGTTGATGATGGTGTATGCCTGCGCGCGGCGCTGTAGTTGCCTGGCTTCTGCTTCGTCTTGCGGCAAGTCCCAGTGACGAGGTAGTTAGAGAATGGCTTCGCCCAGGATGGTATCTCCCGGATGTTGAAGACGGTAATAACATGAAGTGAAATTCGTTTTGTCTTGCGACCTTTAGCATCAGTGTTATAAATATCTATTTTACCAACAAGATTTATAATAATCTATCCATTGATTATGGAAGACGGTAATAACATGAACAACAATTGTTCTCATAATACCAGAACAAGATAACAATTATTTAATTCACAATAAATCTTCAAGGCTAGGTTTGATGCCGACAGAAACACAATAACACTTTTATTTGTTTCTCGACGCGCATTATTACCACATTCTTTTGCTGGTTATTTAGGCCACTGTAGTTCTTGTATTGTGTTGCTTTGTATGACATTTCATACCAACAAATCAGTATTGAATACCTAAGAATTACATTGTTAACGAGCAAAGAATACATCTATAACATGTATATCATTTATATACCTGAGCTGAACATTTCTAGTCTTTTCCTTTTCTACCAAATATTTTGCAGATCCTATTTAGCATTTCCTCTCCATCTATTATACAACCAACGGTGTAGATTAGCTAAGAATAATCAATGCAAAACAACGGCCAAGATTTACTTCCTCACGGCCGATGTTGATTTCAATCTAGGCATATACAATGTCCTTCTCCCGCACGCACGTCTAGGAAAATCTAGCAAACTATGTACAGAAGTAGGAGTCCATGTCGATGTCGTGGTGACTTTCCAAAACAGCTGATTGCTCTTTATAATCCAATTGAGGGAGACAACGATCAAGATCAAAGTTTATTGCCAGGGAAATTTATGACAGAGATAATAAGCCTGAGCAGAGTCTCCGCAACACGACGCCATGAGCAACTCGAGATGTCCGACCCCAGGCCTGCAACATGTTGGCTCGATGCTTCCAGAAATCTCCGGCTGTTGTAAATCTCAATCGGCACAACGAAGCTCTACGACGGAAAACAACAACTCCACAACAACTCCGTTTCTTTGAGCATCAGATCGATCAAACTTTGGTAGGGTTATGTTGAACTATCGTCGACGAGGGTCTACGACCAGCTACATATCCATACAGCAAGAATCGACAGCATCGGCGGATTGGATTCATTATCATCCACAACACGTACTGCTTTTGTGTCAAAGTATCTCAAATTCACAATTGACGGATCCACCTGAGATTAATTGATTTATAGCAATTCATAAAGGGGAAGTTTACAAGCTAGACATGATCCTTTGCCTGGCTGATTTGCAAGGTACGAGTATGCATTGCAGCAGCGAAGCAGATCAGCACACAGACATGCCATGGCGTTGCATACCTGCTCTCAGGGCCATTCTTCCTAACCTGAAGAAAGGTGAATACGGCAGCCTCGCACCACGACTGCCGGTAATAACTAGGTAATTAAGATATCCGCGCTTAAGCCTAGATGGTGCCTCCAGTACCCGCATTGCGGCAATGACATGCCATCCAAATCATCGAGCTTTCACCATGCCTGTTGGATTGGAATACGGCATGAAGTCATGTATGACGATGATATCGAAGTCACCAAATAAGATTACTCGATGTTCACCTAGCTGTTTACTTGCAGCCACCACCATCCGTGTTAATTACCCTGCAGCGGTGCGGCTCCTTGCATGATGCAAGGATTGATTTGAGGCAAGGTGGTAAAATCTCTCCAGCCATGCAAGAGAACCAGGTGGAAAGCACAACAATACAACATACACTGAAACCTTCTGCTTAAGTGATGAGTTATACTGTCTGACGTATTTAAGAAAAATTTCTTACATAAAGGTGTCACGGTGACTCAGTCATGAAGAACCCAAGAAGATATGTCCAAGGTATTGCATTGCTTCAGATATTTGCTGGAAGTGCCATGATCTTTTAGTTTCAGTTAAAATTGGTACTGGCATATTGTGTGTCCCTGTTCGTTGGAATAATTGGAAACAATACATTTGTTTAGGCTAAATATGTCTCCTTATTACCATTGATAATAAAGAATACACATGTAATTTATTTCAGTATTTGTCAGATGAATTACTTTGGTATTAAGTCCAATAATTTATGAGTAATTAATGGTGGGGGATACAGCAGAGGGCAGCGGGCCATGTCGCGAGCGAGCGAGGGCGATTCTATATTGGACTCAAGGTGAACTACATGGTTTTGTTACATGGAGCAGATCCTGCGACTCGAGACTATTGAAACCTTATCTATTTTTTCAGTAATATTCAGAGCTTGATCGATTGCTCCAGAGAATTCATCATTATCATAATTGCTAATAAATTAGTGTGCATGCCAATTTTGGTTCCCTCACAGTATTACTTTTTGCGGAAGGCAGAACCTATTTATTGAGGAAATTCTAAACAACCTTTTATAATTTCAGATCCATCTGCAAATAATTTAGTCTCTCCCCAGCTAGACGTGAAAGACTGAGTTTTAATAAAATTCTGTTTGCTGAGGTTCCATCAGCAAAGATGTTGGACAGGTATCACTCTAATAATAAAGGTAATGCTCCCAGTTTGTGTTGTTTGCGTTAACCAATTTTTCACTTTTTAATTCATGCCATCAGAACATCAATGTATGGAAGTAACCAAGGGATTAATAAATGTCAAAAGCATGTACAATACTTAAAAGAGCTGATGATCTACAATAGATCAGCATTTACAAGGGTTTTGCTGCACCTTCATCGGTGCCGCGCCTGACAGCAGTAGACGATTTGATGATCCGGCATAGAGTTTGCATCAGCTGGGCTTTGATTATTTTCTGATGATTCAATCAGGTTAGGTCCTCTCCTCGAGCATTTGCATCCAGAAGATTCAGTGGGCTGAAGGAATATGCAGCGGTGATCTCTTTTTGTAGGCATGCCGTTGGCGTGTCTACCGCACCGGCTTGCCCACTGTGTCAACGGTGTCTGAGCCGTAGCATCGTAGGATCGCGGCAGACATCTAAGAGGAGGTTGTCGGCCTGGGAGGGAGGCTGGGAGTACTCAACAAGACGATTGCCATAGGCCACAAAGGCATCGGAGAATAGTTGCATGGGCAGTGGGCTGATGGCACAAGGGCATCGGTTCATGCCTCTTGGACTCCAATTCAGAAGATGGTGGTGTTCCGCAACAAACTTGGATTCATTTTTTTGGTGATGCATAGAAACTTTACATATGGGTCCTCCACATTCTAGATTGAGTTGACCGGTGCTAACTAAATTTTGTTTGCAGACGAGAATAAGCTAAGGAGGTGCGTGGGCATACACAAGTTGCAACCAGCATTTTTTAGAAAATTAAGGAATTTATTGTTGCACGTACGTATGCTCACCGTTATTCATCTTTGCAGGTGTTATTGTTGCACGTACGTATGCTTTCAAAAAAAATAGTAGAACTGTTTCGTTGCTATTATAATCTCCTTAGATTTAATTTTATAAACTCAGGTAATAACAACTATTGTTTTTTCAGTGAAGGTACTCTTTATTTTACATTCTTAGCCCAGATATATAGAATTGACATAGACGTTAAGGGGGGTGTCCTTATATGTGATCAAGTGTCCAACTGTAGTCGTCGACATCATGCTAGAGTCAGATGAAGAACAAAAGTTCCGTCCAAATATATGAAGAACAAAACACTTGAAGATTCCATATTTAGAAGTATTTGCATATCTATTAAGAAAAAGTATTTGTAAGTGGTAGCAATGGCTATATGTTTGAATGGAAGACTAATTGTTGAATACATTGCTTTTAAAGCATATATAGTTGTTATTTTTATGCAAATGTTGTAAATAGAAAAATATTATTTTTACTCTTTAATTGATCTTATAATCACCAATAAACACATAGCTCAATTATAAGATCATTTAAAGAGATTTGTGGAAAATAATGAAATCTGAATAAAAGGAGTCCATAAATTTTGTTTTTGTAATGCTCTAATAATGTATTAGTCAAATAATTTAATATCCTCATCGAGACTTTATATTCAATAATTTACTACAAACCAATAAAATCATAAATAAATACAAAGGGAAGCGATAAATGAAATAGCTAAACAATACAATATTAGTTACACAAGCAACTTACGACAAATCTAGCCGCGCAAATGCGCGGGCCACTCAGCTAGTTTAGAAGAATCTATCAACATCAATTGTGGTGTCAATCATTTGACACATAGTCCAAAGCACATTTAGTCAAATACTAATAGCTTTAGATTTCACACTTTTGAGGTGGATCACCATCATCATATGATTGGTATTCTTCCAGATTCCATTCTTTAGCATTCTTTTGGTATAGCAAAACAATTTAGCCGATACCTTATCATTCATCCTATCATGACAACTTTCATGATGAAACTACTATAACTCTTTAGGACGAATGCAAGTATAATATTAGTTCCCAAACTTTTGGGTGATCGGGACGCCTAGCATCTTGAATCTTCGCATATATTCATACAATATGAGCATATGTTCTTTTACTAAATTATACTCCATCATTTTGCAAACAATCAAAGTTTTAGACATCAAATATCTTTTAACTCTTGTTTGTTTCTGAAACAATTCTTTCAACTCCAAGATCACTTTGATTCTCAAACAATTTTGAAGATCAATTTCTCATGAAGGCAAATGTATGATCTTTAGATACTAAACTTGAATCATTGCTCTTTGATTAATAC
Organism: Dactylis glomerata; assembly: GCA_007115705.1. Taxonomy (NCBI): domain Eukaryota; kingdom Viridiplantae; phylum Streptophyta; class Magnoliopsida; order Poales; family Poaceae; genus Dactylis; species Dactylis glomerata. Next base: position 1,313,678 of record QXEO01000450.1, on the reverse strand, counting down.
AACTTATTAAATCGTATGGAGAAAGTGAGGTTTGCTAAAGTTTGCAATAAGACTTAATCTTTAGTCTTGACATTCTAACTAAATGGTACTAGTCCGTAGAGTGACTATCCAGAATTCTATAGTTCTTTTAACTCAATTAAAACTAAGTGTCGGTGGGAACGGTTGCCAAAGACTACAACGACTTATGCAAATACACTAAGATTTAGTTTATGATAATTAGTTCAAGTTAATCGAATTACTAGTGAACTCCCACTAAATTCAACATCCCTCGAAGTTGTTTAGTGAAGCATGATCCAAATTCACTACACCAAGACCGATCATCACGTGAGATGATGTAGCTTTAATGCTGAACATCAACATGTTGATCATGTCGTCTATATGACTCATGCTTGACCTTTCGGTCCGTGTGTTCCGAGGCCATGTCTGTACATGCTAGGCTCGTCAAGTTTAACCCTTGTATTTTTACATGTGTAAATCTGGCTTACTATGTGAACGTAGAGTTTATAGCACCCGATCATCACGTGATGCTTCAAAACGACGATCTTTCACAATGGCGCATACGAGGGGAGAACACATTTTATCTTTAAATTAAGTGTGAGGGATCATCTTATAATGCTACCGTCGCAATCAAAGCAAAATAAGATGCATAAAGGATAAACATCATATGCATATACAATATGTGATATGGTATAGCCAATCTTCACGCATTGATCTCCATCTCGTGCGCGCCGGCATGATCTCCATCACGCCACCATGATTGCCTCCACCACGAATAGCAACTATGACTATTGCTAACTACTTAGCGATAAAGTAAAGCTATTACATGGCGTATAAGAAGTTGACACGCAAGTCATACAAAATTATAAAGACAACCATATGGCTCCTGCCGGTTGTGAACTCATCGACATGCAAGTCGTGAAACATTACAAAACATGATCATTGCATAAATCACATATATCATACACATCACATCTTCTGGCAATACCATATCACAAACACTCCCTGCAAAACAAGTTAGACGCCTCTAATTTGTTGATTGCATGTTTTACGTGGCTTATGGGAGCTACGCATAAGAATGGTTCTTACCTACGCAAAGCCACAACGGTGATATTATGGTTGCTAACATCTATTGTAAATCCCATGACTACTCTGGTGAGAGAAACTGACATCCACCAGCCGCATGTGTGGAACAAGCCACACGTCAAGTGCGGAGCCGGTCTCGCGAACGAGGTCGCGTAAAGTTGGTCTGGACCTCTTCGATCTCACTATGCCGCGCCATAAGAAATACACAACATAGAGGTTTGCAACAAAAAATATCAACGCCCGCAACAACATGGTTGCGTTTTACTCGTGTAAAACATCTACGCATAGATCTCGCTCTGATACCACTGAAGGGGTTTCACAGCATAGAAAACAAAAATTTTCCTACAATGACGAACAAGAATAGCCAAGATATGATCTACGAGATGCAAAACAATGAGCGAGAGAGATTAGATCTACATACCCTTGTAGATCGCATAGCGAAAACATTCAGATGAACGTGGATGATGTAGTCGTACTAGCGTCTCCTTCTCGCGATCCAATCCGATCCAAGCGCCACAACGGGTGGCGCCTCCGAGCGTTGCACACGTACAGCGCAACGACGACTCCTCCTCCTTGGTCCAGCAAGGCGCGGTGGAGTGGTAGATAGGATCAATAGCACGACGGCGTGGTGCTTATGGTGGAGAGTATATGCGGGCAGGGCTTCGCCTACGCGCGCGAGGTGGAAGAAGAATAGGCAAAAAAGGCTAGTCAAACTAGTGTAAAAGGACTACAGGCAAAAAGACAACGCGGCGGCTGAAAACAATTTTTTGGGGTTAGGTCTCACCCTCAAACCGTGGCCGGGCTATGTCTTTTATAGACTTGTCTTTGCGTGGAAGCCAAGCCACCCGCCCAAGATCAATCTGATCTAGGCGCCGTACACGCTATGTTAACTGGCTGCCTTCGATCGATCACATTGATCGGGCCAGCGCGAGCGAGCAAGACTCCAGCAGATGCCGATCGGTCGATACCAGCGAGGCAGCAGCCACGGGCGTTCGATCAGGAGTGAGTGCAGCCCAGGCGGCCTAGGCTGGCATGCGGGCGAGTGGCCCAATGGCCGAAGGCCCAGCCGCGGCCTATGGGCTGGCTGGCTGCCTGCTCCCGCGCCCGGGCGATGCACGAGGGCGCTGGCCAGGTTGGCCGCCTTTCATCGAGCGATCCCTCCCGTGCGGGAGCGATCGAGCCGGCGGGGCTGTGGTGCAGCGGCCGGTCCATTCGGCCGACCCATGTGCCCCCTGCCCCTTTTTCTTTTCTTTTGCCTTTTTTTCTTTGTAGTTTCTCTAGATGGGCTACAAAATTAGCCCGTTAGCAAAACTACTTATGAACTACTTTTTAGCCCTATTTATTTCCAGCAAATAAATATTTGTAATTTAATTAATTAATAAATCATTAATCTTCTTCCCAGAACAACCCTAGCGTCGATGAACGTTAAGTGTGTGACCCTACGGGTTCGAGAATGCATGGACATGATCACTATCAATAATCAATAGCGGGATCTGGAAATCCATATTGACTCCCACATATTCAACAAAGATCATTATCGGTGAACCACGATGTCAGGATTCAAATAATCCCGTATACAAATTCCTTTGTCTCGCGATATTTTACTTGCCCGAGATTCGATCGTCGGCATCGCCATACCTAGTTTAATCTCGTTCGCAGCAAGTACTCTTTACTCATTCCGCAATCCAATATCACCCTATGATTAAACTCATTAATCACGTGTTTGCAAATGGTGTATGACATTGATTACCGAGTGGGCCCAGAGTATATCTCTCCGATATGGGAGGGACAAATTCCATCTCGATACATGCAACCCAACAAGTACTTTCCGATTACCCGAGAGACACCTTTATGATCACCCTCTCATAGAGTGACGTTTGATGACCTCAAAGCTCTCTTCCGGTACCAGGGAGTGGCATTATCTCATGGTCTAAGGAATAGGATACTGACATAGGAAAAGCTACGCAATTGTGAACATAATGACACGATCTAATTGCTGTGCTTAATTTGGGTCTGTCCATCACATCATTCTCCTAATGACATGACCTCATTATTAATCGACAACTCATGTCTATGGTTAGGAAACCTTAACCATCATTAATCAATGAGCTAGTCTATTAGAGGCATACTAGGGACATAGTGTTGTTCATAAACCACACAAGTATTAATGTTTCCGCTTAATACAATTCTAGCATGGAATATAAACATTATCATGAACAAGAAATATGATAATAACAATATTATTATTGCCTCTAGGGCATATTTCCTTCACCATGCACTAGGGCCTCGTATTCAGCGACGTTGTTCGACGCACGGAAGTGAATTTGCAGTACGTACTGTAGCTTGTCCTCCTTGGGAGAGGTGAAGACGACGCCGGCTCCCAAGCCCCCGAGCATCTTGGAGCTATCAAAGTTCATGCGCTAGTACGTGGAGTCCGGTGTCGTCGTGGTGAAACAACATATGCCATGGGATGGCTTAAATGGGGGCCGAACTAGATGCTGGAGGATTCGGGAGAGGGGAACGAGCTGAAAAGCACGACAGAAAGGAACACAGATCTACCCAGGTTCGGGGCTCTCGTAGGGAGATAACACCCCTACTCCTGCTCTACTGGTTATATATTTGGATCGATGGAGTACACAACAATGGCGCTTCCAAGCTCTCAGCTAGAGGAGGAAGATAAACTGCTAAGTGTAGGAACACTCTGGGACCAACCCCTCACTAGGGCTCCCTATGCCACCTTATATAGTGGTGGCCAGGGTTACAACGGTCACCTAAGACCAGAGACACCAACTACACTCCAAATAGGGCACCCTGAGGAAGGCAGAGACCCTTGACTTTCTCCCTGATTGCTCTCGATGGGACTCACCCTCGCTGTACCTTGTACTTCTTGGACTGTGATCTTACCACTGTGAGGTAAGGGCTATACTTATGCATAGTGAGGGTAGGTAAACCACACCGTGCACCCTGTCAACACGATCTCCCTCCATACTGGGCAGAATCTCTCCTTGACTATAGGGACATGACACCTTGGTTGACTTATCTGTCCTGGATATGACCGTTGGCCATATCCTGGACCTATATGCCGGACCAACGTCCTATGAAGGTCGAGTAATCCGGCCTCCCTGTTCCTGCACAACATATCAAATAAGTTTGGCCGGCATATCTATGCACATGCCAGCACCTCTCAGTAAATATCCCGGTTATACCGGCATATCTGAGCTCTTGCTGGGATACACTTATATGCCGGTCTGGCCGACGCTCTTATATTTCAGCCAGACCCAACCTTGGTCAACCAACATAAAGTCAACTATATTCCTTGTATCTTCCTAGTCTCTTGACCCTACCGGGGGTCGTCCCCCCGACATTAGTCCCCGAAGCTGTCGAGGTCCCCCAGTCTTAACTGAGGGGCCTTGGCAGGTTCAACATGATATCTCTTTTGTTATATCCCGGCTCATGATTATACACCGGTGATCACGCTATATGCCGGCTCTTCTTTCTTTTCCAAAAGTTAATCCGGCCGGTCCTGGGGTGTTCCGGACGGAACTTATTCCCCGGGCAGTTACACCGGCACATAGATGAGACTTCCTTGAGAAGCCACGTCCGACAGTTTGCATCGAAACTTGCAACTGCCCTGCCACTACGAACGGTCACACGATGTGACGGTTCACAGTGCATTTACTGCGTGCTATCATTGCCTAGTGGCACGGTTACAGGAACCGCCGCCCCACTCCGTGCCGCCACGCGGCGACATCTCTCAGAAACGGTCGGGGTAGTGGAACACTTACCACGATCTCCATGACCCTGGTCCCGTGGTATAAATACGGGGCGGGGGTAAACTTGCTCTTTTTACCCCCACAGTGCCTTCTTCTTCCTCCGCTCCCTTGCCTCTTGCGCTTCGCCGCCGGACCAAGGAACAGAGAAGGAACGCCGCCGCCATCGCCTTCCTGCACGCCGGCGCCTCCGCTCACTGACGTACGGCATCTTCACCTTCCTCGCCGCCGCCGCCGCTGTTCCTCTTCCGGATATCACCAGGGGAGATTGGATCTTCGACTGCAAGCTCACCGCCGTTCCATCGCCGCCGCTCGAACTCCGGTAAGCTTTTCCTTCTCTGTTCTTCCTCTCTCACGCTTTTCTGTAGCCATGCACTGGTAACATTGCCCGCTTAGATCTTCAGCAGCTCCTTTGCTTGATATCTCTCTGATTCAACTAGCATTACTAGCAACGTTCCTTAGCAGTTCACAGGTGTTCTTCCTTAGGCATTATACTCATATTTGTTTCTGGTTTTAACTGCGCTGGTAGATCTTCCTTTTCTGCTAACTTTGATGAGAGTGGTATACCGGCGAGATTAACCTCCCTCTTTACCCTGATCTTGATAGGACTAACATCATGGGACTCCGGCTCTCGCGCCCTGTCCCGGCCATCAAGATGGCATCATCGAGTATGACGGCCACCTCGGCTTCGGAGGAAGATAACTCGGCCCAGCTCCAAGGACGCTCCGGCTGGGAGGGGTCGGAAGTTACCCCGACCGACATATCATGGATTACTACCACCAGAAGAGTTCCGGATGGCGTTGCATGCCGGCTACCGGCGGGAGAGGTTGTGCCGGCACCGGAACCCGGCGAACGCGTCGTGTTCATCGCCCACTTCGAGCGGGGTTTTGGTCTGCCGGCGTCAGACTTTTTCCAGGATTTCCTCGACACCTACGATCTGCAGCCTCACCATATCCCGATGAACGCGGTGATGATCCTCTCCGCCTTCGCCGCTTTCTGCGAAGGCTTCGCCGGCATAGAGCCCTTCACCCAAGCATGGGCGAAATACTTCCAACTGCGGAAACAAGTCGTCCAAGAACCGCCCCGGAGCAAGGATGACCCGCCGGAGACGACTCAGGAGAAGAAGGACCGACCAATGACCCTATGTGGCGCGGCCACCATCATGTCCCGGAAGGGCTCGGACTTCCCCAAGGTGGAACTGCTCGAGTCTTGCAAGAAGTGGCAGAAGAGCTTCTTCTATGTCAAGAACACCACGGATGTGGATCTGCTCAACCTGCCGCCATTCGTGGACGAGCCACCCTTGGCGATGAAGAACTGGACCTACAATCCGAAGAACTCCGTGATGCCGGTTAACGCCCTCCACCGGGTTAAGGCGAGTTACGGGATGCCGGCCTCACCCCACAAGACTTAGTGGCATGCTTTATCAGCCGGCGCGTCTCTCCTCTGCAGCGCCAGTCACATAAAATTTTCCAGATGAGCGGGCCCATGGACCCCACCCGGCATTCTACACATGAGCTAACTCCGGCCGACATTTTGCGGCGGATTAAAGACATCTGCAAGTCCTCTCAGGCCACCTTTGCCAGGGGACTTGAACCATACAGCCGGGATCGCCCCGCCCCAACGGTAAATCCCTCTGGCCGATTCATACTCTCTTGTCCGGCATATAGATACTTAAGCCGACACATTTCTATTTACCGACACATATCATGCTTGGCCCGAGATATTGTTATTTGCCGACATACTCATGCGTCTGATCAATTGACCTTGCCCTTATGCAGAAATTCAGCTTCCAGACTATGGAGAACTCCCGTATCACCATAGCTGCAGACCGCACTGCTGCAGACCCTGAAGACCTAGATCACTGGGACAAGCTACCCCGGATCACCCGTGCTGCAGCTGCCACGGGTAAGGCCTCCTCATCCCGGCAATCTACTCAAGACCGGAGTGAGGATGACTCCGACGAGGAGATCCTGATGTACTACGACCCAATACCAGTAGCATATGCCTTTCCTACCACACCCTTTGCTTATCCTATGCCATCCTCAGCTATCCCGGACGATGAAGTAGTCGATGTTGCGCCATTAAGCCAGGGACCTCCCCCTGCCGGCGTACGCATTGGCAAGAAGCGCGGGGTCAAACCCCAGCCTGAGCCGGCACAGAAGAGGCAGAAGGTTTCGGCGCCTCGCCCGAAGAAACCACGACCTGTTGCCTCGAGGTAAGTTTCTTTTCTTTGTATTGCTTCCGACATATCTCTTGCTTTGATTACTAACTTGGTGTTTTCTCTCTTTCAGGGCTCCTCTTGCGCCGGAACAAGCTTCTGGCTCGAGTGGCGGCCCGAAGGTTACCAAGCCGGCGTCTCCTGGACGTCCAGACGCTCCTGATGCAAGTCACAGCACCTCTCCGGCACCGGCGTCTTCGCCCGCGCCTAAGAAACCCCTTCTCCGGCGAGGGACGATCCTCCGCCGGAACAAGATTACTCTGCCCCCGACGTCCATATGTACTCGGGGGCTCAACAGAACCCCTCAGCCTCCGATGTCCAGATGGACACCGGGGCCCAACAAAACCCTTCGGCCTCTGATGTCCAGATGGACACCGGGGCCCAACCAGATGTTTCCAACACTGCTGACAATGCCGGCGCCAGCGACAAGAGCGCCGGTATAGACAAAGGAAAAGGACCTGCAATCCCTGAAGTCCAGACTACCCCGGCACCATCCTCTGCTGGCCAAGCTACATCGGCCGCACCGGAACAAGCAGCCCCTGAAACTCCCTCAACTGAGAAGACTTCTGTCCCTGCCAAGCCTGCTGCCCCGGCCAAGACCACTGTCCCGGCCAAGTCTACTGCCTCGGCCAAGTCCGGCACACAATCTGCTGCTGCTGCAACTGCTAAAGCAGCACCTCGGCCCAGCTCTGCCCTGGCCCTCCATTTTGGCAAGGCCGCAGCCCGGCCCAGCTTCTTTGACACGCCGGAACTTGAGGGCCGCGTCTCCCTGCTGACGAAAAGCGACAAGAGCCTTGGGTCTCTTAAGGAGCGCTGCATCAGGTGGAATGACGCCGACAGTATGGACACTGCCGACTCCAAGAGCAAGAAGTTGGCCGAAGCTTCGGCTACTGGCAATCCAGCTGATATCCTGGCCGCGAAGCCCATTCCTATTGCCTGCGAGCTCCTCAGCCTCCAACAAAGACTTCACCTCCTGGCCGATGCCACCAACGTAAGTCTTTTCTACATATATGTATCCCCAGTCCCCGAAAATGTCGGCTGTCCGGGATACGGGCAGCCGGGATTTTCCAATACCTTTTGCACTTAGCTGTTTTCAAATTAACTATCCGGCATATAAGCTCGATCCGAGCTTCAAATCCTGGTCACCGTGGGCCGGGATAGGTGCGCAGCACCTGTGCCGGATCTTTAACGAACTAACATCTTAAGCACTTTTCAAATCCTCTTGACCGAGATATAAGCTCGATTCGAGCTTCAAATCCTAGTCACCAAGGGCCGGGATAGGTGCGCAGCACCTGTGCCGGATCTTCAACATCATGAACACTTCACATAATCTTCAATTGCACTGATATGCTAGACTTCTCTTATAACCTTTCAAATCCTAACACTTTTTCAGCGCATGAACAATGCCCGCGCCGTCATGTACCATGACTTGGTGTGCGAGCATCGGAAGTTATCTGACGCGCATAGCAAGCTCCGGCTGGAACTGCACTAGAAAGGTAAACTCCGCCGACATAACCATATATACCGGATGTCTTGCCTTCTTTTACTCCGGAATATTTCTCTTGCCGACACATAAGAGCAAGTCACCGCGCTCCTCCAGAGGGTGAAGGAGTTGACCGGTATGCCGGATTCTGCTGATCTTTTACTACTCGACTTGTACTTCAAATCCTTTAACTCTTGTCACTGTTTCTTATCTTCACATTCTCTGAACTTCAAATCCTCGCAGATGAGAAAGCTGCACTGGAGGCCCACCACCAGGGCTGTACGCCCTCAGTGGATGTGGCCAAGCAGTTGGATGACCGGGATGCCGCCCACAAAGTTGAGGTTGAGCAATTCAAGGGCCGGATTGCTGAGCTTCTGGAGGAGAAGGAACAGAGGGAGGGCCAGCTTAAGAAAGCCCATGAGCTGCTTGTCACCTCCGAAACTGATGCCTCCAATGCCCATGCCGAGCTGACTAGCTTGAAGGAGCAGGCCACCAAATGAGAAGTTACAGTTGCCCAGCTCAATGCCGAACTCGCCAGTAAGCTTCAAACCCTTTTCCCTTATCCTGCCAGACATTCCATGACTTTTTCCGGCACAACCTTTACGCCGACATATTCTCCTTTTGCTAACATACTCTCTATTTTTCAGACATGTTTCCTGCTTTCGTCGAAGATGTTGAGAAGGCTCTGCAGTTGGATCGAGTGAACCGGGGTGTCCGGGTTGACTCGCCCAACTGGGACATGTCGGAACAGCTGGTTGCCCTGCAATCCCAGAAGAACGCCATGACCTCCTACACCGAAGACCTCTTTCTTGGCGCACAGGAGGCATATTCTGCCCTCTGGCCGGGACAAAGGACGCCCACTGATCCTATTGATCTTGGCAATGATCTGCAGCTTTCCAAGGTTCGCCTCCGAGAATGGTGGGATTCCGGTGCAAGGGTGGGATCTGATGAAGCTCTCAGCTACTTCCTCTCCTAGTACGAAAAAGCTGACTTGGAGACTTTGCGCAATGTGCGCGAAGGGTCCATCTGGACCACGGATCCGGAACATATCCGGCATCCACTATAAATTCCTATGCATGGTATTTTAAGCCATTCCAAGTAAATTTTCATGTGCTACCTTTCAAAAACTTTCAAACACTTCTCATTTTGTGCCACTGTTTTTAGCTCATGAGGACGTAGTGGATGGGTTTGTTATCTTCCATACTAAATTAAGTACCCCTCGACTAGGCAGCTTCATCTGCTCGTCATTAATTTTGCAAGGGAGCTGGTCAGACCATTATAATCTTAAAAGAAAAAAAGGCACTCCTCCAATGGATTGTGAAAGTTGGTCGGCACCCGATGGAATCGGTTAGCCATGGTTTGAGAAAGGAAAAAGGTGGGGAGGAGTGCAAAGCTATAAAAGAGCACTAAAGTGCCAACTAATTAAACATCTCGGAACCGCTCTCACTTGTTTAGTATGGAAGATATCAAGAACTCTGTTGCTAGTCGTTGACAAAAGCAACCACCTCTCAAAACAATTTTTACCTCTGTTTTACAAATGAAAAGCTCTAGCACATGTTTAATCCCTGCTTCCCTCTGCGAAGGGCCTATCTTTTACTTTTATGTTGAGTCAACCTATTTCCCTCTGTCTCAAGCAAGTGTTTGAGTTGTTATGTTTCACTCATCCATATGTTGATCCGTTTAATCATGTTTATTATCTTCCTTGTTTTGTATAATGCTTTTGTCTGAAGGAATATATCTTTGAAAGCTTTCTTTGAATGCAAAAGTTTACTTTGTTGAGCATATAGTCTTTGCTATATTAGCTCTGTTTTAAAAGACTCCGTATAAAAAGAGAGAACAGCTTGTTCTCCATTCTTTGACCAAGAACTAAGGTTTGCCATTGCCAATTATAATTTACCTTGTGCATCCTTACATGTGATTCCCTTTTACTTATTGCAAGTTTACATCTTATAAAGGGAAGTTGCTGTCTATTATAATTTGTGCCTTAGTGAATGTGATGCTTCTTGTTCGTATTTTGATTATCGACACTTCACTCCATAAACCTGTGGCCATGTTTACCGAGTTTAGTTTTCGCTTGGGGACAAGCGAGGTCTAAGCTTGGGGGGGTTGATACGTCCAATTTGCATCACTATTTTGTATCATAATTTACTGTTATTCATTGATATATTTCATATTTAGATATGATACTTATGTTATTTCCTTTGTTTTCACATGTTTGATGATCATCGGAGGAGCTGCTGCCGGAGTCAGGAATCTGCTGGAAAAAGGACCATCAGGAGACCATATTTTGAAGATCAGGAAAATTCCAGAAAAATACCCAGAAATTATAATTTCCCAGAAGACTCACAGAGCCAGAAGGAGGAGTCGAGAGGGGCCAGGGCTGGCCCACACGCTAGGGCGGCGCGGCCACCCCCCTAGCCGCGCCAGCCCTGTGTGAGGGGGCCCTGGCCCACCTCTGGTCTCGCCCCTTCGCGTACATCATCGTCCCCGAAAACCTAAGTCAAGGGGGGGGGGGCGGTTCAGAGTTAGACACAGCCGCCTCTGCGGGGCGGAGAACACCAGAGAGAAAAAGCTCTCCGGCAGAGAGAAATCTGCCGGGGAAATTCCTTCCCGGAGAGGGGAGATCGTCGCCATCGTCATCATCATCGCACCAGACTTCATCGGGATCATCATCATCATCATCTCCATCACCAGCACCTTCATCTTCACCATCACCTCGCCATCCCGCTGTAACATCTTGAGTTGGATCTTGTTATATTCATAGGGGAAACTTTCCCGGTGTTGATTACTCTTGTAGTTGATGCTATTGAGTGGAACCGTTGAATTAAGGTTTATGTCCAGATTGTTATTTACCATTATTTCACCTCTGATCATGATCCATATGATGTCTTGTGAGTAGTTCGTTTAGTTCTTGAGGACATGGGAGAAGTCAAGATGTTAGTAGTGAATTATTGTTGAGAAATATTTAATGGTTTGATATTGTTGTGGTGCTATTTCACTAGTGGTGTCATGTGAACGTCGACTACATGATACTTCACCATTTATGGGCCTAGTGAGATGCATTGTGTATTTGGCTACCAATTGTGGGGTTTCTGGAGTGACAGAAACCTAAACCTCCATTGGGAAACCATTGCACCAGGGAGCGTAGGATCCTAGAGTTTAAGGCTGTGGTTAGATTTATCTTAATTACTTACTTGTATTTGCGGATGCTTGCAAGGGGTATAATCACAAGTGTGTATTTATCCTAGTAAGGGTAGTGCGCTAGCACAGGTTCACCCCCATAACACTTACCAAATCAATAAATACTATTGGCTCTATGAAGCGAAAGCTCTTGACAGAAACCTCCCGTGTGTCCTCGAGAACGTTTGGTTATTATAAGAACACAACCGGCTTGTCCTTTGCTGAATAAAGGATTGGGCCACTTGCTGCAATTGTTACTACTGTCTTTTATTTACTCGCACTTTATTTACTCGTATTACCAAATACTCCTGAAAACCTGTTTGCTAGTATTTACAGTGATTCCTTGATCAAAACTGCTCATCAACACCTTCTGCTCCTCGTTGGGTTCGACACTCTTATTTATCGAAAGTACTACGATACACCCCCTATACTTGTGGGTCATCAAGACTATTTTCTGGCGCCGTTGCCGGGGAGTGTAGCGCTATTGAAGAGTGGAATTGGAAAAGGTAACCGTCACTGTGAGTATTGTTTTATTTTGTCTTTTATTTTTATTTTGCTATGGAGAACTCTCCATTTGGTTTCCTATTTGGAAACACTTCTACTACTGCTACTGCTGCTGCTGCACATGCGGAGGAACCACCACCGCCACCGCCTGCTGAAATTGATCCTTTTAAAATACCTATGAAAATTGTTGGGCGTATTATGGATAACTGCTATTCAGGTGATGGAACTGTCCATCCGGGTGATCACTTATTATTTATACATGAATTATGCGAGTTGTTCAGGTGTGCAGGTATTTCACCAAGCCAGGTCAAGAAGAAATTATTCTCTATATCATTGAAAGGCAGAGCTGAAGAGTGGTATCGACTACTCCAAGATGGTCCATCTATGGCATGGGAGGATATTGTGCCTCTCTTTTATTCCAAGTTTTATCCTCCAAGTGAAATTCATAAAGACCGTAACAAGATATATAATTTTTGGCCTCATGATGGAGAGAGTATTGCCCAAGCGTGGGGGAGATTGAAGTTACTAATGCTCAAATGCCCCATTCATGAGCTCCCCAATAATATTGTTATTGATAATTTTTATGCGCGGCTTACTCTTCCTGATAAGGATTATTTGGATGCTTCTTGTTTTGGATCATTCACTCATATGAAAGAAGATGCCAAGTGGAAACTTCTTGACCGTATAAAAGAGAATGCTGAAGGTTGGGAAAACGACAAAGGTAGGAAGTCAGGTATAAACTATGATTATGAATGCATTAAATCTTTTATGGGAACCGATGACTTTCATAGTGTTAGCGCTGCTTATGGTCTTGATTCTCAAATACTTGCTAATTGTCTTAAGGCCTTTGCCTCTTATATTGATGTTCCAAAGAAAGATTGGAACAAATATCATGCGCCTTACAAAGATTCTATTAGTCATATACCTGCTGCAGCTACAGAAGTTTGTACGGTTGATAGCATCATTCCTGAACCTTATATTGAGAAGACACCTTTCCCTGCTAAGGCAAAAAAGGTATTTCTATTTTCGTGCCCTCAGGTCGTTAGTTGTACTCAGTTTTCCCCAGCTCCTTAGTTTTTCCTCAGTTTTGTCCAAGCCCTTGGCTGAAACCGTCACCAGTGCTGGAACGGCCGGTTGCCCGACGGTTGAACACCTTTGACCGGTAACTGCTGACTAGTGGGGCCACGTAGAGCCCGCAAAGACACGTCAGAGCATCCATCTTTGTTTGACCGTAAGCATCGCCGTATCCCTGACCAAAACGCGGACGAGTGGGGCTTCGGTATATCGAATGACAAGTGGGGCCATGACGCTGATACAAGGTGCAATACACGGGTAGGAATAGATTTTTAAACGGAGCTCTACAGCGATGGCACGGAGGAGGTGGCCTGCGGGGTGCCGAGATGAGATCGACGTCCACAAAGAACTGCATGAGGCGAGACCAGACGCATTAGATAGATATGAACTAGACGCGTTTAACCATGCAAAGAAGAGAAGTAATGGTCGAGGACATCAACGACGACCTCAACACTTTGACTGACGGTGTCGGACACGAACGCGAGCAATATAGAGAAAACTAGTGTCTCTCCTTTCTGGCGTGTATAGATAGGTGCTAGGGGAGTGTGGTGGCGAAGGGAAAGAACTCGCGGTGGTCTGTGGCGTCCAGCATAGCGGGGCGACGTGGCCGTGCCCACAGCGGCGTGCATGTTCGGCATTGGCATCAGCATGTACGTTGGTCATTGGCCTCGGCGGTATCTCTGGTGTGTCAGTGATCGGATGAGGGGACGGGATTGAGGGTGCATCCCGACGGTGACCTAGCAGTGGCGGCGAGCATGCATAGCCGTTCTAACCATGCCGATATCGGCATCGGCATCGTTTGGAGGCTGTGGTGCTCGAATCATGGTGGAAATTGCGATTCCCTATTATTTTTACATGCATAATATATAGAAAATAGCTAGATCTCTAAATCGATGCATATGAAGCTACATATATATTCTTGGTCATAATCCCCTTATCTAAAGGGGATGGATGCATGGCTTCACGTCGTCGTCGCTTTCATCGTCAGTATCTTCGTCGTCCGTGTAGTAGTACTTCCTGCACAATGTTACGTCGAACACCTTCACTGTGAGCACATCATCGCCTTCATATTTGAAGTGTAGGATGTAGCCGAAATCCACACCGTGCGCGATGGCGAAATTCTCCCAGCCCTTGTCGAGGTACATCCGGCCTTGTCCGTCAAATAGGACCTCCACGGTCCAGAGACGAGGACCGCAGTCAGCTGCTCGCAGATACACCTTTGCGGGCTCCTGGCCGTCAAGATAGTCCGCAAACTTTTGTGGGAGTGCCTGCAAAGAGATCGAGCGCCGATCGTTTGAAATTAAAGGCTTTTTGGAAGATGCACATAATTAATCACATGCATCATATATGTGGGAACGCGTACGTACCTTCTTGGCCAAAGGGTCTTCATAGATGACGATTAAGAACTCCTCTATGATCAATGGCAGTGTTGACGGTGGTGGTGGCAATGATGATGATCCACCACCCAGGCCGCCCCTTCCCCTTCCCCTTCCCCTTCCCCTTCCCCTTCCGGTCGGCGTCCGAGACGTGGAAGCCATGGCAATGGATCAAGTGTATGTGAACGAAGAAGAGAGAGGCAGAAACGAAGAAGATAGAGGCAGAACCTATTGACATGAGGGATGGCCGAGGTGGGGGTTTATAAGGGCGAGATGACCGTTGTGGGGTTACATAATAAATTAAGGAGGAGATGACCGTTGTGGGTGTTTATATCTCAACAAAAAAGTTTATTATTTCACCGTGAAAAGTAATGCCTAAAGGAAATTCGTGATAGTTTATCATTTCACCGTGAAAAGTAATGCCTAAAGGAAATTCGTGATAGTTTATTATTTTACCGTGAAAAGTAATGCCTAAATGGAAATTCGTGATAGTTTATCATTTCACCGTGAAAAGTAATGCCTAAAGGAAATTTGTGATAGTTTATTATTTTACCGTGAAAAGTAATGCCTAAAGGAAATTCGTGATAGTTTATCATTTCACCGTGAAAAGTAATGCCTAAAGGAAATTCGTGATAGTTTATTATTTTACCGTGAAAAGTAATGCCTACAAGAAGTGGAAATTCGTGATTACCAAACTTGTTGAATCCGGTGGCCAACTCGTTATTTAGCATACATAGAGGGGTAGTAGTTTGCCACCGACAGATAGAGAGAGGGTGGCACGATCCTGCCCGTTAGATCATAGGATCGATGGTAGGTGGACACGATCCGTGTGACAACAGCTCGACCAATCAGGCCAAGTTTGGGCTTCTGTGAGAAGGTAGAGGGTAAAACTGAGTAGTATCAAGGATACAAGGGCAAGTAAATAGTAAACAGGCTAAGGAATTCAAATAAGAGATTTAGAAAAAGAAAAACACATGTTTTGTACAATGAAACCCAGGTTGGCCTACCTCAAAGTATTAGCAATTCAAATATACATGAGTGTAAAAATTATGGCCTCATTCAGACAAACTATGTTTTGGGTATAGATGTTTTGAGAAGGGGTTTGAGTGGAAAGCCATGAACCTTCATAGCTACTAGTGATTTCAGAAGTGGCCATTTGTGTGAAAACTTGATTTATATATGATTGTTATGATTTTATTTTGCGCATGAGTAGGAGGCACAATGATTTTATCTTTTTGAATTTTTTTGCGCATGAAATGAGTCAATTAGATAGCTTAATCCCATCTGTTGACTCTCTGTTGACCAGCCACTTGAGGGTAGAACTGAGTATATTGCACTAGCCAGTATTAGTACTCGAGGGGAAAACTGAGTACAGATATTTTTCCAGTGTAAGACTCGAGGGTAGAACTGAGTACACGTAACGGTGCTGACGTGCAGTCCCACGGACGCGTGTCGCGGTGAGCAGCGGTTAGCCGCGCGGTGCGCGTGTTGAGACCAAAACGTCAACTACTGAGACGAACCGTCACTTTGCCAGTACAGAGCCCCTCTCTCCCTCCCTCTGACACACACGCAACCACGCCTCTCATGTCCCATCACCTTCTCCAAAAAACCCCAGCCGCCCTACGCGCGCTCCCCTGCCGGCGATGGAGAAGAAGAATGCGCCGGCGGCCTACGCCCCCGAGCCCGTCGCCTCCGAGCCCGTCGCATCCGAGCCCGTCGCCGCCGAACCCGTCGCCTCCGAGGGCGGCGCATCCAGACGCGGCGCCTCCGTGAACTGGGCCTCTCTCAGGGCTGACGGACCACTTCACAAGATCGGCACCTGCTTACTGGCGAACGAGGAGTACGTGGACACCTACGCTGCTTTGAGGCAAGTTTGTACAAATTGGCGCTCAGATCTACCTGAGCCCGACGTGCACCTGCATGAATGGATCATGGTAGAACACGCCCTTCCACGCACCGCTGAGTTCTCCTTCCTCAACCTTCGCACATCCCGCTACGTCACCATCGATCTAACGGAAGTTCATGCAAGGTTCAAATTCCTCCATATCTATAGAGTTAATCTATTTTTATTTTCAATCGTAAACATCTTAGTGCTGAATGTTATCTTCATCAACTCCCTTTTAGATACTACTTCGTCGGCTTTTACCGTGGCGTCATCGTGCTTGGCCAGAGGAACCAGCCGCACAAGATGCGGCTTCTGAACCCACTCACAAAGACATTGAACGCTACGTTTGAGGCGCAGATGCCATCTATGATTGTGGAGTCAGTCGTTGTAATGAAGTCCCCGGCTATGCTCTTCGTTTCCACATATTACCCGGCGGAAATTTCTTGGGTCGATGAGAGCACTCCAACTAAGGGTATGTATGAAGATTGGGGAGAAGGAAGATTTACGATCGAGCACCATTCTATGTGTTGCATTACCACGTTCAATGGTGAATTCTATGCACTAGCTCTACCTTGTCTTTACCACAATTTGGAGTTCGGAACATTAGTGTGCACCAACAATGTTCAGTTGGAGCAGGGTGCGAGCAATGTCAACATGGAGACACTTTTTTCATTTCCAGAACTTGGAAATGACAAGTTCTACCTTGTGGAGTCGGATGGTGATCTGCTGCTTGTGTTGTTGGGCGGTCGTTTGGATGAAGGTCAAACATTGGTGTACCGTGTGGACACTGAGAGCCGCTCTCTCCATGCCGTCAATAACATTGGCAGTCGTGCCTTCTTCGTCCATCATGTCCGGTGTATCTCCGTCGACACCAGAGTGCACCCGACACTTCGACCTGGCTGCATCTACTACGCGGATATGGGTTATATCAGAGAGTACTTTGATGATATGAACGCCTGGGATGAGTGGCCACTACGTGTGGATAGATTAGGAAGGTACGGTCTGAAAGATGAACAAAGGCCATACCGTTTGGAGGATGTATTGGCTGCACACTGCAGACGGAAGGAGTTCAATGAATATTTCATTCGGACCAGAATAGGTAGCGACGAAGATATATATGATGAATGAAGAACAGATTCATCCATCATGGGCTATCCTAATCTTCATGTTGGGCATACATTGCGTCTTGTATTATTTTCAGCTTAGTTTGTCGTGAACATTAACATCGTTATTGGCTGCTTTTGGCTGCTGTATGCAGTTTATGTATTATACTTAGTTTTCTAGATTTATTATGCTGCTGTGAATTTATCCTATCCTATACTTGCTTCTAGAT
The DNA here is from genome assembly GCA_007115705.1 of Dactylis glomerata. NCBI lineage: Eukaryota > Viridiplantae > Streptophyta > Magnoliopsida > Poales > Poaceae > Dactylis > Dactylis glomerata. Next base: position 1,295,772 of record QXEO01000450.1, on the reverse strand, counting down.
TTGCTACTAGCTTTGTTACCATATTGGGCAAAAAACGAGGGCCAAAAGGCAACAATCATTGAAGAAAGATAGAAATAGAAGCTTCTCTAGATTTGATACTAATTTGGTGAAAAGAGAGAGAACTGTTACAGAGAGAGAGAGGGGAAAAAGGCGCTCTGAAAAATGCCAATTTGGGCCGAGAGAGACAAAACCGAGCTCTCACGTACAACCAAACGCGGTCTCGTCCTGTCTCACGCGGTCCCGTTCTACCAGCCCCACGCGATGCGGCCCCACACGACGCGGCCCCACACGTCAGCACGGAACGGTCAACTAAACGGCAAACCACCCGTCCGAGCGTCTGCGAGGGGTTTCAAACTAGAGCGAGGGGAAAACTGAGGAAAAACTAAGCGGCTGGGGAAAACTGAGTACAACTAACGACCTGAGGGCACGAAAATAGAAATCCCAAAAAAGTATTCTACTTTGGTAAGTGTGTCTAATAAAAGTACTAAGAAAGCTGCAGAGCCTGATGAGCAAATTACTATTAAGTCTCCTGTTGCTATATTAAAAGATCTTGTTACTAAAGATGTAGGAGATGAATATATTCTTTTTTGTGAAGATGCTTCTAACATTCTCTCGCATCTTAAAAGGCACAGGAAAGCAAGTGTTCCTGTTATTTCTGTCAGGATTGGAGATCATTGCTATTATGGTTTATGTGATATTGGTGCTAGTGCAAGTGCTATTCCCTTAGAGCTTTATAAAGAAATCATGCACGAGATTGGCGCTTGTGAACTTGAAGATATTGATGTGGTTGTTCAGCTTGCTAACAGAGAGACCGTTTGGCCTCTTGGTATTGTTCGAGATGTGGAAGTTCTTTGTGGTAAGACTAAGTACCCTACTGATTTTCTAGTACTTGGTAAGGAGGCTAGTAAAACTTGTCCTATTATTTTTGGTAGACCCTTTTTGAACACTTGTGGTGCCATAATAGATTGTAAGAAAGAGAAATTTTTTACTAAGTTTAATGGAGAGTCTTATGAGTTTAATTTTTCCAAGTTTGCTAAGACTTCTTATGAAAATGACACGCCTAATGAAAATTTTCAAGTTGAGCAGCTTGCTTCTATTGCTCTTGCCCCTAATAATGCCTTGCAGCAATTCATGGAAGATCACGAAAGTGATGTGTTTAGCAAGGAAAGAGAAGAGATTGACAATATTCTTCTTCGTCAACCACCATTACTCAAGCATAATCTACCTGTGGAGGATCTTGGTACCACTTTGCCGCCTAGAGAAGATCCTGTGTTTGAATTAAAGCCTTTGCCTGATGACCTCAAATATGCTTATATTGATGATAAGAAAATATATCCTGTTATTATTAGTTCTAAACTTTCAGGAAAGGAAGAAGAAAGATTATTGGAGATATTGAAGAAACACCGAGGAGCTATGGAATATACTCTTGATGATTTAAAAGGGATTTCTCCTACTTTATGTCAGCATGCCATTAATATGGAGAAAGACGCAAAGCCAGTTGTAGAGCATCAACGTCGCTTAATTCCCAAGATGAAGGATGTGGTAAGAAATGAGGTATTAAAACTCCTTGATGCTGGTATTATTTATCCTATTGCTGATAGTAGATGGGTTAGTCCTGTTCATTGTGTTCCTAAGAAAGGAGGTATGACTGTTGTACCTAATGAGAATAACGAGCTCATTCCTCAAAGGGTAGTTGTTGGTTATAGAATGTGTATTGATTATAGGAAGGTAAACAAAGTTACTAAGAAAGATCATTACCCTTTACTGTTTATAGATCAAATGCTAGAAAGGTTGTCTAAGAAGACTCATTTTTGTTTCCTTGATGGTTATTCTGGTTTTTCTCAAATTGCTGTTAAGAAGGATGATCAAGAGAAAACCACTTTTACTTGTCCTTATGGAACTTATGCTTATAGACGTATGCCGTTTGGTTTATGCAATGCTCCTGCTACTTTTCAAAGATGTATGTCTGCTATTTTTCATGGCTTTTGTGAAGAAATTGTGGAGGTCTTCATGGACGATTTTTCCGTCTATGGAACTTCTTTTGATAATTGTTTGCACAACCTTGATAAAGTTTTGCAGAGATGCGAAGAAACTAATCTTGTTCTTAATTGGGAGAAATGCCACTTTATGGTGAATGAAGGAATTGTCCTTGGACATAAAATCTCTGAAAGAGGTATTGAAGTTGACAGAGCAAAAGTGGAGGCAATTGAGAAAATGCCATGTCCAAGAGATGTTAAAGGTATTCATAGTATTCTTGGTCATGCTGGTTTCTATAGGAGGTTTATTAAAGATTTCTCTAAGATTTCAAAGCCTCTTACCAATCTTCTTCAAAAGGATGTACCATTCGTCTTTGATGATGATTGTAAGGAAGCTTTTGAAACTCTTAAGAAGGCTTTAACTACTGCTCCTATTGTTCAACCACCTGATTGGAATTTACCTTTTGAAATTATGTGTGATGCTAGTGATTTTGCTGTTGGTGCTGTTCTTGGACAGCGCGTAGATAATAAGTTGAATGTTATTCATTATGCTAGTAAGACTCTTGATGCTGCTCAGAAGAATTATGCTACTACTGAGAAAGAGTTTCTTGCTGTTGTTTTTGCATGTGATAAGTTTAGATCTTACATTGTTGATTCTAAAGTCACTATTCATACTGATCACGCTGCTATTAGATATCTTATGACTAAGAAGGATGCTAAGCCTAGGCTTATTAGATGGGTGTTGCTTTTACAAGAGTTTGATTTGCATATCGTAGATAGGAAAGGTGCTGAAAATCCTGTGGCTGACAACTTGTCTAGATTGGAAAATATTTCTTTTGATCCTATTCCTATTAATGATAGTTTTCCAAATGAACAGTTGGCTGCAATTAATACAACTTCACGGGACTTTCCTTGGTATGCTGATTATGCTAACTTTATTGTTTCCAAGTATTTGCCTCCGACCTTTACAGCTCAGCAAAGAAGAAAATTCTTCTATGATTTGAGGCATTATTTTTGGGATGACCCACATTTATATAAAGAAGGAGTTGATGGTATTATGAGAAGATGCGTACCGGAATACGAGCAACAAGAGATATTAAGAAAATGCCATAGCAGTGCTTATGGAGGGCATCATGCTGGAGATAGAACCGCACAGAAGGTTCTACAATCAGGTTTTTATTGGCCAACCCTCTTTAAGGATGCCAGAAGGTACGTTTTATCTTGCGATGAATGTCAAAGAGTTGGAAATATTTCTAGACGCAATGAAATGCCTATGAATTACACTCTAGTTATTGAACTGTTTGATTGTTGGGGATTTGACTTTATGGGTCCTTTTCCTCCTTCAAAAGGCTATACCCATATACTTGTTGCTGTAGATTATGTTACTAAATGGGTAGAAGCCATACCTACAAAGAGTGCCGATGGTGAGACTTCGTTAAAAATGCTTAAGGATGTTATTTTTCCTAGGTTCGGAGTGCCTAGATATCTTATGACTGATGGAGGTTCTCATTTTATTCACGGTAGTTTTAGAAAGACTCTTGCTAAGTATGATGTCAATCATAGAATTGCTTCTGCTTATCATCCCCAAACTAGTGGGCAGGTAGAGCTTTCAAATAGAGAGATTAAGTCTATCTTGCAGAAGACTGTTAGTAGATCTAGGAAAAACTGGGCTAGTAAGTTAAATGACGCTTTATGGGCTTATAGAACTGCTTATAAGAATCCCATGGGTATGTCTCCTTATAAGATGGTTTACGGAAAAGCGTGTCACTTGCCCTTAGAATTAGAACACAAAGCTTTTTGGGCAGTGAGAGAGCTTAATAGAGATTTTAAACTAGCCGGTAAGAAGAGGTTGTTAGATTTGAGTTCTCTAGATGAGTGGAGAAACGAAGCGTATGAGAATGCCAGACTTTTCAAAGATAAAGTCAAGCAATGGCATGATAAGAGAATTCTTAAGAGAGAGTTTCATGTTGGTGAGAAAGTTCTATTGTATAGGTCTCGTCTCAGATTTTTTGCAGGTAAATTACTTTATAAATGGGAAGGACCATATGTTATTGTGGAAGTGTACCGCTCAGGCGCTATTAAGATTGCTTCATTGAAAGATGATTCTACACAAGTGGTGAATGGGCAAAGACTCAAACATTATATTTCTGGAGATTCTTATAATGAAGATGTTGATGTTATTGAAACAATTTCTCCGAAAGATTACATCCAAGACAAACTGCAGGAACCTGCAGAGTTCGTTTTTGAATAGGTAACAGTTCTAGTCAGAAAAGTTTCGCGAAAAGTTCTTCTTTTAATATTTTTGCTGTTTTTAGTAAATATGAAAAATCACGAGACGTAAACGGGGAGAAAAAGAAGTCCGTGTGGGTCTCACACACGGGTGGCGCGGGCCCACCCCTGGCCGCGCCACCCCCGTGTGAGAACGCCTCGGAACTCTTTTCCGTCCCGGTTTCCTCCCGTGACTTCGTTTCGATGTATAATTTTCGCCTATTTAACCCCCCGGAGTTCCCGAGGTCTGTATATCGTTTTCTCGTCGTGTTTTGTTTCGAGCTGTTTCTGTCAGGAATTACCCTCGACCTTGAAGTTATAATGTCTTCGTCTGGTTCATCCAAGGAGAACCCTCCTGCGGATTCCATCAATCCGTATATGAGGGAACTGAAGATGCATCTGAAAGAGTTGTCACTCAAGGATGGGGAGTTACAGATTAAAGATGTTCAAGGACCCAAGGGAGAAGGGAGTCTCGAAGCAAGGATGGAAGCACTGGAACAGGAAGTTTTCAAATACAAGAAGATGGCGGAACGCGAGGTGGAAATTATCTATAGGATTAATCAAGAGCTTGTCGCCAAGTACAAGAAAGAGACTACAGAACTTTGGAAGGATGTCCTCTCACTCCAAGAGACCACTAACCAATTACAAGCACAACTCTATGACTTGCATAACCAAAATTGTGAGTATAAAGCTAGATTTCAACAAATGAGTGCTGCTGCAAGTTTCAGGATTTTGGAGACCGAGACATCCTTCTTTGATGGAGGACCTATGCCTTGGAAGTACGACAACAATGAAGTTCCACCACCACCGCCAAAGGAGTAATTCGTCATCGGTATAGGCATCCCCTTAGCTTGTTCCAAGCTTGGGGGAGTGCCGCGGTATCACATCATTACCTTCTGTTCATTTACTTTTCAAGTAGAGTATTATCATGAATAGAGAAGTTATCATATAGAATAGTTTGCAGTTGGAATTATCCTCCTTAGTTAGTTATCTTTGTATCCCTTGGTGTGAGTTGCGGTAATGAAATATTAATGAGAAGTTTTATCGTTTACTTTTTGCACACCTTATGTTAGTCTGCAATCTCTCTTATGTGACTAGTCTTGTTGATTGGTATTGGTATCACATTGGGAACATGAGTAGATTCAGTTGGTTTTGGCAAACCTAGCTTGGTCAGTAGCAACTTTACCTTGAGGTTTGAGTAGAAGAAATTAAAGAAGTGCTTGTAGTTACATCACTTCAGTTTTCCTTATGTTTGGCTTATAAGCATTGTTATTCTTAAAGTTAAAATCGTTGTACTTTCAGGGGAGTTTGCATGATTGTTCTTATTATATGTATGTTTGTTTGTTTCATGCAACTCTTATGCTTGCTACCCAACCTTGCTAGCCAAAAACCTGCACTGAGAGGAAATACTTCTCGTGCATCCAATTCCCAAAAGCCAAGTCACTTCCAAAGAGTCCACTATAAATTCCTATGCATGGTATTTTAAGCCATTCCAAGTAAATTTTCATGTGCTACCTTTCAAAAACTTTCAAACACTTCTCATTTTGTGCCACTGTTTTTAGCTCATGAGGACGTAGTGGATGGGTTTGTTATCTTCCATACTAAATTAAGTACCCCTCGACTAGGCAGCTTCATCTGCTCGTCATTAATTTTGCAAGGGAGCTGGTCAGACCATTATAATCTTAAAAGAAAAAAAGGCACTCCTCCAATGGATTGTGAAAGTTGGTCGGCACCCGATGGAATCGGTTAGCCATGGTTTGAGAAAGGAAAAAGGTGGGGAGGAGTGCAAAGCTATAAAAGAGCACTAAAGTGCCAACTAATTAAACATCTCGGAACCGCTCTCACTTGTTTAGTATGGAAGATATCAAGAACTCTGTTGCTAGTCGTTGACAAAAGCAACCACCTCTCAAAACAATTTTTACCTCTGTTTTACAAATGAAAAGCTCTAGCACATGTTTAATCCCTGCTTCCCTCTGCGAAGGGCCTATCTTTTACTTTTATGTTGAGTCAACCTATTTCCCTCTGTCTCAAGCAAGCGTTTGAGTTGTTATGTTTCACTCATCCATATGTTGATCCGTTTAATCATGTTTATTATCTTCCTTGTTTTGTATAATGCTTTTGTCTGAAGGAATATATCTTTGAAAGCTTTCTTTGAATGCAAAAGTTTACTTTGTTGAGCATATAGTCTTTGCTATATTAGCTCTGTTTTAAAAGACTCCGTATAAAAAGAGAGAACAGCTTGTTCTCCATTCTTTGACCAAGAACTAAGGTTTGCCATTGCCAATTATAATTTACCTTGTGCATCCTTACATGTGATTCCCTTTTACTTATTGCAAGTTTACATCTTATAAAGGGAAGTTGCTGTCTATTATAATTTGTGCCTTAGTGAATGTGATGCTTCTTGTTCGTATTTTGATTATCGACACTTCACTCCATAAACCTGTGGCCATGTTTACCGAGTTTAGTTTTCGCTTGGGGACAAGCGAGGTCTAAGCTTGGGGGGGTTGATACGTCCAATTTGCATCACTATTTTGTATCATAATTTACTGTTATTCATTGATATATTTCATATTTAGATATGATACTTATGTTATTTCCTTTGTTTTCACATGTTTGATGATCATCGGAGGAGCTGCTGCCGGAGTCAGGAATCTGCTGGAAAAAGGACCATCAGGAGACCATATTTTGAAGATCAGGAAAATTCCAGAAAAATACCCAGAAATTATAATTTCCCAGAAGACTCACAGAGCCAGAAGGAGGAGTCGAGAGGGGCCAGGGCTGGCCCACACGCTAGGGCGGCGTGGCCACCCCCCTGGCCGCGCCAGCCCTGTGTGAGGGGGCCCTGGCCCACCTCTGGTCTCGCCCCTTCGCGTACATCATCGTCCCCGAAAACCTAAGTCAAGGGGGGGGGGGTTCAGAGTTAGACACAGCCACCTCTGCGGGGCGGAGAACACCAGAGAGAAAAAGCTCTCCGGCAGAGAGAAATCTGCCGGGGAAATTCCTTCCCGGAGAGGGGAGATCGTCGCCATCGTCATCATCATCGCACCGGACTTCATCGGGATCATCATCATCATCATCTCCATCACCAGCACCTTCATCTTCACCATCACCTCGCCATCCCGCTGTAACATCTTGAGTTGGATCTTGTTATATTCATAGGGGAAACTTTCCCGGTGTTGATTACTCTTGTAGTTGATGTTATTGAGTGGAACCGTTGAATTAAGGTTTATGTCCAGATTGTTATTTACCATTATTTCACCTCTGATCATGATCCATATGATGTCTTGTGAGTAGTTCGTTTAGTTCTTGAGGACATGGGAGAAGTCAAGATGTTAGTAGTGAATTATTGTTGAGAAATATTTAATGGTTTGATATTGTTGTGGTGCTATTTCACTAGTGGTGTCATGTGAACGTCGACTACATGATACTTCACCATTTATGGGCCTAGTGAGATGCATTGTGTATTTGGCTACCAATTGTGGGGTTGCTGGAGTGACAGAAACCTAAACCTTCGTTGGGAAACCATTGCACCAGGGAGCGTAGGATCCTAGAGTTTAAGGCTGTGGTTAGATTTATCTTAATTACTTACTTGTATTTGCGGATGCTTGCAAGGGGTATAATCACAAGTGTGTATTTATCCTAGTAAGGGTAGTGCGCTAGCATAGGTTCACCCCCATAACACTTACCAAATCAATAAATACTATTGGCTCTATGAAGCGAAAGCTCTTGACAGAAACCTCCCGTGTGTCCTCGAGAACGTTTGGTTATTATAAGAACACAACCGGCTTGTCCTTTGCTGAATAAAGGATTGGGCCACTTGCTGCAATTGTTACTACTGTCTTTTATTTACTCGCACTTTATTTACTCGTATTACCAAATACTCCTGAAAACCTGTTTGCTAGTATTTACAGTGATTCCTTGATCAAAACTGCTCATCAACACCTTCTGCTCCTCGTTGGGTTCGACACTCTTATTTATCGAAAGTACTACGATACACCCCCTATACTTGTGGGTCATCAATCTCCCTCTTGGAATCTCCTTGGATTTACCTTCTGCGCATGATAGCGTCTGAGGTTCTGCTGATATACTGTTGTTCTTGACAGTGTTATTTCTCTTGCTTCTTCCAGCAGATCCACATCATTTTCCCTGGCTTCTTTAGCCTCTTCCTCAGTATATAGCACCACTCTTGGTGCATCATGTATTACATCTGTTGGAAGCACAGCTTCTGCTCCATACACCAGGAAAAATGGTGTATAGCCTGTTGACCTATTCGGAGTTGTCCTTAAACTCCAAAGCACTGCTGACAATTTATCTAACCAACATCCCGGAGTTTTCTCCAGTGGCTCTATCAGCCGGGGTTTTATGCCGGATAACACTAGTCCATTTGACCTCTCTACTTGGCCATTGGTACAAGGGTGAGCGACCGACGCAATGTCCAGCCGGATTCCCACCTCCTCACAAAACCTAGCAAATGGCCCTTGGGCAAAGTTCAACCCATTGTCAGTGATGATACCATGGGGAACACCATACCTCAAGATTATATCTTTTAAGAATTTCACTGCTGTGTGGCCATCACACTTGCTTATGGGCTTTACTTCAATCCATTTGGTGAACTTGTCCACCATGACCAGGATATGGGTCATCTTTCCCTTTGTCGGCTTAAAAGCCCCGACCATATCCAGGCCCCAAACAACAAAGGGCCAGGTTATCGGGATAGTCTTTAAGGCTGATGCCGGCCGATGAATCTGGTGGGCATATCTTTGGCATCCATTGCATTTCCGGACCAAGTCTTCTGCATCTTGCAGTGCCGTCGGCCAGTAAAACCCATGCCGGAATACCTTTGCCACCAATGCTCTGGATGAAGCGTGATGACCACACTCCCCCTGATGAATTTCCCGGAGCATCTCCCGGCCTTCCGCAGACTCAACACACCTCTGCAATACTTTGGTGGCACTTCTTTTGTATATTTCCTTGTTTATGATGGTATATCCTTTGGATCTCCTTGTAACCCGGCGCGCCTCTGTTTCATCCGCCGGCACTTGACCACCTACCAAGAAATCCATGATAGGACGTGCCCATGAGGGCACTTCCCTGACAGTGAACACTGCCTGATCTATCTCCATCATTTCGACCGACACATAATCAATCTCCATGGGCTGCGAAGTCCCCAGGACTGAGGGATCAGTCCCCGGGTATGCCCGAGCAGTCCCCGGGTACACCGGCACAACTTCTTGGTACATCTTACCCTTGCCTTTATTTCTGCTCCGGAATACTGCACTCACTGCATACGTCGGCCCAGTCCCCGGGACTGAGAGAGTAGTCCCCGGGTTATCCGACCTGGCTCCGGCATCTACCTCCATCGGAACTGCATCCTCCGGGCTTGGCGGGACATAAATGGATGATGACTCCGGCGAGGGCTTGATTGACGGCTTCCTCAGATGCTCCAACGAAATGCCGGGCGGGATTGAATCTCTGGAAGATCCCAGCCTGGACAGAGTATCGACTGCTTTGTTCTGAGCCCGGGGAACATGCCGGAATTCATAACCTTCAAAGTAACCACTTAGCTGCTGCACCAGGAAACGGTAGGATCCCATGTTTGCATCATGGGCATCCCATATGCCGGAACACTGCTGAATCACTAAGTCGGAATCACCGAAACACATAATCCGGCGAATGCCTATGTCCTTGGACACCTTCAGGCCATGCACAAGTGCCTCATATTCCGCCACATTATTTGATGCTGCAAAATGAATCTGCAACACATATCTCAATTGGTCATTCTTGGGTGAACTGAGAACTATGTCGGCACCCAGGCCATGTATTGTCTTGGAACCATAAAAATGCATCCTCCAATAGTTTGCATCTGGCAATGGTGGCTCATATTGTATCTCAGCCCAGTCAATGAAGAAATCAGCCAACACCTGGGACTTGACTGTATCCCTCTTATCATAACGAGGTGTATATGGTGAAAGCTCTATTGCCCACTTGGCTATCCGGCCGCTGGCATCTTTGTTGCTTATGATTTCCAAGATAGGGGCCTCGGCCACCACTCGGATTGGATGCTCCTGGAAGTAATGCTTGAGCTTCTTGGCCGCCATATAGACACCATACGTCATCTTCTGATAATGAGGGTAGTTTTGCTTCGAGGTGGAAAGACTCAAATAATATACCGGCTGTTGCACGGGTTTGCCTCCTTCCTCTCGCTCTACTACTACCAGTGCACTGACAACTCTGTTGGTTGCCGCTATATAGAGCAACATTGGCTCCCTGGGCATCGGGGATGCCAACACCGGCGCTGTTGACAACATCTGTTTCAATTCCTTGAAAGCTGCATCTGCTTGCGTCGTCCAGACAAATGTGTCGGACTTCTTCATTAATTGATATAACGGCAAAGCTTTCTCGCCCAGCCGGCTTACGAAACGGCTCAGGGATGCGAGGCACCCAGTGAACTTCTGCACTTCCTTCGAATCTGTTGGCGGCTTCATTCTCTCTATGGCACGAATCTTGCCGGGATTCACCTCAATACCCTGGCTGGAAACCAGGAAACCGAGCAATTTGCCTGCCGGCACACCGAAGGTACACTTGGCCGGATTCAACTTCATCCAGAATCTCCTCAAGTTTGCAAAGGTTTCCCGGAGGTCATCTATGAGAGTCTTGCTCTCCTTGGTTTTTATGACGACATCGTCGACATATACCTGCACATTTTTATCTATTTGGTCATGCAAACACTTTTGCATGCACCTCTGGTAAGTTGCGCCGGCATTTCTTAAACCAAACGGCATAGTGAGATAGCAATAAGCCCTATATGGGGTAATAAATGATGTCTTTATTTGATCCGGCTCATACAAAGGGATCTGGTGGAAACCAGAATATGCATCTACGAATGATAACAGTTCACATCCAGCTGTGGAATCAATCACTTGATCGATCCGAGGGAGCGGGAATGGATCTTTGGGACATGCCTTGTTCAAGTTGGTGTAATCAACACACATCCGCCATACTTTTACTATGGCGGGCTCATCCTTCTTCTTTTCCACCAAAACCGGATTAGACACCCAATCCGGATGTAGTACTTCCTTGATAAAGCCGGAGGCTAGCAGCCTGGCCACTTACTCCCATATTGCCTTCCTCCTATCATCCGCATTCCGCCGGAGCGGTTGCTTCACCGGCTTAGCATCTGGTCTTACATGCAGTGCGTGCTCAGCCAGCTCCCTCGGCACACCTTGCAGGTCTGAAGTAGACCATGCAAAGATATCCCGATTCTCACGGAGGAAGCTGATGAGCTCGCTTTCCTATTTGGGGTCCAAACCTGCCCCGATGAGGGCATAGCGCTCCGGGAAAACCTCATCCAGAGGCACCTTCTTGACTTCCTTGGCCACTTGGAAAGAAGTGCCGCCACTTGGGTTTGTCATGCCCGGCAAAGGTGTGCCGGTCACGACTGTCTCTGCTATCTCCACTGCTCGCTTGAGCCTTTTCTTTTCCTCTGCAATGATCAGAGTCTCGGCCAGATTTGATCCGGCCGTGGCACATGCCATCGAACGCTTGTAATCACCAATGATGGTGATCACTCCCTTGGGCCCCGGTATCTTCATCTTCAGATACGCCACATGCGTAGAGGCCATGAACTTTGCCAGTGCCGGCCTACCCAGCAGAGCATGGTAGGGGCTTTCCAGACCCACCACCTCAAACATGAGGTTCTCCACCCTGCAGTTATCCCGGTTGCCAAACATGACATCCATCCGGATCTTGCCCATCGGCGCACATGACAGTCCCGGCACAATGCCGTGGAATGTGGTCTTGCTTGGCTCCAGCATATTCTCCTTGCTGCCCAACTTCTGCATCGTATCACGATACATGATGTTGATGCTGCTTCCATTGTCAATGAGGACCTTGCTGAACCTCACATTGCTTGCCGGCCCGACGAATGTCGGATCCATCACTAGAGCATACCCGCTGGGGTTTGGCATGATCCTGGGATGATCTGCCCTGTCCCAGCCAACGGCCTGGTCAGACCAGTACATCAGTTTCGGGACTGCTGACATAACGGCATTCACCTCCAAACACCACTGGTACAAGCTCTGCTTGTCTGTTCTTTTGGTCTCAAAGACCATGTAGCTCTAATCGTGCTCCTTATATTCATTCCGGCCCGCTGCTGGGCCTCCGGCATAATATTCCGGGTTATAGTTCTGATCTACTTGATTTACGCCGGCATTTCCGGCATTACTCTGATTCCCGGGATTAACCGGCCTGGGCGGGACTGCAACTGTATTCGCACCTGTCAACGGCGATGGAGCTGTCGGGATAGGTGGTCTAGCCGGCCCAAACGGACCTGCACGACCGGCCAATATGTCATCCAGCCATGAACAGTTTCTGGTCAGATGATTTGCTGGCTTACCCGGCTGGAATGTGTGAAACACACAAGGCTTGTCCATGGCCAAACCCACCGTATACTTCGGCCACTGCTTCTTCTGACCGCGGCTCCGCCGGCATTCTTGTTGATCCAGACATTCTTTTTCTGGAAGGGCTGCGCCTGCTGCTGCGGCTGCTGCTGTGGCTGAGGTTGTTGATAGCCCTCGTATCTCGGCCGCTGGCTACTGCCGGCGCCCCCTTGTTCTTCCTCCACAGCTGCTACTTGTGCCATTCCATACCGGTAATCCGGCCTTTCATCTCTCCTCTTGTTCTGGTTATCAGGGCGATAGAATTGCCCCGGTCTCCCGGTGTTATTGTTGTTCCCTTGGGTCTGACCCTATCTTTGTGAATCAAGGGTGGGCTGCATAGGATCTCCCAGAGAATAACTATCAGCAATTTTGATTGTCTCGGCCAACGTGGCCGGCATTTCCCTCTGAAGGTTTTGCCACAACATGGTGCCATGCCGGCACCCATGAGTGAACCACATGATGGCCTGCTGTTCCACAACTCCTTCGTAGGAATTGCGCAACGTGCACCACCTGGTCAGGTAGTCACGGTCTGTCTCATTCACTCCTTGCCGGCAGTTAGCCAGCTGCTGAGGACGGTTGGGCCTCTTGTACATACTGGTGAAGTTTGACACAAACTGCTCTTCGAAATCAACCCAGCCATTGATGCTTCCGGCCGGCAGATTATTCAACCATATCCTGGCTGGTCCTTCTAGCATTTGCGGCACATATCGTACCGCCCACCTAAGGTTTCCTCCGGCGATGTTTACTGCAGTGGAGTAATCCTCCAACCAATCTTCTGGCTTTGTACTGCCGTTATATGTCCTCGCGCCACATGCGAGCTGGAAATAGTAAGGTACCGGCTCTCCCATGATCCGGGGTCCAAAGCACATAGGACCCAGAGCTCCTTGCCTCTCCACCAACTCTGACTGGTGAATCCTGTCCAACTTGAAGCGCGCGTCACTTGCTGCCAAGGACCGAGGTCCAAGCCGGGATGCAATTGGACCTGCGATCATCTTTTGCTGCTGCTGCTCCGGCTGGCACTGCTCGTTCTGCTGGCCTTGCTGATACTACTGCTGCTGCTGATATCCCGCCCTGGCAAGGGCGGAATTCCCATCATCTTCCCGATGTCTCGGCTGAAGTGCCCCTTGCTGCTGCACCGCACCTCCGGCACCCTGCTGCTGATGCCGAGCTGCACTATTACTCTGGCCACCACCGGCCGAAACTGCTCCTTGCCCGGCCGGCACATTCTGACCAGCCTTCTTGTTGCCGACATTCTTGTTAGCTTGGCCGGCACTCTTCTGAACTATTGCTTGCTTTCCGGCGATTACCGGATCATACACCTGGATCTGCTTGTCCCAGCGGCCAGAGGTCACACTTCCGGCACGCCGGGCGCTTGGATGTTGGGACGAAGCTTCCCCCCTCGACCTTGCGCCGGCACCCCCTGCCGACACAACGTACTGGGATGCCCCGACACCAGGGTTTGCCTTCTTAAAGGCTTCCTGCTGCTTGGTAGCTTCAGACAAAAGATGGTTAAGCCGGGCTTGCTGCTCACGCAGTGCTTCGCCGGATAAACTAGATAAGTCCTTAGCTACCTCTGCTGCTGCTCTAAGGTTCTTCACTGGTGAGCTATAGACTACCTTAGGCACAGTACTAGTTGCAGTCTGACTCTTAGCTTTAGCATCTTTACCTAGCTCAGTGTTAAGATTTCTACCTCTAGTTCTAACTTCCTCTATCCGGCTAGGCCGGGTTACCACAGGAGTAAAACCATGGGCTGCCTCATACTCACGGAGTTGCCGGTTAAACCGTTCGCACTCTTGATGCATGGCTAGGGCCTCATCGACGAGGGCCTGGCGAGATCCCTCCAGGACCTCCCTTGTCTGTTCCGGATCATCGCCGGATCGCACCGGCTCAAGAAGCCGATCGATGATGGGAAGAAGCACCTCCCCCGTAGCCAGCATGCCAGAAGTGCCGGCCAGGTTCTCAATGCGCTCCAACGGAGGACGCGCCGACCTCTTGGCCTTCAGCGGCTCCGGGGGAGTATCCGCTACTGCTGCTGCTGCTGCTGCTTTGCTGGCACCATCAGCCGGCGGCACGGATGTGCCGGCCATCATCACCTCTGCCGACTCTACTGGGCGAGTGCTACGCCCAGCGTGAGCCAGCAGATGCGACGGAGGATCCGCCGCCACCAGCACCTTTTCCCTGCAAACTCTCTTAGTCCCCACGTACACCTCGTGGGAACCGAAAGACATGATCCGGCCATCCATGGGGAATGGCCGGCCGCCGAGACATCCGACGTTGTCACTGATGAAGCTGAGCAAGCCTAGCCTCTGGACGAGGCCAGAGACCACGCGCACTCCCGAAGCTGCTATCACGGACCCTGTCCGAATAAACACTCTGCCCAGCATATCGATCTGCCCCACGGTGGGCGCCAAATGTCGTCGTGGTGAAACAACATATGCCATGGGATGGCTTAAATGGGGGCCGAACTAGATGCTGGAGGATTCGGGAGAGGGGAACGAGCTGAAAAGCATGACAGAAAGGAACACAAATCTACCCAGGTTCGGGGCTCTCGTAAGGAGATAACACCCCTACTCCTGCTCTACTGGTTATATATTTGGATCGATGGAGTACACAACAATGGCGCTTCCAAGCTCTCAGCTAGAGGAGGAAGATGAACTGCTAAGTGTAAGAACACTCTGGGACCAACCCCTCACTAGGGCTCCCTATGCCACATTATATAGTGGTGGCCAGGGTTACAACGGTCACCTGAGACCAGAGACACCAACTACACTTCAAATAGGGCACGCTGAGGAAGGCAGAGACCCTTGACTTTCTCCCTGATTGCTCTCGATGGGACTCACCCTCGCTGTACCTTGTACTTCTTGGACTGTGAGGTAAGGGTTGTACTTATGCACAGTGAGGGTAGGTAAACCACACTGTGCACCCTGTCAACATGATCTCCCTCCATACTGGGCAGAATCTCTCCTTGACTGTCGGGACATGACACCTTGGTTGACTTATCTGTCCCGGATATGACCGTTGGCCATATCCTGGACCTATATGCCGGACCAACGTCCTATGGAGGTCGGGTAATCTGGCCTCCCTGCTCCTGCACAACATATCAAATAGGGATTTCTATTTTCGTGCCCTCGGGTCCTTAGTTGTACTCAGTTTTCCCCAGCTCCTTAGTTTTTCCTCAGTTTTGTCCTAGCCCTTGTCTGAAACCGTCACCAGTGTTGGAACGGCCGGTTGCCCGACGGTTGAACACCTTTGACCGTTAACTGCTGACTAGTGGGGCCACATAGAGCCCGCAAAGACACGTCAGAGCATCCATCTTTGTTTGACCGTAAGCATCGCCGTATCCCTGACCAAAACGCGGACGAGTGGGGCTTCGGTATATCGAATGACAAGTGGGGCCATGACGCTGATACAAGGGGCAATACAGGGGTATGATTAGATTTTTAAACGGAGCTCTACAGCGATGGCACGGAGGAGGTGGCCTGTGGGGTGCCGAGATGAGATCGACGTCCACAAAGAACTGCATGAGGCGAGACCAGACGCATTAGATAGATATGAACTACACGCGTTTAACCATGCAAAGAAGAGAAGAAATGGTCGAGGACATCGACGACGACCTCAACACTTTGACTGACAGTGTCGGACACGAACGCGAGCAATGTAGAGAAAACTAGTGTCTCTCCTTTCTGGCGTGTATAGATAGGTGCTAGGGGACTGTGGTGGCGAAGGGAAAGACCTCACGGTGGCGTCCAGCATAGCGGGGCAGCGTGGCTGTGCCCACAGCGGCGTGCATGTTCGGCATTGGCCTCAGCATGTACATTCGTCATTGGCCTCGGCGGTATCTCTGGTGTGTCAGTGATTGAATGAGGGGACGGGATTGAGGGTGCATCCCGACGGTGACCTAGCAGTGGCGGCGAGCATGCATAGCCGTTCTGACCATGCCGATATCGGCATCGGCATCGTTTGGAGGCTGTGGTGCTCGAATCATAGTGGAAATTGCGATTCCCTATTATTTTTACATGCATAATATATAGAAAATAGCTAGATCTATAAATCGATGCATATGAAGCTACATATATATTCTTGGTCATAATCCCCTTAGATGCATGGCTTCACGTCGTCGTCGCTTTCATCGTCAGTATCTTTGTCGTCCGTGTAGTAGTACTTCCTGTACGTTGTTCCGTTGAACACCTTCACTGTGAGCACATAATCGCCTTCATATTTGAAGTGTAGGAAGCAGCCGAAATCCACACCGTGCGCTTTGGTGAAATTCTCCCAGCCCTTGTCGAGGTACATCCGGCCTTGTCCGTCAAATAGGACCTCCACGGTCCAGAGACGAGGACCGCAGTCAGCTGCTCGCAGATACACATTTGCAGGCTCCTGGCCGTCAAGATAGTCCGCAAACTTTTGTGGGAGTGCCTGCAAAGAGATCGAGCGCCGATCGTTTGAAATTAAAGGTTTTTTAGAACATGCACATAATTAATCACATGCATCATATATGTGGGAACGCGTACGTACCTTCTTGGTCAAAGGGTATTCATAGATGGTGATGAAGAACTCCTCTATGATCAATGGCAGTGTTGACGGTGGTGGTGGCAATGATGATGATCCACCACCCAGGCCGCCCCTTCCCCTTCCCCTTCCCCTTCCGGTCGGCGTCCGAGACGTGGAAGCCATGGCAATGGATCAAGTGTATGTGAACGAAGAAGAGAGAGGCAGAAACGAAGAAGAGAGAGGCAGAACCTATTGACATGAGGGATGGCCGTTGTGGGGGTTTATAAGGGAGAGATGACCGTTGTGGGGTTTACACCATAAATTAAGGTAGAGATGACCGTTGTGGGGTTTACACAATAAATTAAGGAGGAGATGACCGTTGTGGGGGTGGTTTATATCTCAACAAAAAAGTAATGCCTAAAAGAAATGGAAATTTGTGAAAGTTCATCATTTTACCGTGAAAAGTAAAGCCTACAAGAAATGGAAATTCATGATAGTTTATTATTTCAACGTGAAAAGTGATGCCTACAAGAAATGGAAATTCGTGATAGTTTATCATTTTACCGTGAAAAGTAATGCCTAAAAGAAATGGAAATTCGTGAAAGTTCATCATTTTACCGTGAAAAGTAAAGCCTACAAGAAATGGAAATTCGTGATAGTTTATCATTTCAACATGAAAAGTAATGCCTACAATAAATGGAAATTCGTGATAGTTTATCATTTTACCGTGAAAAGTAATGCCTAAAAGAAATGGAAATTCGTGATAGTTCATCATTTTACCGTGAAAAGTAAAGCCTACAAGAAATAGAAATTTGTGATAGCTTATCATTTTACCGTGAAAAGTAATGCCTACAAGAAATTCGTGATTACCCAACTTGTTGAATCCGGTGGCAAACTCGTCATTTAGCATACATAGAGGGGTAGTAGTTTGCCACCGACAGATAGAGAGAGGGTGGCACGATCCTGCCCGTTGGATCATAGGATCGACGGTAGGTGGGCACGATCCGTGTGACAACAGCTCGACCAATCAGGCCAAGTTTGGGCTTCTGTGAGAAGGGAGAGGGTAAAACTGAGTAGTATCAAGGATACAAGGGCAAGTAAATAGTAAACAGGCTAAGGAATTCAAATAAGAGATTTAGAAAAACAAAAACACATGTTTTGTACAATGAAACCCAGGTTGGCCTACCTCAAAGTATTAGCAATTCAAATATACATGAGTGTAAAAATTATGGCCTCATTCAGACAAACTATGTTTTGGGTATAGATGTTTTGAGAAGGGGTTTGAGTGGAAAGCCATGAACCTTCATAGCTACTAGTGATTTCAGAAGTGGCCATTTGTGTGAAAACTTGATTTATATAAGATTGTTATGATTTCCTACGTGGCAGGTCGCGTAACAAGACTCCATGAGTAGGAGGCACTATGATTTTATTTTTTTGAATTTTTTTGCGCATGAAATGACTCAATTAGATGGCTTAATCCCATCTGTTGACTCTCTGTTGACCAGCCACTTGAGGGTAAAACTGAGTATATTGCACTAGCCAGTATTAGTACTCGAGGGGAAAACTGAGTACAGATATTTTTCCAGTGTAAGACTCGAGGGTAGAACTAAGTATACGTAACGGTGCTGACGTGCAGTCCCACGGACGCGTGTCGCGGTGAGTAGCGGTTAGCCGCGCGGTGCGCGTGTTGAGACCAAAACGTCAACTACTGAGACGAACCATCACTTTGCCAGTACAGAGCCCCTCTCCCTCCCTCTGCACACAGTCTCATCATGACTCACGCACGAAACCACGCCTCTCACGTCCCATCACCTTCTCCAAAAAACCCCAGCCGCCCTACGCGCGCTCCCCTGCCGGCGATGGAGAAGAAGAATGCGCCGGCGGCCGTCGCCCCCGAGCCCGTCGCCTCCGAGCCCGTCGCATCCGAGCCCGTCGCCGCCGAGCCCATCGCATCCGAGGGCGGCGCATCCAAGCGCGGCGCCTCCGTGAACTGGGCCTCTCTTAAGGGTGATGGACCACTTCACAAGATCGGCGACTGCTTACTGGCGAACGAGGAGTATGTGGACACCTACGCTGCTTTGAGGCAAGTTTGTACAAATTGGCGCTCAGATCTACCTGAGCCCGACGTGCACCTGCACGAATGGATCGTGGTAGAACACGCCCTTCCACTCGCCGCTGAGTTCTCCTTCCTCAAGCTCCGCACATCCCGCTATGTCACCATCGATCTAACGGAAGTTCATGCAAGGTTCAAATTCCTCCATATCTATAGAGTTAATCTATTTTTATTTTCAATCGTAAACATCTTAGTGCTGAATGTTATCTTCATCAACTCCCTTTTAGATACTACTTCGTCGGCTTTTACCGTGGCGTCATTGTGCTTGCCCAGAGGAACCAGCCGCACACGATACGGCTTTTGAACCCACTCACAAAGTCATTGAACGCTACGTTTGAGGCGCAGATACCATCTATGATTGTGGAGTCAGTCGCTGTAATGAAGTCCCCGACTATGGTCTTCATTTGCACAGGTTACCCCAATGAAATTGCTTGGGTCGATGAGAGCTCTCCTACTAAGGATATAGATGTAGAAGATTGGGGAGAAGGAAGATTTTCGATCGAGGACGATTCTCTGCGTTGCCTTACCCCGTTCAATGGTGAATTGTATGCAATAGCTGTGAACAATTTTGAGTTCGGAACATTAGTGTGCACCAACAATGTCCAGTTGGAGAAGCGCGCGAGCACTATCAATATGGAGACACTATTTTCATTTCCAGAACTTGGAAATGACAAGTTCTACCTTGTGGAGTCTGATGGTGATCTGCTGCTTGTGTTGTTCGGCGGCAGCACTGGCAACATGCATTTGGAGGAAGGTCAACCATTGGTGTACCGTGTGGACACTAAGAGCCGCTCTCTCCATGCCGTCAACATTGGCAGTCGTGCCTTCTTCGTTAATTATAAATGGTGTATCTCCATCGACACCAGAGTGCACCCGACAGTTCGACCTGGCTGCATCTACTACGAGGGCGGTTATATCAGACAGTACTTTGATGATAGAAAGGCCTGGGATGAGTGGCCATGACATGTGGATAGATTAGATTCTGACGGTATGAAAATAGAACAAAGGCCATACCGTTTGGAGGATCTATTGGCTGCACACTGCAGATGGAAGGAGTTCAGTCAATATTTTTTTCGTCTCATGGAATATAGCGACTCCGAAATATATGATGAAGAATGAAAAACCTTCATGTTGGGCATACATTGCGTCTTATATTATTTTCAGCTTAGTTTGTCGTGAACATTAACATCGTTATTGGCTTCTTTTGGCTGATGTATGCATTTTATGTATTATACTATACTAGCTTCTAGATTAGCTTCTAGATTTGTTACCATATTGGGCAAAAAACGAGGGACAAAAGGCAGCAATCATTGAAGAAAGGCAGAAATAGAAGCTTCTCTAGATTTGATACTAATTTGGTGAAAAGAGAGAGAACTGTTTACAGAGAGAGAGGGGGAAAAGGCGCTCTGAAAAGGTGCTCTGAAAAGTCAATGCCAATTTGGCCCGAGAGAGACAGAACCGAGCTCTCACGTACAACCAAACGCGGTCTCGTCCTGTCCCATGCGGTCCCTTTCTACCAGCCCCACGCGACGTAGCCCCACACGACGCGGCCCCACACGTCAGCACGGAAACGGTTAACTTAACGGGAATCCTCCCGTCCGAGCTCCTTCTGAGGGTTTCAGACAACGGCTTGGGGAAAACTGAGGAAAAACTAACGAGCTGGGGAAAACTGAGTACAACTAACGACCTGAGGGCATGGAAATAGAAATCCCTATCAAATAAGTTAGGCCGGCATATCTATGCACATGCCGGCACCTCTCAGTAAATATCCCGGTTATACCGGCATATCTGAGCTCTAGCCGGGATACACTTATATGCCGGTCTGGCCGACGCTCTTATATTCCGGCCAGACCCAACCTTGGTCAACCAACATAAAGTCAATTATATTCCTTGTATCTTCCTAGTCTCTTGACCCTACCGGGGGTCATCCTCCCGACATCCGGAGCCGGGCGGTAGGTACTGGTTTTCCCCTAGTCAGCAAAGAAATATGCTATGATCTGGGACTTGATCGTCGTCATGGGCTTGTACTGAATGGTGTGGGCGGCTAGCTCGATTGCCCATTTGGCCACTCTGCCCATTGCATCCTTGCATCTGATGATCTCCGAGAGCGGGGTGGTGCTCACCACCGTGATAGGATGCTCCTCGAAGTAGTGCTTCAGCTTCTTGGCCGCCATGTACATGCCGTATGCGACCTTCTGGTAGCGCGGGTAGTTTTGCTTGGAGAGAGTGAGCACTTCACTCAGGTAGTACACCGGACGCTGGACCGGCAGCTCCTTGCCTTCCTCGGTGCGTTCCACCACGATCACGACGCTGACGACTCGCGGAGTGGCTGCGATGTAGAGCAGCATTGGTTCTCGTGGAGCCGACGCTGCCAAGATTGGCACAGTGGACAAAGCTTGCTTGAGGTCATTGAAGGCTTCATCAGCGCGCTAGGACCAAACAGAATGGTCTGTCTTCTTCATCAGCTGATATAGCGGCACGGCTTTCTCTCCAAGCCGGCTAACAAATCGACTGAGCGAGGCCAAACAGCCGGCAAACTTCTGCACGTCTCTGAGCTCGGTGGGCGGCTCTAGGGCCTTGATTGCTTTCATCTTCGAGGGGTTAACCTTGATCCCTCGCTGGAAAATGATATAACCTAGGAGCTGTCCAGCCGGCACGCCAAAGGTGTACTTCTTAGGATTGAGCTTCATGCGATAGCGCCGCAGGTTGGCGAAGGTCTCCTTGAGGTCATCGAGGAGTGTGCCGCTCTGCTTGGTCTTCACCACCACATCGTCCACGTAGTCGTGCACGTTTCACCCAATCTGCTCTTGTAGACATTGCTGCATGGTTTGCTGGTAAGTTGCTCCAGCGTTCTTCGGGCCAAAGGGCATGGTGACGTAGCAGTAGGCTCTGTACGGGGTGATGAAGGATGTCTTGATCTGATCCGGCTGGTAGAGCGGGATTTGGTGATAGCTCGAGTAAGCATCCAGGAAGGACAGCAGGTCGCAGCTGGCTGTGGAGTTAATCACCTGGTCGATGCGCGGTAGCACAAAGGGGTCCTTGGGGCAAGCCTTGTTGAGGATGGTGTAGTCAATACACATGCGCCAAGTATTGTTCTTCTTTAGGACCAAGACTGGGTTTGCCAACCAGTCAGGGTAGAATACTTCCATGATGAAGCCGGCTACAAGGAGCCGTGTGATCTCCTCACCGATGGCCTTCCTCTTCTCTTCTGCAAAGCGCCGCAGCGGCTGCTTGACCGGCTTGGTATCTGGCCGGACATGAAGTGAGTGCTCAGCCAGCTCCCTCGGCACACCTGGCATGTCTTTCGGAGACCATGCGAAGATGTCCCGATTCTCACGGAGGAAGCTAGTGAGCTCGCCTTCCTATTTGGCAGAGAGGCCGGTGCCGATGATGACGAACTTGGATGGGTCGCTCTCGTCCAAAAGGATCTTCTTAGTGTCATTGGCCGGATGGAACTGCTCCACTGGAGACTGGCGAACCGGCACGTCTTGCTGCGTTAGCTCCACGCGATGGAGGAGTTGTCGCTTCGCCTCAGCGATGACCAACGCTTCTGCCAGCTGCGAGCTTGCCTTGGCGCATGCAAGCGACTTCTTGAAGGATCCCAAGACAGTGATCACGCCTCTGGGTCCTGGGAGCTTCATCTTGAGATACGCATAGTGCGGCACCGCCATGAACTTGGCTAGGGCTGGACGGCCAAGCAGCGCATGGTAGGGATTGCTGATGTCCACCACCTCGAACCAGATTGGCTCGCGGCGGCTGTTACCTTTCTTCCCGAAGAGAACCTCTAGCCGCACCCTACCCATAGGGGTGCACGAATGCCCTGGCACGACGCCATGGAAGGTGAGCCGGCACGGCTCCAACTGGGCAAGCGGGATGCCCAGCTTCTCCATTGAGCTTCGGTACAGAAGGTTAATGTTGCTGCCGCCGTCGATGAGTACGCGGGAGAAATGGCAAGTGTGCGTGTCAGAGTGCACGATGGGATCCAGGACTAGAGCATACTCTCCAGGGCTGGGCATCAATGGCGGGTGATCCTCGCGCCCCCAGGTAATAGCTGCCTCGGACCAGTGCATGTAATGGGGCTTCGCTGGCATGATGGCATTCACTGGCATGATGACGTTCACCTCCGCCTCGTACCAAAGGTTGTTCCTTTTGTCTTTCCCCAGAGTGGTGAAGACATGGTACTGCTCGACGACCGCCGGGAAGTCATCGTCGCCTTGGTCTGGCTTCTCGGCAGCCCGCTCGTGCTCGTGGTCCTCCTGACCTCCAGTCGGCTGCGCTTGCAGGGCTCCAGGGAGTTGCTGAGCGTGCTGCTCTAGCTATCTCATGAAGTGACACTAACACATGGAGTGGGTCGCTTCCCTGCCAGGGGTGCTATGGAACTTGCACGGCTGGTCGAGCACTGCATCGAGGGTGTATTTGCCCTCCTTGCGCCCCTGACCGATGCCGGCAGCCCTCGGGCCTCCTTGGTCAGCTGCCGCTCGCTTTGAGCTGGCAGATCCCTTGGGGAGCGTCTTCATGTGGTCAAGCCACAGATGGATGTGCAGAGCTGGCTGGCGAGCCTGAGATCTCAGCTCAGCCGCTGGCACCGGGACTTGACGTGGAAGGCCGTCTCCACCTGCCTGCTGGGCGCGGCGGCCTCGGGCGTTGCAGCTTGGAGCACGACCACCCTGGCCATGCCCACCTAGGCCTTGGCTTGACGATGGCGACCGCTGGATCTGGACCCGGCTTGGGCCCGCAGCAGAGAGTCCATGGCCGTCCCGCTGGCCATGAGCTAGCTTGGCCGGCGCGTCTCCATGCGTGTCGTAGAACTCGCAGAGCTCGGTGCTCATGCGGCGCCGGTCATTTTCATCCTCAGCCACCTTGCTGAGGAGAATGAGGCGCGTCCATTCCAAGGCCTTTGCGACCTGGACGGGGTCGATGACGTGGTCAAGTGGTGCACGCATGTCCACGATGGCGATGCCCGAGGTGTCCTGCTCTGAGAGCGGAGCGTTCTGCTCCTGTGGAAGAAGGCGTCAAGCGGCGGGCGGGCGGGGCATGGTGAGTTGCCGCCCTCTTCGTCTCCCAGGGCCATCACTTCGACCATGGCACCAAGGTCACTGCTTTCACTATAGCTTGAGCCTGCGTCGCAGAGAGGGTCGAGCACATCGGTTACCTCCTCCCGGAAGGGCTTGGCGACGTAGAAGCGGTGGCCGCCGACGTCGAGGAAGGAGCCACTGTCGCTGAAGCTGTCCTTGAAGCAGGCAAGATTTTCACTGACGCAGTCGAAGGTGCCGAACCTCCAGACGAGGCCAAAGGCGACCTTCTCGCCGAGAGTCGATGGGGATCCCGGCCGGAACTACACTCCGGTCGTCGCCGCGTGTTGCCCCATGGTGGGCGCCAACTGTCGTGGTATTTTAGTAACAGTAGCCATGGGGATGGCTTAACGGAGGGGCTCGACGGTGTGCGATGATGGGTCCGGCTGGAGATTGTGTAACTAGGACACCAGCGATTTACCCAAGTTCAGGGCCCTGCACTCCGGAGGTAACACCCCTACTTCCTGCCTTTTTTTTGAAGGTGAAAACAGTGGGAGGAGCCCACTGCAATTTTTATAAGATTTAAGGGGTTTACAAGAGAATGTACAAGCAAAGTCTTAGCCAACAGCTAGATATAAAACAGAAAAGAAGGAAAATAGCAAATAAGAAATCTGCTATACAAAGAGATAGACTTGAGACTGAAGCCATTCTTTGAAACTTTCTACATGCTTCTTCTTCATTCTATGAGCAACCATTCTCAATTCTTGAATAAAGAACCCCCTCCAATTCCTGAAAGTAGGGGCTTGATTGTTGAATATCTTATTATTCCTTACCATCCAAATACTCCAGGCAGCTAGGATAATTATTTCTGAGGAGAAAGGAACATTTAGCTTTATTCTCACATCAGCAAAAGCTTCAAGAACTGATAGATTTCTATCTCTTGTTGGACAAATGAAATCCCAACATTCCTGAGAGAAGGAGCAGTTCCAAAATAGATGAACCAGGGTTTCTTCATTGCTCTGATGACAAAGCTCACAGTAGTAAGAAGGAATATGAAAGTTCTTTCTTCCTAGCAAGTTTCTTGTGTTTAGCCTGTCAAGGAGGAGCAACCAAAAGAAGAACTTGTGGTGGGATCGACAGGAAGACTTCCATGTCTAGGCAAAATGTGGTGGGGCAGGTTGATGTCCACTCAGAATATTGTATGCTTTATTGCAATGAAATGTTTAGCTGCCCCAGATATAGCTCCAAGAATCCACATTGCCTTGATCAATTGTTAGAACAGCAGAGTTGCAAATCTCTTAAAAAATAGCAAATTCATCACGTGCCTCCTGAGAGAGAGGCGGGTGAAAAAGGTCTTCCAGAAATTCTGCATTTACTACATCTCGAACTGTTGCTCTTGTATTCTTTGCAAAGGACAGAAGGTGAGGAAGCCTATGATGCAAGCACTGATCCTTCCATAAATCTGTCCAAAAATTCACTGAATTGCCATCACCCAAATTACATCTTGCCATTCCTTTGAAATAATCAATGAGCTTAATATGAGATTTCCACCAGAATGACCCAATCATTTGTTCAGGAACTGAGCCATCACTATAATAAGTACTCTAGATCAGATTAACCCAGTGAATATCATGCTTATTATAGAACTTGTGTAGATTTTTCAATAGCAGAGCTTTATTTTGGATAGTTAAGTTTAAAACTCCCAAACCACCTTGCTCTTTTGGTCTGCAGATTTTGCTCCATGCCACTAGAGCTAATCCTTTAGCTTGAACATCTGTTGTCTTCTTTCTCCAGAGACAATGTCTCATAAACTTGATCACTTGCTCTTTGATACGCACTGGGACATCAAAGCAACTCATGTAAGAAATGGGCAGAGATGCCAAAACTGATTTTACCATCTGCAGCTGTCCACCATAGTTGAGGAAGTCAGCAATTCCACAAAGCCTTTTTTCCACTCTAACAACAAGAGGAATGAAATGTTCAAGAGTGGGTTTTGTAATTCCCAAGGGCAAGCCCAGGTAAGTGAAAGGGAAGCTTCCTCTTTGACAGTTAACTGTATTCACAAAGTGACAGAGCCTTGAATCATCCATGTTAATTGGAGTCATGCAGGATTTGTTGTAATTGACTTTCAGACCAGTTGACTCAGCAAAAGTATGAAGCAAAGATTTTAAACAGAGGAGTTGGTTTGCATCAGCCTTCATAATCACCAGAGTATCATCAGCATACTGAATTATTGGAAAGTCTGGACATGCCTGGCTAGGGATGGGAGGGGCAACTAATCCTTAAGCCATTGCTTTATTCATAATTGTCTGGAGAAGATCTGTAGCAAGGACAAAAAGGAGTGGAGACAAAGGGTCTCCTTGCCTTACACCTCTTCTACAATAATTTTTTTCCCAGGTACACCATTTAATAAGACAGCAGAAGTTCCTGTGCTTAAAATCATACTGATCCAGTTAATCCACTTTTCACCAAAACCTCTTGCTCTTAAAATTTCAATTATAGTATAGTGCTCAATTTTATAAAAGGCTTTCTCAAAATCTAGTTTGAAAACCAGAATTTCTTCTTTTGACTTGTGACACTAAAAAAGATATTCAAGTGCCCACCCAAGACAATCTTGAATTGATCTGCTTTTGAGGAAACCATACTGGTTTTTGTGCACTAACTTTAGAATAATTCTCTGTAATCTGTTAGCCAAGAGCTTTGTTATGATTTTTAGAACACTATTCAGCAATGATATAGGTCTGAAATCATTTGGAGTGGAGGGGCTACAAGGCTCCTAGAGCTGTATTGTCTAGAGGTAGAAGAAGAGTCTGATCTCCCTAGTCTAAGGGTCTAGGCCCCCTTATATAGGCGGGGGCCTGGTTACAGGTTTGGTGGCCGGCTGCCCGGCTGCCGACTCCTCCGTGGCCGGGGTCTTGACGTGGGCCCGCTGTCCTCTGGCCCTCTGCCTGACCCTGGCAACTTTATAAAGTGCCTTTTCCCCTCGGACTGGCATCTTCGGGGCATATGCCCTCTGCTCTGCATCGGATCCTTTCGTGGAGGAGGGACTTGCCCGTTGGTTGGTGGAGGCCGAGCGTGGCTGGCATCACGCTTGTCTCCCGCTTCTGTCAATCTTGTCGGGGTCGTGCCACTTGATCACCCTAGTTTAGTGGGGGTTTTATATCGTTCTCTCCACAGGGATCAACAAGGGAAGAAAGGTTCTTTATTTCCAGAAGCTAAGCTAATTCAGAAAGGTGGGAGTTTTACTATCAGAACAAAAGGTTTTGAGAGGGTTTTAGGAAGATTCAAAGTTTAGAAAGTAACTTGAAAGATTTGGGTTGTCAAGCCAAAGTCTCTCAAGGATCTAAGCAAGTTTTAGACAGGGAAAGATGGTGCAATTCACAGGCAAGCAGAGACTAGTCATGCAGGCCAAGATCTGTTTAGGGTTTTAGTAAGAAGAAAAGTTTTAACACAAAGATCACAGATTTCTTGTTTGTCAGGCAAGATCTCTGTGAGTTAACAAGCAAAGAGAGGCTAGGGATATGATTTTACACAAAGGAGTGCAGGGACTTGTCTTACACTCGACAGATCAAACAGTTAAAAAGCAAATCTAGCAAGACTTAGAGATTTCAGAGAACTGTGTCACTCAATTCACTGCAATAACCAAGCAAATCACCAACTTTGTTTCTTAACGTATGATCCACTACAATCAGCACAGATTACAAGAAAAGAAAGAGGAAGAGTCTTGGCTGTTCTTCACTGAAAACTTGAGGAAGCAGGAGAAGCAGGGGAGTGGATTGAGATTGAGGAAGATCTTGTGCTTCAGTTCATCACAGCCTTGTCTTTCTCCAGCAGCTTGCTCATCGTGTGCATCCTTTTCTTGTCCTTCTTCCTGGGTGTTCTTGGGTGTTCTTGGTGGTTGGTGGAGAAAAGGTGGAGAGTTGGTGGCAGAGGAGATATTCTGTCGATGGGAGTGGTGGATGGGTTTGTTCTCTTGTGACCTGGTCCCTTCCTTTATACACCTTTTTCCATTTTTGGGGGAGAGAAGCTGGTGGAGGTAGGGGGTTTTTCTTTCCTCTCTCAGCTCTCACAGCACATGGGTTGTTCCCCTCTTTTCTCCTTTCTCTGCCTTTTTCACTTTTTCTGCTAACTTGCTTCTCAAGTTGGTCTCTTCCCTCTCTGGTGATTCAAATTAGTTTGAATAAATTCTTCTCTTTCCATGGACCAGCTTCTATGACTTGGACTTGTAGGGTTTTGAGTACTTTGAACAACCTCCTGAAGAATTGTGTGCCTTGACGCACTGAACTGCAATACAAGACCAAATGCTATAAAATGCAGGCACCATACATACTGAATCAAGGTAAAGTAAGCAAGGATCAAGGTTTTAGGGCTCATAACAATGCATATAAATTATAGAGATCACCACTTTCACTAAAGCAGCCATTGGAGGACCTTCGTCATCTTTGCCGGCTCGGGCTTCCCGTGGTGAAGTTGCCAGCCGGCTGCTGGCGCAGCCGGCCCTTCGATCGAAGTCGGACTCTCTGGCCTAACATCGTGGAGATTCCTGGGACGTCAGCCGGCAGATGGCTCTACCCTTGGCCTACCCGGATAGTCATCCCCACAACACCTTTGCTCTAGAAAGGATTGGGCCACTTGCAGCAATTACTATTATTGTCTTTTATTTACTCGTACTTTATTTACTTGCATTACCAAATACCCCTGAAAACCCGTTTTCTAGTATTTATAGTTAATCCTTGATCAAAACCACTTGTCAACACCTTCTGCTCCTCGTTGGGTTCGACACTCTTATTTATCGAAAGTACTATGATACACCCCCTATACTTGTGGGTCATCACCCCATAAACAGCGACCAAACTCCATGTGAAATTATCAGCCCTACTTTGAATATGGAGTTTCATGTGATAATCTTCACCCGAAAAAGCTAAAACTTCCATGGTGTCTATCTATACTCCAAGTAGAATACCCCTGATCTTCGAATATGGAGTTTAATGTGATAATGATTGCTAACACAAAAAATGCAAAAGATGCAATTAGTATATGGCTCAAAAATGGATCATGAACTTCAGTTTCAGAGCAATTATTAATATCCTAATGTTCCAAAGGTTTTTTGAGAAGAGACATACAAAAATTCTGATTTGAGACTTGACTCTGAACATAAGCAGTTGCAAGAGTTATAAGAAGATATAAAGCAAGATTCTCAATAGCATGCAAAGTCATAATTTCAGATTCAAGCAACAAAAGTTGATTCCTTTTTTGACAGAACACTTTCACAAATGACCAACCAATGATAGAGAATAATCAGATCCAAACTTCAAAATGTTATTTGTAGTGCAAAATGGTTTTAGGGAATTGGAATGTGTTCACCTGGTGATCCTTCTACTCCTTTGCTTTACCAAACCTCAGCTAGCCATCTCCCAATTCAATTATTTCATAACTGGAACAATAGAATAAAGAAACACACAAAGCAAGAGATAACAAAACATAAAAGGTGAAAAAGAAAATAGATTGTACAAGGAGATACCAGGTTGCCTCCTGATGAGCGCTTGTTTAAAGTCTCTAGCTTGACTGTAGCTTCTCATTACTGGTTCTCAAGAGCAGAAGATGCATTTGGGGCATCCTCTGGTTCATCATCTTCAGTTCCTTCATCAGCTTGGGTGTCAATCCTTTCCCCAACTCTGTAGTGCTTGAGTCTCTGACCATTCACCTTGAAAGTACCCTCAGCTAAGCTTTGGACTTCAAAGGCACCATGTCCAAGGTCTCTCTTGATGACACAAGGTCCAAACCATCTTGACTTGAATTTTCCAGAGAACAAATGCAGTTTAGAGTCATAAACCAATATTGCCTGACCAACACTGAATTCCTTTCTGAGAATGTGTCTGTCATGCCATTTCTTGGCTTTTTCCTTGTAAATCTTGGAACTTTCATAAGCATCATTTCTAAGTTCTTCTAGTTCACACATCTGCAGTTTCCTTGTGCTTCCTGCCTTTCCTAAATCCATGTTGAGTTTCCTGATTGCCCACTGAGCTCTGTGCTCCAACTCCACTGGTAAATGGCATGCTTTACCATAGACAATCCTGAATGGAGACATTCCTATTGGTATTTTGTATCCTATCCTATATGCCCATAAGGTGTCTGGTAGTTTCATTGACCAATTAATCACCTCTAGATTTGGATACAACCTTCTCCAGAATCTGTTTTATTTCTCTGTTTGACAATTCTACCTAGCCATTGGCTTGAGGATGATAGGGAGTTGTTACTCTATGGTTTTTCACACCATACTTGCTCAAGAGCTTTTCTAGCTGTTCATTATTGAAATGAGCTCCACCATCACTGATCACTATTATTGGCACACCAAATCTTGGAAATATGACAGATTTGAAGAATTTGCACACAACCTTGGAATCAACATTGACAGTGGGTATTGCTTCCACCCATTTGGACACATAGTCCACAGCTACCAGGATATGTTTGAAGCCTTTTGAGGAGGGTAGAGGGCCTACAAAATCTACTCCCCACACATCAAGCAATTCAACTTCAAGAATTCCTTTTTGAGGCATTTCATTCCTTCTTGAGATTTTTCCTGTTCTCTGATAGGGGTCACACTTCATGATGTAATCATGCACATCTTTGAACATGCTAGGCCAGAAAAATACAGCTTGCAAGATTTTTGCTTGGGTTTTAAGCACCCCAACATGGCCTCCATACATGCCTGCATGACACTGCAACATGACATCATTTTTTTCATCAGAAGGCACACATCTCCTCACAATGCCATCAGCACAATGCTTGTACAAGAATGGTTCATCCCAGTAATAGTTCTTAGCATCATGTAGGAATTTCTTTTTCTCTTGATAGGACAAGTCAGCTGGCACAATTTCACAAACTAGGAAATTTACTATGTCAGCATACCATGGGGAATTAGCACTGACTGCCATTAGATGCTCACCAGGTATATGGTCCTGTATTTCTCTGTTTTCAGAACAGTTGATTCTGGAAAGATGATCTGCTACAGAGTTTTTCGACCCTTTCTTATCTCTTATTTCAATATCAAACTCTTGCAGAAGTAAGATCCATCTGATAAGTCTTGGCTTAGCATCCTTCTTGCTTACCAAGTACTTTATTGCTGCATGATCAGTGAAAACAATACACTTGTGTCCCACAAGGGAAGGTCTGAATTTGTCAAAGGAAAAGACTACTGCCAGCAATTCTTTTTCAGTGGTAGTGTAGTTGATCTGAGCATCATCTAGTGTTTTGCTAGC
The DNA here is from genome assembly GCA_007115705.1 of Dactylis glomerata. NCBI lineage: Eukaryota > Viridiplantae > Streptophyta > Magnoliopsida > Poales > Poaceae > Dactylis > Dactylis glomerata. Next base: position 1,264,215 of record QXEO01000450.1, on the reverse strand, counting down.
ATAGTGGATCACATGAACAGCTTTCTCCTTCCTCTGCCCAAGCACTGCCCCAACAGCATAATCACTGGCATCACACATTAGTTCAAAAGGCAGTGTCCAGTCAGGTGGCTGAACTACTGGAGCTGTGACGAGAGCTTCTTTTAGCAAGTTGAAGGATTGCATACATGCTTCATCAAACACAAACTTAACATCCTGGTTCAGAAGGTTTGTAAGTGGCTTGGCAATGTGAGAGAAATTCCTGATGAACCTTCTATAGAAACCAGCATGGCCCAAGAAACTCTGTATTCCTTTCACATTTTCTGGTGGAGGTAGCTTGGCATTCACATCAACCTTTGCTTTATCCACTTCTATTCCCCTAGCTGACACAAGATGACCAAGCACAATTCCTTCAGAGACTAAAAAATGACATTTCTCCCAGTTCAGAATCAAATTCTGCTCTGAACACCTGTGTAAAACTAATGTCAGATTTTTTAGGCATGAGACAAAATCCTTCCCATAGACTGTGAAGTCATCCATGAACACTTCCATGATTTTCTCAATGTGGTCAGAGAATATGGACATCATACACCTCTGAAAAGTGCCTGGTGCATTACATAGCCCAAAAGGTAATCTCTTGTATGCAAATGTTCCATAAGGGCATGTAAATGTGGTCTTGTCTTGATCAGCTGGGTGAATAGGTATTTGAAGGAATCCAGAATATCCATCAAGGTAACAATAGAATTTTTGTCCAGCAAGCCTTTCCAACATTTGGTCCATGAATGGCAGTGGGAAATGGTCCTTTCTAGTTGCTTTATTTAGTTTCCTAAAGTCATTAACCATTCTCCATCCAGTAACAGGTCTTGTGGTCATCAATCTTCCTTCCTCATTTTCTACCACTATGTAGCCTCCTTTTTTAGGAACAATATGGATGGGGCTCACCCACTCACTGTCAGAGATTGGGTAAATCATTCCTGCCTTGAGTAGTTTCAGGACTTCCTTTTTAACCACATCTTGTATTGCAGGATTCAGTCTTCTCTGCCCCTCTCTAGTTGGTCTGCTACCTTCTTCCAAATGAATCCAGTGAGAGCAAACTTTCTCACTGATTCCTATGATATCATCAATTGAGTAGCCAATAACATTTTTGTACAATCTCAATATTGACAGCAGGATCTCTTCTTGCTCACTATCTAGGACAGAGCTGATTATTACTGGATGTATTTTTTCTTTCTCTAAGAAGGAGTACTTCAGGTGGGCTAGTAATTCCTTTAACTCAACAATAGAATGATGAGCTGGTTTAGCTGATTCACTTGGACTAAACTTTGGTGCATTTTCATAGATATTTATTTCACATAGCTCCTGTATTTTGGCATTATCAGCTGTCACAAACACTTGTGCTTTAGGCCCTTGTGGCTGCATTTCTGGTAAAGTTTCCAGCACACTCTTTTCAACCATGTCAAGAGAATGGCACTGTTCAAAAACATTGGGTACATGAGAGCCATGCTTCATACTAAACTCAGCCTGTTCTGACCCAAATTGCAGTTTTAGTGTTCCACCTTTCACATCAATTATTGCACCAGCTGTTGCCAAGAATGGTCTACCTAGTATCATAGATTCTGCATTGTCCTCCATCTCTAGAACCACAAAATCAACTGGATAAGCAAAGTTTCCAACTTGGACAGGCACATCTTCTAGAATTCCAACTGGCTTCCTCAAAGTTCTATCAGCTAGCTGAAGTGTCATGGGGGTAGGTTTCAGAGTTCCCAACTGCAAAATCTGGCTTACAGCTGAGGGCAACACACTTACTGATGAGCCAAGGTCACAAAGTGCTGTAAATGTTTTCTTTCCAACTACACAGGGGATGCTAAAACTCCCAGGGTCACCAAGCTTCTTAGGCATATTGTTCAGAATGACAGCACTACAATCCTCTGTCAAAGCAACTACCTCAGGGTCTTCCAAGCTTCTCTTCTTTGTTATCAAGTCCTTAAAAAATTTAGCATACAAGGGGATGTGCAGCACTGCATCCAAGATGGGAATAGTGATATGAACTTCTTTCATTGTCTCAAGGAACTTGGAGTATTGTTTTTCTTCCTTAGTTTTATCCAATCTCTCAGGAAATGGGACTTTCATAAGCAGAAACTTCTCTGTTGGTTTTGCTAAATGGTTTTGTGTCTCAGCAAGAGGTTCTACTAGTCTTTCATGCATTGGGACAGAAGCTTTAGGAGGTGTTTGCTGCTGAATTGTGGTTCTTCTTGGTGGAGCTACATAAGTGACAGTTGGAGGGGTTTTGAGTAGTGGTTCAGTATTCAGCCCACTCCTGGTGGTGACAGCATCTACAACTTCAGTAGTTGATATGGCACCACATTGCTTAGGGTTCTTCTCAGCTTGGGTAGGTAACTTGTTTTCAGATTGGTTTCCAGGGTTATTGGAGATGCCAGCAGTGAGTTGCTGCATGGTTTTGTAGAAAAGCTCTGACTGCATCTTCATTGTTTCCTGCATTCCACTAAACATTTCCTTTTGCAGCCTCATCATTTCACTTATTTCAGACTGACTGTTGCTGGAAGAAGCATTTTGCTGGTTTCCTTGATAATGTTGTTGTGGATGTTGCATATTACCTTGGGGTCTGAAATTTTGCTGGGCTGTTTGGGCATAATTCTGCTAAACTGTCTGAGGGTAGCTTTGCTAGTTGGCATTTTTATATGATAAGTTGGGATGATTTCTCCAAGAAGGATTATAACTCTGGGAAAAAACACCTTGATTCTGAGCATAATTCACTTCTGATACCATAGTTTTAGCTGGTGCAGATAGGGTACATTCCAGGGGTGAATGACCTTCTTTTCCACAGATTAAACAGGCAGAAGAAACTTGTTTAACAGGCACCAATGCCTTGCTGTTTTTCTCAGTCATGAGCTGAGATAGCTGATTTGCTAGACTGTCCAGCTTAGCTTCCAAGGCATTTTGACCACTTGCCTGAATCTGCAGCTGATTGTTAGGATGAACAGCTCTCTCATTTGTCCAGGAAAAGTTATGGGCTGCCATGCTTTCTATCAGCTCAGTAGCTTCATCAAGGGTCTTGTTCATAATACCACCACCAGCAGCAGAGTCAACAAAAGCCCTAGTTTGCTCTGTCAAACCCTTGTAAAATGTTTGCAGGATAAGCCACTGCTCCTGACCATGGTCATGACACATTCTGATGAGGCCTTGGTATCTTTGCCAAGTGTCATACAAGCTTTCACCTTCATACTGTACAAACCTAGTGATCTTATCTCTGCACTCAGCTGCTTTGGTAGGAGGAAAGTATCTCTCAAAGAAAGCTTGCAGTACATGTTCCCAAGTGTCTCTGCAATGAGATGGCAGAGCATGAAACCACACCTTTGCAAGGCCTGACAGTGAGAAAGGAAACAGCTGCATTCTAATTGCTTCAGGGGGTACACCATTGTGCTTGAGTGTATTGCAGTACTCCAAGAAATTCCTGATGTGCTCATGATGACTTTCCAGAGCTGACCCTTTTAAAGGGGTTGTGCTGTACCATGTTAATCAAGGCTGGCTTGATTTCCCAGTTATTAGCCTGAATGGCAGGCATTATCACATCAGCATTTGATATCTGATCCTTAGGAATCCATAAATCTCTTAACTTCTTGTCACCCATACTGAAATTTGACTCTGAAGATTCCAAATCTTCCACTGAAACTTTAGAACCTGCTCTTCTTCTGGCAAGGAATGTTCTTTCAGGCTCAGGGTCAAAAGGAGCTAAAGGTGAGTCTTCAGACGACTGCATTAACTGAGTTCCCACACTACATGAATGTTATCATGATTCCTCTGCACACAATCACAAACAAGAAATTTTATCAAGGGTTAGTGAACTAAAACCCCTAATAACAATTCTAGGCCTAGATCACAGACATGTAATTGAGACAGCTATTACACAAGATGAACACAACCTAGTCTACTGAACTCTAAAGAAACAATCAAAAGTTGATCCCCGGCAACGGCGCCAATTTGATCACCCTAGTTTAGTGGGGGTTTTATATCGTTCTCTCCACAGGGATCAACAAGGGAAGAAAGGTTCTTTATTTCCAGAAGCTAAGCAAATTCAGAAAGGTGGGAGTTTTACTATCAGAACAAAAGGTTTTGAGAGGGTTTTAGGAAGATTCAAAGTTTAGAAAGTAACTTGAAAGATTTGGGTTGTCAAGCCAAAGTCTCTCAAGGATCTAAGCAAGTTTTAGACAGGGAAAGATGGTGCAATTCACAGGCAAGCAGAGACTAGTCATGCAGGCCAAGATCTATTTAGGGTTTTAGTAAGAAGAAAAGTTTTAACACAAAGATCACAAATTTCTTGTTTGTCAGGCAAGATCTCTGTGAGTTAACAAGCAAAGAGAGGCTAGGGATATGATTTTACACAAAGGAGTGCAGGGACTTGTCTTACACTCGACAGATCAAACAGTTAAAAAGCAAATCTAGCAAGACTTAGAGATTTCAGAGAACTGTGTCACTCAATTCACTGCAATAACCAAGCAAATCACCAACTTTGTTTCTTAACGTATGATCCACTACAATCAGCACAGATTACAAGAAAAGAAAGAGAAAGAGGCTTGGCTGTTCTTCACTGAAAACTTGAGGAAGCAGGAGAAGCAGGGGAGTGGATTGAGATTGAGGAAGATCTTGTGCTTCAGTTCATCACAGCCTTGTCTTTCTCCAGCAGCTTGCTCATCGTGTGCATACTTTTCTTGTCCTTCTTCCTGGGTGTTCTTGGGTGTTCTTGGTGGTTGGTGGAGAAGAGGTGGAGAGTTGGTGGCAGAGGAGATGTTCTGTCGATGGGAGTGGTGGATGGGTTTGTTCTCTTGTGACCTGGTCCCTTCCTTTATACACCTTTTTCCATTTTTGGGGGAGAGAAGCTGGTGGAGGTAGGGGGGTTTTTCTTTCCTCTCTCAGCTCTCACAACACAAGGGCTGTTCCCCTCTTTTCTCCTTTCTCTACCTTTTTCACTTTTTCTGCTAACTTGCTTCTCAAGTTGGTCTCTTCCCTCTCTGGTGATTCAAATTAGTTTGAATAAATTCTTCTCTTTCCATGGACCAGCTTCTATGACTTGGACTTGTAGGGTTTTGAGTACTTTGAACAACCTCCTGAAGAATTGTGTGCCTTGACGCACTGAACTGCAATACAAGACCAAATGCTATAAAATGCAGGCACCATACATACTGAATCAAGGTAAAGTAAGCAAGGATCAAGGTTTTAGGGCTCATAACAGTGCATATAAATTATAGAGATCACCACTTTCACTAAAGCAGCCGTTGGAGGAGCTTCGTCGTCTTCGCCGGCTCGGGCTTCCCGTGGTGAAGTCGCCAGCCGGCTGCTGGCGCAGCCGGCCCTTCGATCGAAGCCAGCCTCTCTGGCCTAACGTCGTGGAGATTCCTAGGACGTCAGCCGGCAGATGGCTCTACCCTTGGCCTACCCGGATAGTCATCCCCACGACACCTTTGCTCTAGAAAGGATTGGGCCACTTGCAGCAATTACTATTATTGTCTTTTATTTACTCGTACTCTATTTACTTGCATTACCAAATACCCCTGAAAACCCGTTTTCTAGTATTTATAGTTAATCCTTGATCAAAACCGCTTGTCAACACCTTCTGCTCCTCGTTGGGTTCGACACTCTTATTTATTGAAAGTACTATGATACACCCCCTATACTTGTGGGTCATCACCCCATAAACAGCGACCAAACTCCATGTGAAATTATCAGCCCTATTTTGAATATGGAGTTTAATGTGATAATCTTCACCCAAAAAAGCTAAAACTTCCATGGTGTCTATCTATACTCCAAGTAGAATACCCCTGATCTACCTCGGGGCGGCTGAGATGTCCATTCAAAATCTACCCCGCCAGATAGTTCATGCAAAGTAAGCCGAGCAGAATATAAAGCACAAGCAGTGACCTTCGACTGAGACTAACAAACATGAACTTCTAAGTTCTTGATATTCATCTGTCAACTATGTTGTGCATTGTGTTTTTGTCATACTAAGAATGACAATTTTATCCACGGATATTTGGTCCATCGGGCAAAGATATGGAAAGTTAATTACGCACATAGATTTCATGGGTTGGATATCTGCTAACTCTAGGGATAAGCATATGCGGAGACTTCATCCAGTGATATCCAATGGATACCTGCCTGGCATGTGGGGCACACATATCAATGAGACATTGGATATAGAGTACATTGAACAACAGTAAAATAGATTTGTCGCTAAGTTAAGTATACCATCACAACGGATCTCACCTTCAGAAAATCCTTGTTGACTTTGATAAGTGCTTTTTTGAATGCAAATTGTGAAGGTTGTGTAGATGAAGGTTTACTAGTGGTTTGGCAATAAACAAGTCTTTGGCAAAATGCAATAGCTAAAGTAATATGGTTTGAAACTATCCTCAAGGAACTTGGCATCAAACTCGATGAAGTACCATGTCTATGGTGTGATAACATGTGTGCCACATATGTTTCTCCTAATCATGTTTTTCATGCTAGGATGAAGCACATATAAATCAATTTTCACTTTGTTAGAGAAAGAATTGCTCAGAAGAATCTTGATATTAGATTTATCTCATCAAAGGAACAAGTCGCCGATGGGTTCGCAAAGCCACTACCATCATGAGAGCTTGAAGATTGTAAGTGTAATCTAAACTTGTACAATTTTGAGTTCATCAAACATACTTGGTAGGCAGGGACAGAATAGGTGACAAGCCTATGATTGAGTAAATCAAGGTTGTCGGTGTCCCCTCTCTTAATATCTCTATGTACCCGTTGCTTTTGGCTCTATATTAACGCATAATCAATGCAAAGTAAAGCATCGCTTCCACACAAAAAAATTCACAAGATATACATTGATCTTATATTATATAAATATTTAATGCAAAGGATAGATGTTATTGTAGAAGTATTTTAATACAAAGTGTATAGTCATTAATTAACATTTAATACTTGAAACTGCAAGACCTTGCATCTATATACATATTGTGGTTGACATCACAATTCACAATGCACTATCAAATCACAGAAAAAATTATATCACATGATCAAAATAGCGACTGAAGTTCTCCACATGGAAATCTTCAAGAGGAACAATATCACTCTATTTTTGTCGACTCTCATGGTCATGTATATTTTTCTGTCATGTGATCTGAACAATGAGGTTACGTTATTTCCATTCCACATTTACATGAGCAATGCAACTTCATGTATATTTTTGATGTTGAGATCTCTAGAGAAAATAATGTGTATGTAACAATGCAGTGTAAGATGATGAATAATCTGCCACATAATTGGCCTAATTAACAAAGTGTGTTGGTTTTGTGCAGCTCTAGACATATGCTCTCCCTCTACCAGCAGCATGATTTGGGTTTAGTTTCCTAATTGTAGTGATTGGTCATGCAAGAAGTTATGTGAAAACGACCCTAAAGCCTATTGTGCCGTTCACAACATTTGTTGCTGCCCGGCCCGTCAAAACCCTTGAATGATAGAGAAACACATAGAAGCCATGCACCATCTAACAAGGGTTAACTTGGAAAATGTCCTAGATGAAGGACTTGGGATCGGGGGAAGAGGGCATCGGATGAACTCGAAAGTAAAGGTTCAGACAAACAAGGCAAAACTTGGTGCGTGTTGAGATTAAGCTAGTAAACAATTGGCTCAATCTCAATCTGTCCATGGCTGGCCTTTCCTGCCCCCCTATATATATAGGTGGCCAGGTCTCGAGGATCCGATTGGGTTCAATACAAATTATAGTGCTATTTATGACATGATCTCATAGTTAGACTATGACTATGCTTCGGCCTAGTTTCCATGAGCTATTACCCGAACGGCCCCCAGGGGTACTAAGATAACGGGCCTCGATAACTATACCCTTATCAGTAGCCCCCGAGATTCTACCAGAATCGTAGATTTGGGTCGAATCTCAAATCTTCATATCTTCGACTTGTAATCTTTGACTGGATCAAACTTTGTCTTCTTCTTTCTCTCAATTTTGTTGAATATTTCATATTATTAAATTTTCATGGGGATTTTGGTTAACAAGCCTGGTGCTTCTGATGGATCAGGAAACCAGTTAATTGCCTGGGCAAAAACTTGCTACCTGCTTCAAACTCAAGTCCCTGGACTCGAATTTGGTACCTAGCGTAACCCTGTCTTTTGCCGCATTTAGGACTTACAATGGCGTGGGTTCCAATATTTCTTAGGCTACCCAGTGCATCCACCGGGATTTTTCTTTGTATCGTGGATATGGAAATTTACTAGCAGAGCGCATTCATATGCGTATACCAGGCCATGCAGGACAGATCCTGAGGTCTTACCTTCATGATCTTTGCGACCACGACATTCAAGCATTTTATTGCGAAGGACGCGGCTTGAGAATCAAAATGTTATCGTGAGCCTTGTTTGGCTGTTTCAATGCCCAAAATCTTTGAGTTGTCTTCTTCAACTAGTCGCAAATCCCTCCCGATGCGAGTGAATTATCGAATTTATTATCCGGTGTTTATCACTGATGATGAAGTGGATAGTTTACTCCTATTGTGAAGCCGATATTTCCATCTTCATCGAGTGCGCGACCAGCACTCCCAATGGGGGTAGCCCCCCAAGGCTATAGTCAAATTTTATTCGAGTATAGGCTCAAAGTTATTCTTCTTCTTCTTCTTCTTCTTCTTCTGTTTTTCGACATGACCTGCATAAACAGTTCTTAGCTCATTTCTTTCACAAATTTATGTTTCATCGGGTGCACGACCAGCGCTCCCGATGGGAGTAGCCCCCGAGGCTATGGTCGGGTACTTATAGTCGATCATAGGCTCAAATTTTTCTTCAACTTCTTCCTTACAGATATGCCTTGTATAAATAACTCTTGTCTTGTGTAAATTATGACGTCAGTGCCATGATCTGACAACTCTCTGTCTTGATTTGACCGAACACTGATCGTCGCACGTGGGCAGCACGGTAATTTTCCAAATTTTTGCCTGTTAGTGGGCTCACCGCTTTTGCTTTTTACGCCATGTCGCAGCCCACGTTCCTTCCAATGTAAGCTATTTAAGGGGAAACTCTTTTAGTTTTACTGTTTTACCAGTTCTCTTCTCCTTTGTCACCACCGCTTCTTCTTCCTCCTTGAACATGCTCTTTCTCGCAGCTCCTAACGCCTCGCCATTGCATGCCCATCAAGCACGTTGCTCATCACAAAAGAATGGCAAAGAAGGGCGCGAAGAAAAAAGTTGTGGGCTGGACCGCTTCCTCTATCACGGAGGTGGATCTGACAAAGACGAGGAAGGAAGGGTTTCTAGTGAAATCCGCCGAGGTCATCTTCCCCAGCACCGAGGTCATCCCTGCACTGCAGCCGGGATTTTGGGTGATGTTTCTGGCTTTCCTCCTTTGTGCTTTCTCTCTTGCTTTTATTTAATTCTACCTCCTCCATCCTTAATACCTTGTATTTGCCTTATTATAGCATCATCTTACCCTGGCTTCACGTCCCCCGCTTCCTGAAGAAGGACCCATCATTGCCGAAGTTGCTCCTGCTGACCCCGAAGCCCCCGAGGCTCTCAAAAATCAAGATAGGGACGGAGTCAAAGGTTCTCTAGAGGGAAGCGATTCCACTCAGTCACCCCCCAGCTGAATCTGAAGAACAAGGTGCAAGCAAGAAGAGGAAACATCCAGAGGACTTGACTTCCTCGGGTTCATCTAAACCAAAAGATGTGCCACAGGATCAATCAACTTCCAAGAACCCTCATGCCTCTCTATTCGACTTCCTTAAAGCTGACTCGTAAGTTTTTCTTTTCAGGACAATAATCATTGCTTGCTTTTATTCCCTATTTTTTAGCCCAAATGTATTCTCTCAGTGATGATGATGATCCAAAAGAGACTGCTGCTGTAGTTTGATGGTGCGGTGTTGAAGGACCAGTTGGGAACCCCAAGAGGAAGGGGTGATGAGGACAACGGTAAGTTTTCCCTCGGTTATGAAACCAAAGTTTAATCGACTAGTAGGAGAAAGAAACCACTTCTGAAGGTTGTTTCTAACTTGCTTTTGGCAGGGTGCACTACCAGCGCCAGCAGCAATGTGGAACCTGCACACAACACAACCAAGATACTTTACCCCAACTTGTAGTGAGGTTGTTAATCTCACTGGTTTGCTGAAAACAAAGGATTAAATGTATCGTGTGGAAAATGATGTTTGTTTGCAGTAAGTCGCCATTGGTTGATTGCTCTGCTCTCCAAAGACTCTCCATTTATGCGGATGATGTGGTTCTTTTCACCCGGCCCACGGTCTCAGATTTGACGGCCGTCAGGGATCTCTTGGCTGTTTTCGGACACGCTTCGGGCCTGCAGGTCAATTTTTGCAAATCCTCAGCTACAGTGATTAGAGGTGATGAGCAGGACGAGGCTAGGGCGGCTGGGATCTTGGGGTGCCCTACTGTCAAGTTTCCCATCAGGTACTTGGGCCTTCAGCTTGCACTTAGACCACTTACTAAAGCTCAGTGGCAGCCGGCTCTTGACAGAATCATTGATTTTCTACCTGCTTGGCAGAGAGGCTTGATTGGGAGAGAGGGAAGACTTACGTTGATCAAAATGGTGGTGGCTGCTAAACCCATCCACCAACTTATGGTGGCAGAGGCGCCGGCCTGGCTGCTTGATGAGGTTGAAGGTTGGGAGCGAGCCTTTTTCTGGGCTGGCAAGAGAAAGGTGCATGGTGGTCAATGTTTGGTTGCCTGGGATGCGGTCTGTAAACCCTACGAGTTTGGAGGTTTGGGTGTAAAGAATCTATGCTTGCAGGGTCTCGCTCTGCGCGTGAGATGGGTTTGGCTACGTCGCACTGATCTGGGACGCCCGTGGCAAGGACTGCCTAGCTGGAAGGACGAGATGGCCAATGCGGTGTTTGACAGCCTGGTCAAGATTAAGGTGGGCAAGGGCGACAGAGTTTTGTTTTGGCATGATAGATGGTTGTAGGGGTTGTGTGTGAAGGACATTGCGCCAGCGGTTTGGGATGCTGTCATGGTTAGACGAAGGAAGAAGCGGACAGTAGAAGAGGCCCTGACAAACGATAGATGGACAACGGACATCCGTGGGGAGCTGCCGGCAGATGGTTTTCATCAGTACGTCTTGCTGAGCATTGCGATCCTAAACATGGAGCGAGACCCAGAGCAGCAGGACCTGTTCTACTGGCCGTGCAATCCATCGGGCGGTTTTTTGGCCAAATCAACATATGATCGTCTGTGCAAAGGAGGGATCCGCTTTGCTGCAGCGGACTGCATTTGGAAGCCCTGGGCACCTATCAAGTGCAAGATCTTCCAATGGCTTGCGGTGCGATACAGGCTTTTGACTACGGAGAGGAGAGCAAGACATGGGTTGCAAAACAGGCGAGATGCTTGCTATCTGTGTCTTCAAGAGGTCGACTCGGTGGACCATTTTTTGATGCATTGCAGCTATGCTCGGGAAGTGTGGTTTGAGTCCATGCAGCTTGCAGCCTTGCCTGACGTGACACCTATGGGCGATGACAAGCTTGAGGACTGGTGGCTGCGATCTAGACAGAGAGTGCCCTCGACGAGCAGGAAGGAGTTCGATGCCAGGGTTATGTTAACCTGTTGGTTGATCTGGAAGCAGAGAAACGCCAGAGTTTTTGGTAATCTATCACAACATTGTTCGGCTAGGGCTCTTGTTGACAGAATTGTGGATGAGTTTGCGCAATGGCACCTAGCCCGTGTGAGTGTAGGGCCCGGAGGGAGTTTAATCCGGTTTAGAGAGTAGGCGTTTGTGTTTTTCGGCTTGGTGTTGGGTGACGCTGGTCAGTGGGCTAGTAGTCACCCCTCTTGTAATTAACTGTTGCTTCTTCTTCTATAAATCTATGGTACGCAATTGCGTACCCTAGAAAAAAAAATGCTTGCGGAAAGTAAACGGTGCTTGCAGTAGATGGTAATATATATGTAAAAGAATGGACCGGGGTCCACAGTTCACTAGAGGTGTCTCTCCATAAAGATTTATAACATGCTGGGTAAACAAATTACAGTTGGGCAATTGACAAAATAAAGAATGCATAACAATGCATGTACATGTCATGAATATCACTATGAGATTCACTTGGGCATTACAACATAATACATAGACCGTAATCCAACTGCATCTATGACTAATAATCCACCCGCAGGATATCATCTGAACAACCCTCGGGTATTAAGTTGCAAGCAACAGATTATCGCCTTAACCAAAGTGTGTAATGTAAACAATACAAATGTCCTTGAACAAAAGATTGTTGTTTTCTACCTAGTAGCAACAACACATCTACAACCTTAGAAGTTATTGTCACTCTCCCAGATTACTAGAGGCATGAACCCACTATCGAGCATAAATACTCCCTCTTGAAGTCACAAGCATCTACTTAGCCAAAGTATCTACTAGCAACAGAGAGCATGCAAGATCATAAATAACATAGACATGATAAATCAACAATCAACTTGACATAGTACTCAATATTCATCGGATCCCAACAAACACAACATGTAGAATTACATAACGATGACTGTGATCATGATAGGCAGCTCACAAGATCTAAACATGAAGCACATGGAGGAGAAGGCAACCATCTAACTACTGCTATGGACCCGTAGTCCAAGGTATACTATTCACACTTCACTCCAGAGGCAGGCATGGTGATGAAGAAGGCCTCGAGTGATGATTTCCCTCTCTGGCAGGGTGCTGGGAAGAGCTTTTGGACCCTCCCGATCTCGGGACGATGACGGCGGCGGCTTGTAGTATGTTTTGTGGAAAAGTGTTCTCTCCTTTAGGGTTTTCCCGACGAAGGGAATATATAGGTGGAAGGGCGATGTCAGAGGGTGGACTAGGGGCCCACACCACCTGGTGGCGTGGCCAGGGGTGGCCCGCACCACCCAATGGTCCGGCCGCCTCCTGGTCTGGCTCCGTCTCTCCTCTGGACTTCGTCTTCCTTTCAGGTAAAAAGGAACTTCGGCTTTTGTTTCATCCAATTCCGAGAATATTTCCTGTGTAACTTTTCTGAAACACAAAAACAGCAGAAAATAGGAACAAGCACTGTGGCATCTCGTTAATAGGTTAGTTCCGGAAAATGCATAAAAATGCCACGAAGCATAAACAAAACACAATGCAATTGGTGTAAAACAAGCATGGAGCATCAAAAATTATAGATATGTTTGCGACATATCAAGCATCCCCAAGCTTAACTCCTGCTCGTCCTCAAGTAGGTAAGTGATAACAAAACAATAATTTTGAGGTGACATGCACCAACACAATCTTGATCAACTTAAAGTAAAGCATTGCATGCTGAGATCAAAGTACTCTAAACATGGGCATAAAAGATGTAATTCTAACCATAGAACTTAGCAACCATGTTACAACATGAAAAGAAACACAAACAAAAGATCATGAGTAATAATTCATTGAAAGGTGTTTGTTTGTTTTGAGCATATAGAAAACATAGCAAAGTGGTATTCAGCTTGTCCCTCATGGAGTGGAAAAACATAAATGCATAGGACACCTTCAAAGTTCAAGAGGGTGACTAGATACAAATAATTTGAGAATAAGCAATACCATAATCATGAATCAATCAATTATAAATTTTGGGACTATGCACATTATACTCAGAATGACAACTATGCTCTCTTAATCGGTACATAAAGGTAGAAGATGAAGACTCAACATAAAAGTAAAAGAATGGCCCTTCGCAAAGGGAAGCAGGGATTTAGCATGTGCTAGAGCTTTTCATTTGTAAAACAGGGATAAAAATTGTTTTGAGAGGTGGTTGTTCCTGTCAATGACTGGCAATGGGGTACTTGCTATCTTCCATACTAAGCAATTCTAGAGCGGTTCCGAGTTCTTGAAAAATTGGCATATACATGCTCTTTTATAAAGTTAAGCACTCCTCCCCACTTTTCTTTTCACAAACCATGGCTAACCGAATCCTTCGGGTACCCACCAACTTTCACATACCATGGAGGAGTGCCTTTTTTCTTTTTTTATTATTGTTACAATGGTCTGACCAGCTCTCTTGCAAAATTAGTGACAAGCAGATGGAGCATGCAAGTCGAGGGGTACTTAATTCAATATGGAAGATAGCAAACCCGACCACTACGTCCTCATGAGCTAAAAATAGTGTCACAAAATGAGAAGTATTTGAAGATTTTGAAAGGTAGCACATGAAAATTTGCTTGGAATGATTTGAAATGCCATGCATAGAAATTTATAGTGGACTCTTTGGAAAAACTTTGGTTTTTGGATGTTAGATGCACGAGTAGAGCTCATACTCAGTACAGATGAAGGCTAGCAAAAGACCGGGAGCGACCAACTAAGAGAGCAATAACAGCCATAATCATGCATACACTAGTAGAGAAAAGCTTATAGCCAGCATCACTATCGTCGGCGCATACGAAATAGATTCGCCGGTGGTAATTATAGCCCTGGCGCACTATTTTGTATTCGTCGGTGATACTTAATTACCGCCGGCGAATAGGCCCCCGATTCGCCAGGGGTAAGACCGACCAGGCCCACCCCGGGAGGGCCGCCCCCTATTCACCGTTACCCCTGGCGAATAGACCAGAGATGCGCCGGGGATAAGTGGTGTATCGCTGGCGCATCTTGCTAATGCATCGGGGATAACAGGTGTATTGCCGGCGCACCTTCTTATGCGCCAGGGATAGGGGGCTACCAACGGCGCAACTAGCTAATGCGAAATAACGTTTTTTCTTCTAGCCACACCACCACCCCCCGGGTGGATCGCCTTTTAACTTTGTGAAAAATCGTAGAAAATGATAAAAAATTCAAAAAAATAGAAAACTTCAAGATTTCCATATATTATGTGTTCTACTTGATACGAAAAATTTAAAACTTGAATTTCGATATATTTTGCAAAAAAATGTTATGTCACAGTAAAACAGCAATAGCTTTTGCATACAACGTCGGATTGAAAAGTTTTTTATATGAAAAAGTATCAGAACGAAAAGTTACAACCGAATTTAACGACCTTTGGTCGTTTCGACAAATTTTAGAATCTCAAAATTCAAAAGGGAAAATAAACTTTTTCGCACTTTTAGATTCTTGAAATTTTAAGATTTTAGGGATTTTTTATTTTTTTTGATTTTTTGTATTCTTTATCATTTAGTTGGGATTTTTATTTTTTTAGAGATTTTGGAATTTTTTGAGATTTTTTGAATTTTTTGAGATATTTTGAATTTTTTGAGATTTTTGAGATTTTTGGAAATTTTTGAGTTTTTTTAAATTTTTTGAGATTTTTTACACACATACTCACATGCTCACATACTCACACACACATATACACACTCACACACACATATAGACACTCACACACACTCATACACACACTCACACACACTCATACACACACTCATACACACACTCACACACACTCACACTCACACACTCATACACACTCACAGACACTCATACACACACACTCATACACACACTCACACACACTCACACTCACACACCACACACACTCACACATACTCACACACTCACACACACTCACACACATAAGCCTTATAAGTTTTGAAAGGGTAATAGAATCAATAAATTATAATGGGTGTAGGGGCTAGCACATGCAAATAGAATGAAGAAGTTAAGCATGCTTGGCCTAGAGCAATGCTAGGATGGGTGACTGAGCGGAAAGTTGTCATTTCGGTGTGAATTGAGGAGTTTCGAGGTGTGATAAAATGGTCAAAAAAATCATATATTTTCAGTTTTCAATATTAATTTGATTTTTAGAATGTTAGAATTTTTTTGACTTTTTGGATTTTTTTTGGAATTTTTATCCCCGGCGAACCAGTTTCTAGTTCGTCAGGGATAACTTTTATCCCCGGCGCATAGAGAAAATTCGCCAGCGATAATTTTTTTATCTCGGGCGCACAGTGTAAATTCGCCAGGGATAAGACATTACTGCCGGCATGTAGGTCGCCAGCGAACCCAAATTCGCCAGGGATAAGCATTTTTAGTGCGCCAGGGATAAGTTTTCTCTACTAGTGATAGCGACAAAACATTATTAACCAAAGCATAAAGTGATATCACAAGTCAAAAACCAAATGATCATAGAGGCTTGAGGTGACTGGTTTAAAGTCAAAACATGGTGTAAGCATGCGCCAAGTCAACACAAATAAAGCATCAAAGCAGAATACCACAATGTTATGCTTCTATAAGATAAAAACAATGCATGATTCTTTCAAAGGCACATAAGCACTCTCAGTTATTTGAGACAAGTCATGCTACAACAATAACTACTAAGCATATAATCAAAATAATATCTAGCATGACATGCTAAAGTCTAAGCCACAGTCTAAACAAGCTCCCTTTTTGCATCACTATAAGCATGAAACATTTTACTCTTTTCCAACACCCATCAACCTATTTGAAACAACTCTCAAAGATGAAAAGCAACAAAGACCAGAGGTATAAACACACCTAGCTACAAACAACTAACAAGTTATGAAGAAGAACGAAGGCGAAAAACAAAAGGTAAATACAGTACTAGAAAAAGAGAACACTTGTCGAACGATAAAAGTGAAAACTAGAGTTTTCTAGGCAATGAAAATGGAGTGTGTCTTCTCCAAAAGAAATATGTTGGGGTCCAACCATTTATTGCATCAAACAAAACAAAAGAAAACTAAAAGCAAAAATAAAGACGCTCCAAGAAAAACACATAGCATATGAAGCAATAAAAATATAGTGTCTTGAAAGATGACCTGATATTTTTGTTGATGAAGAAGGGGGTGCCATGGGGCATCCCCAAGCTTTGACGCTTGTTCTACTTGGATATTTCTTAGGGTTACATGGGCATCCCCAAGATTGAGCTTTTGTCCATACTTCAACTCATCATTCTCCTTTCCCTACACTTAAAAACTTTCTTCATACAAAACTTCACACAATTCTCATTAGCAACATTAGTTTATGCAAGATAGTAAATTCACTTTTGGTTCAGTTTGAACTCAAGTACAACACCAATTAACACATTAGCTGCTGTAGCAACTTCTCTCAAAAGTTCCGTGATCAAAAGAACTCAAAAAGAAAGAGATCAAGAGGCAAATGCAAATAGTGGCAGAAATCTGTCAAAACAGAACAGCAGATAAAAATCAATTTTTTCGAAAATCTTTTATTGCTCAAATCAAAAAGTGCAAAACTAATGAAAGTTAGATAATAACCTGGGGCATGTGCACACGAAATCGCAGATCGAAATGACATTCTGAGAATTTTCACGAATTATTACGGTAAAACACAGAAATCTATTTCGGGACAACAACTTCCCCAAATCTTACCTTCCTCCAATTAGAGGTTATTCTTGGCACAAAAACAAAATAAAAATGATAAGGAGAGGTCATTACAGTAGTAATAACTTCCAAGACTCAACAAAAAGAAAAGGTACTGAAAAGAAAACATTGGGTTATCTCCCAAGAGTGCTTTTCTTTAACGCCTTTGAGCTAGGCGCAGAAAGTGAGAATCAAGTATTTTCAAGTGAAGAAGCATCAAGATCAATAGTTTCCTCAAAAACACAACTTGCACAATAGGAACTTTAGATACCCCTGAAGAGGATTCAACATGTAAACCACTCTTAGTTGCACTAAAAGTTTTATCACTTTTAAACACATTCTGCGGTCTAGGTATAGATACCTTGGGAACATACATAAATTTTTGCTCTTTTCCCACAAAAGCTTTCTCCTTCTTAAATTTAAGAGAAAAGAAAATTGAACTTAAAGTTTCCATAGATTTCTCTAATTTACCAATCCTAAGGTTTTGACCATCATGGATAGTGCTAGCCTCTAAAACAGTGATTCTTTTACCGATACTTTCTATCGATTCATTAACCTGGCTAGCGTTACTTTTCTCTAGAGAGCTCAGTTTGTTTATAAATTCTTCCAAAGTGATCTCAGTTTTAACAACTTTAATAGGTGGTACTCCTACTAAACTTTCAATTAAATTGCATGCTTCCAAAGCAGGAGCACCCACAAAATTACCCCCTGTAAGAGTATCAAGAACATACCTATTCCAGCTAGATATACCAACATAAAAATTTCTAAGAAGGATCATGGTAGAATACTTTTTTGTACATCTATGATGGGCATTCCTTATTCTATACCAAGCATCTTTCAAATTTCTCCACTTTGTTGCTTAAAAGAATGAACCTCAACTTCAGGAATACTCATTCTAGCAAGACTAAAGCAGATAAACAAAAATAACAACTATGAAAGGAACTAATTTTTTTTGTATTTTTGATAAAAAGATGCAAACAAAAATAAAGTAAAGAAACTAAGAAAAACAATATCAAAGTAAAAATATTGGAAGTGAGAGACTCCCCTTGCAGACATCCTCTTTCTCCCGGGCAACGGCGCCATAAAACTTGTTGATGGTGCGGTGTTGACGGACCAGTTGGGAACCCCAATAGGAAGGTGTGATGAGCACAATAATAAGTTTTCCCTCAGTTATGAAACCAAAGTTTAATCAACCAGTAGGAGAAAGAAACCACTTCTGAAGGTTGTTGCTAACTGGCATTTAGCAGGGCGCACTACCGGCGCCAGTAGCAAGATGAAACTTGCACACAAGACAACCAAGTACTTTGCCCCAACTTGTAGTGAGGTAGTCAATCTCACTGGTTTGCTGAAAACAAAGGATTAGACGTATCGTGTGGAAAAAGATGTTTGTTTGTAGTAAGTAAATAATGCTTGCGGAAAGTAAATGGTACTTGCAGTAGATGGTAATATATATGTAAAAGAATGGACCGGGGTCCAGAGTTCACTAGAGGCGTCTCTCCTTAAAGATAAATAACATGCTGGGTAAACAAATTATAGTTGGGCAATTGACAAAATAAAGAATTCATAACAATGCATGTACATGTCATGAAGATCACTATGAGATTCACTTGGACATTACAACAAAATACATAGACCGTAATCCAACTGCGTCTATGACTAATAATCCACCCGTAGGATATCATCCGAACAATCCTTGGGTATTAAGTAGCAAACAACAAATTATCGCCTTAAGCTAAGTGTGTAATGTAAACAATACAAATGTCCTTGAACAAAAGATTGTTGTTTTCTCCCTAGTAGCAACAACACATCTACAACCTTAGAAGTTTTTGTCACTCTCCCAGATTACTAGAGGCATGAACCCACTATCGAGCATAAATACTCCCTCTTGGAGTCACTAGCATCTACTCGGCCAAGATATCTACTAGCAACGGAGAGCATGCAAGATCATAAATAACATAGACATGATAAATCAACAATCAACTTGACATAGTACTCAATATTCATTGGATCCCAACAAACACAACATGTAGAATTACATAACGATGATCTTGATCATGATAGGCACCTCACAAGATCTAGACATGAAGCACATGGAGGAGAAGACAACCATCTAGCTACTGCTACGGACCCATAGTCCAAGGTAGACTACTCATGCATCACTCCGGAGGCTGGCATGGTGATGAAGAAGGCCTCCGGTGATGATTCCCCTCTCCGGTAGGATGCCGAGAAGAGCTTCTAGACCCTCCCGATCTCGGGACAACGACGGCGGTGGCTTGCAGTACGTTTCATTGAGAAGTGTTCAGTCCTTTAGGGTTTTCTCGATGAAGGGAATTTATAGGCGGAAGGGCGATGTCAAAGGGTGGACCAGGGACTCACACCACCTGGTGGCGTGGCCAGGGGGTGGCCCGCGCCACCCTATGGTGCGGCCGCCTCCTGGTCCGGCTTCGCCTCTTTTCTGGACTCCATCTTCCCTTCAGGTAAATAGGAACTTTAGCTTTTGTTTCGTCCAATTCTGAGAATATTTCCTGTGTAACTTTTCTGAAACACAAAAACAGCAGAAAACAAGAACTGGCACTGTGGCATCTCGTTAATAGTTAGTTTCGGAAAATGCATAAAAATGCCACGAAGTGTAACCAAACACAAAGAAATTGGTGTAAAAGAAGCATGGAGCATCAAAAATTATAGATACGTTTGTGACGTATCATAGTTCCTCCATCCTCGGCTTCTACAGTTGTGGAAAAGAAATCGAAGGAGGAGATTGCTGTGGAAACTCCACCGGAGGACACCCTGGAAAAAAATCTCAAGGCACCAATCGTTAAGCGTTGCAAGAAGACGACGCAAACTATATCCGTCCCTATTGAGGCCCATCAGACTGCTTCTTCTTTGAGTGATGTAAGTACACCTTGTGCTCTACTCTATGATATGGCTCAGTATCTTTGCTTATATGTTTTGGTTCGGTAGCCTTTGATGCAGAAATTCTTATCTCTTGGCGCTGAATGTCTTGAGATTTGTAAAACTGCCGACGAATCTAAGGGTACGTATCTTTGTTTCCGTGGTTTTTCCCTTGTACTCCTTTCTTGCTACTTTTGATTTTGAGTTGACCTTCCGTGTCATCTTATTCACAGTTTCTCTGGCCAATGCCCTTGCACG
The DNA here is from genome assembly GCA_007115705.1 of Dactylis glomerata. Taxonomy (NCBI): domain Eukaryota; kingdom Viridiplantae; phylum Streptophyta; class Magnoliopsida; order Poales; family Poaceae; genus Dactylis; species Dactylis glomerata. The sequence goes on along the minus strand of QXEO01000450.1, from coordinate 1,243,783 downwards.
CGTGACTTCTTTAGAAGCCAAACTTAAGACCACCTCCAAGGCTCTTAAGGAGGCTGATGAAAAACATGCCAAGGAAGTGTTTGCTGCCAAGGTTTCCGCGATAAAGCGGTTAAAGAAGCGGAAGCCAGGGCTATCAAAGCCAGGGCTATCAAAGCCAAAAAAGCTATAGCTGAGGTTTCCCAAAGGCAAGCCAGTTGTGAAGAGGCTGTTGTGAAACGACTCGATGATATCCTCACGTCTATTGGCAGTAAGTGTTCTATTGCTTTTTTCTTCTATTGCTTTATCCCTTTTTGTCGACATGCATTTTTTTACTAGTTGTGCTTTTCGTGATGCAGCAGAACAGCTTGGAGAAATCATCAAGCTTCATCTGGACAACGTAAAAGATCCTCTGTTTGGATATTGTTGCCGTCCTGGAGTCGAACTAGAGGAATGTTAGAAACATACTCCAGCAAACTCGCCACGTGCTTCCTCGCCTATTTGTCAGGTTTGTTCCCAAAGAAAAAGAAAGATATACTGATCGTCAATCTTAGGAAGCTGGTCGAGGCCTTCCACACCCTAGAAGATGCAGTACTTCAGCTAAAGCTATCCTCTGTGAGGAGAGGTGTTGAGGGGATGATTGCCCTGACGCAGTCACATGGTGAAGATGTGGATTGGGAAAATATGGGCTTAGCTTACGCTCGACGCCCAGAAGAAATGAAGGAGTTTTTTCGGAGGCGAAGAAGTATGCGCCCAATCTCGCGTCCTTGATTCTTCCTGCGCCAACACCGTCGACTACTCCTACGGATCCCTCTCCTACTGAGGTGGCGTAGACTTCTGCTTGTCTTCTTAGATGATGCTATCTGTTGTCCCTTTTGATGTAGTCAAAACACTTTGCTCTGTTGTCCCGTCCGTAGTTCTTCTTTGTAAATATTTTGTATGGTGATTTGTGAATCCTGCTCATTCTATGTTTGAATTCGTCTTCCCTCTGAACCTGACTAGCTTGGCCATTGTGCTGAACATCTTTCAAGGATTGCAGATCTGGAAGGTTGATTGTCATCCTTGAAACATCAAACTAGGACTGTTATGGAACAAGCCGAGAAATCATCTAATTTGTTGAAAAGGTGTCTTCTCTAGAGGATCAGCTCTCTATCCCGATGGCAAAAATTGCTCAACTCGAAGGATGTGATATTTATATGACCGAGATTATCGAGACAGCATGCGAACAACTCCAATGTAAGTTGCTCGGAGCCCCCGAGTATCTTTGTCGCTATTTTTTGTTTTGAACTATCTTTTCTCTTGCTTCCCAAGTATTTTCTTGGATCCTATTGCTGAAGATCGTCGAGTAAACAAGGGAGCTGCGGCTCTTGAGAGGGTTTCTTCGGATACCAATACTTTCTGGGCTGACGCTCATTGATGTAGCACCATTGTTCTGTTGCAGGATCGCGTCCAACATATTGGAGAAGCTGTTGATGACTGTCGAAAGTCTTTGCCAACTATGTTTTGAGTGATGCTGCCTAGGAAGCCTCTCCCTGAGAATTTCGGCTGGCTACTCGAAGTTTTCAAGATGAATCAACGTATTCATCGGCTTATAGAGCTTAACCTGGTTGCTGGTGCCAATTTTGCTCTTGGCTGGGTGTGGAAGTGGCACTCAAAACTGAACTTCAATACTATTTCCCGGGGCTTACCTCCTCCCCAAAGATTCAAAGCAATGGCACTGCGGGTCCACATGGATGCTACACTTGAGCCTGCTAGAAGGATGATTACTAAGCTGTTGGAGGCCGATGCTGGCTTCTTTTGTGAGTACCACTATTTGAATCCACTCATGGTTGATTCGTCCGATCAGGTGCCCTTGTAAAAAAGGTTTTTGTTTGCTCATTGTGATTTGTTTGCTTTGTCTGTAATTGTTTTTGTGAGCGTGAGAGTTTATTTACACTGATGTCTTTAGCGACTGTATCTGAATTTTCGACTCAAGACGCTATGTTGTCGTACTTTGTGCGTTTGCCGCAATTTTTGGCGTTTACCGTTGTTTGAGCACTCTCGAGATGGAGCCCCTTGTAGAGTTGACGTTGTAAACTCAAAATATGAGGAACTTGTCTGTATTTATTATGCTTAATATAAAGATACATGGGGTGGCCAAAGGAACCCGACCGGTGGCCTGTGTTCTGGGTTCAGAGGGTCTTGCCCTTATAATTCGTGGCTGAATAGACTTATTTGACTAACTCTACTTTCTATTTGCTTAAGAAAACATCGTCTAGGCGGTAGGAGTCCCCGACTCATTTGTTGTAGATTTGTTCGAGTCCTCAGTTTGGACTCGAATTTCTTTGCTTCTGGCTCGATGTTGTCGACTTTGTCTTCCTCGGGTTACCTTGTAGTCGTTGTGGTCTCCATTTCTGTTTTTCCTTTAAGGTGTCCATATTTGGATATCATGCCAAATGTTTGCACCATTTTATGGAACTCTTTGTCGCATATATCTGAGAGCTCGAAGCTTCCTTTAATTGTGATGATTCCATTGGGTCCTGGCATTTTGAGTACCAGGTAGGTGTAGTGAGGCACTGCCGTAAAACACAAAAATGCGCGTCGCCCGAGGATCGCATGATACTGAGAGGGCTAGTCCATGACTTCGAAGTCTAGCTTTTCCCTTCTGTAGTTCTGGCGGTTACCAAAGCAAACATTAAGTGTTATTTGACCCAATGGGTAGTTTGCGCTTCCGGGTACGATTCCATGAAGAAAAAAAATCGGTCGGCTTGAGGAACTCTAGTGATATGCACATTGCTCGGAGGGTTTTAGCATATATCAGATTTATACCGCTCCCTGCATCCATAAATACTCTTTCCATGTCATATCCTCCTATTTGAGTTTTGAGTACCAGAGGCGCATTACCTGGCCGAGGTACTGTTATTGGGTGGTCTTCTCTGTTGAACTCTATCGGCTGCTCGGACCACTGCAAATATTCTATAGATACTGGAGGCGACGTTATTGCTAGATTGATTTGTCGAGAGATGCTTTTCTGCTCCTTGTTTGACTTTGGTACTGGTTGTCTCATCGCGGTGATGTGTCCTTTAGACGGGATATACCCTCCATCATTTTTGTTTCCCTGACTTGGTTGACCTTGTCCTTGTGCGGCTCCATTTCTTGCTTGCTGATTTGCTAGAGGTGCACTGCTTGTGTTTCCATCGTATCCTTGCCTCCTTGCTTTGGCTTGTTTATGCCCTACCGCTTCTTGCAGTTTGAGGAATGTCCTACAATCTTTCATTCTGTGGTATGATACTCTCTTGCCATTGACATATGCGTAGTGCATATGGCATGGCCCATTGAGCATATCATGTGGTGATTGGTTGTACTCTCTTGAACCTCTAGGATGAAACTGCCTGGTGTTGTTCGAGTCTTCTCTACCACTGTTTCGATACCCTGTGTTTCTACGGTCTTCTCCTTGATAATTGTTTTTTCTGTATCCTGCGGCTACTTGACCGTGGGAGCTGTAATTGTCGTAGTTGCGAGATCTTCGCCTCTTATTGCTATACCTGTTTCCTCTGTCATCTTCGGGTGATCGTGTTCTCTTGTTGTGACAATCATCTTCTCCGTCTGCAAATATGTTTGCTATGTCCATGAGTTCTGCTACTATTTTCGGCTTGATTCGTCCCATTTCTTTGACTAGATCCGCTCGCCGCAGTCCAATTGTGAAGGCATCTATTGCTCTTTCATTAGAAACATCGACTACAATTTTTTTGATAATACTCCAGCGTTGTATATAGTTACGTAGTGATTCATTGTGCTTCTGTGTGCAAGCTTTTACTTCTTCCATTGATGTTGATTGCTGGCGCGTAGTTGACGTGGGAAAATGTAGTTGATGTGGGAGCTTCTTCTTCTTCAGTCCCCGGCAACGGCGCTAGAAAAATGTCTTGATGCGGCGCGGTGTTGATGGTTTTTCACCGTCCAGTTGGGAACCCCAAGAGGAAGGTATGATGAGCACAACAGCAAGTTTTTCCCTTAGTAAAAAACCAAGGTTTGTCAGTCTAGGAAAAAGTCAAACTCCAGAAGGTGATGCTGACTAGCCTACTAACACTCCAACAAGGGCGCCGTTTACGACACTTGTTGGCACGTCTTCAACTAGTAGCAACGCGGAACCTGCACGCAACACAACCAAATACTTTGCTCCCAACTTACGATGAGGTTGTCAATCTCACCGGTTTGCTTGAAACAAAGGAATGAGCGTATCGAGTGGAAAGCAATAGTAGTATGCGAGTAAAGTAAACAGTGCGAGTAAAGTAAACAGGTGATAGCAATATAATGAAAATAGGACCGGGGTCCACAGTTCACTAGTGGTGTCTCTCCATAAGATAAAATAACACATGCTGGGTAAACAAATTACAGTTGGGCAATTGATAGAATAAAGACAACATGATATGTCGAGAGGATCACTATGAGATTTACTCTGGGCATTACAACAAGATACATAGACCGCCATCCAACTGCAACTATGACTAATAATCCACTTGTGGTGAATCCATCTGAGAACTACACAAGTATTAAGTTGCGAACAACAGATAACTGCATTAAGCAAAGTGTGTAATGTAAACAAAGCATATGCCCTCGAGCATATGAATGTTGTTTTCCCCCTAGTAGCAACAGCACATCTACAACCTTAGAGGTTTCTGTCACTCCCCCAGATTAAATAGAGGCATGAACCCACTATCGAGCAAAAATACCCCCTCTTGGAGTCACTAGCAACTACTCGGCCAAGATAGCTACTAACAACGGAGAGCATGCAAGATCATAAACAACATAGAGATAACATAAGATAAAATTCAGTACATCAACTCAATCATAACACCAATATTCATCGGATCCCAACAAACACAACATGTAGAATTACATAACGGTGATCTCGATCATATAAAGCAGCTCACGAGATCTAAACATGAAGCACATGGTGGAGAAGACAACAATCTCGCTACTCTTATGGACCCATAGTCCAAGGCAGACTACTCACTCATCGCACCGGAGGCAAGCATGGCGATGAAGAAGACCTCTGGTGGCGATTCCCCTCTCCGGCAGGGTGCCGGGAATAGCTCCTGGACCCTCCCGATCTCGGGTCGACGACGGTGGTGGATCGCGATGTGTTTCTGGAAAAGTGATCGAGTGTTTAGGTTTTTCCCGTGGGGGGGTCTTTATAGGCAAAGGGGCAGTGTCAGAAGTGGACCAGGGGGCCCACACCACAGGCCGGCGCGGGCCAGGGGTAGGCCGCGCCCCTGGTGGTGTGGCTGCCCTGTGGCTCCTTTCCGTCTCCTCTTCGGTTCTCTGGAAGCTTCGGCAAATATTTGGACGTCTGGCTTTTGTTTTGTCTAATTCCGAGAATATTTCCTGTGTAACTTTTCTGAAACACAAAAATAGCAGAAAACAGGGAACTGACACTGTGGCATCTCGTTAATAGGTTAGTTCCGGAAAAGGCATAAAAATACCACGAAGTGTAACGAACCACTAAGCAAATGGTGTAAAAACAAGCATGGATCATCAAAAATTATGGATACGTTTGAGATGTATCAGCATCCCCAAGCTTAACTCCTGCTCCTCCTCGAGTAGGTAAGTGATAACAAAAGAAATAATTTTTGAGGTGACATGCACCTAAACAATCTTGATCATATATGTAAGCGTTGTGCGCTGGGATCAAAAGAACTTAAAACATGGGCATGAAAGATATAATATTGATAGAAGAAAATTAGCAACCATGTTATAACATGAAAAAGAACACAAACAAAAGATCATGAAAATGAAACAATGAAAGTCAAACATGTGTTCAAATCATATGGAAAAACATACAAGTGGTTTTCAGCTTGTCCTTCATGAGAGAGCAAAACATAAATGCATAGGACACCTTCAAGTTTAAGAGGGCGACTAGATACAAGTAATTTGAGAACAAGTGAAACCAACATCATGAATCATTCAATGAAAACTTTGGGACAATGCACATTATACTCAGAATGCCAACTATGCTCTCTTAGACAGTGCATAAAGATAGAAGGTGGTGACTCAACATAAAAGTAAAAGAAAGGCCCTTCGCGGAGGGAAGTAGTGATTAAACATGTGCTAGAGCTTTTCATTTGTAAAAAAGAGAGATAAAAATTGGGTTTTGAGAGGTGGTTGTTTCATGTCAACGACTGGCAATGGGGTCTTACTATCTTCCATAATAAACAAGTGGGAGTGGTTTCGAGTTCTTTGAAAATTTGGCACATTGGTGCTCTTTAATAAAGCTTTGGCACTCCTCCCCACCTTTTTTCCTTTCTCAAACCATGGCTAACTGATTCCATTGGGTGCCCACCAACATTCACATACCATGGAGGAGTGCCTTTTTTCTTTTTTAGAATTAGATTGCAATGGTCTGACCAGCTCCCTTGCAAAATTAATGACGAGCAGATGAAGCTGCCTAGTCGAGGGGTACTTAATTTAATATGGAATATAGCAATTCCAACCACTATGTCCTCATGAGCTAAAAACAGTGGCACAAAATGAGAAGTAGTTGAAAGTTTTTTCAAAGGTAGCACATGAAAATTTACTTGGAATGGTTTACAAATACCATGCATAGGAATTTATAGTGGACACAATGGCAAACTTGGTTTTTAGGAGTTGGATGCACGAGTAGAGCTCATACTCGGTACAAAATGAGGGCTAGCAAAATACTGGGAGCGACCAACTAAGAGAGCAATAACAGCCATAATCATGCAAAGCGATATTAAAAGAAGCATAAGATGGCATCAAAAGTCAAAAACTAAATGATCATAGAGGCTTATGGCGACTTTGTATGAGTCTAACATGTGTGAGCATGCACCAAGTCAACCCAAATAAAGCATCAAGGAGAAAACCAAAATAATGCTTCAAAATAATTAAAACAACACATGATTTTTTCAAAGGCTCATTAAGCAATCTCAGTCATTTGAGACAAGTCATGCTACAGAAAAACTACTAAGCATACTATCAAAAAGACATCAAGCACGACATGCAAAAGCCTAGGCCGCAGTCTACACAAGCTCCTTCTTGTACCACTTTTTTGCATAAAGCTTTTTCTCTTTTCCAACACCATTCGAACTTTTTTATAAACAACTCTTTTGACGAAAACCAATATGGACCAGAGGCAAAAATACACCTTGATAAAAAGATATAATAAGATCTGAGCACAAATCAAGGCGAAAATTGAAAGCTAAACGCAGTTCTAGAAAAAGAGAACACTCGTTGAAACGATAAGAGTGAAAAACGGAGTATTCTTGGCAAATGAAAAGCAAGGCAACTTCTCCAAAAGAAATTTGTTGGGGTCCAACCATTTATTGCAGCAAACAAAACTAAACTAAACTGAAAACTTAAACAACTGACGCTCCAAGAAAAATGCATAATGCATGAAGCAATAAAAATATAGTGTGTTGAAAGGTGACCTGATTTTTGCCGATGAAGAAGGGGTGCCTCGGGGGCATCCCCAAGCTTTGACGCTTGTACCTCTTGGATATTTCTTGGGGTGACATGGGCATCCCCAAGCTTGAGCTTTTGTCCATTCTTCAACTCATCTCATCATTCTACAATCCCTACACTTGAAAACTTCCTTCATATAAAACTAAACACAAATCTATTAGCAACATTAGTGTAAGCATAACATTGAATCAACCCCTTTTGCTTCAGGTTTCAACTCAAAACCACCACATATAAAGTAGGGATTTCTATTTTCGTGCCCTCGGGTCCTTAGTTGTACTCAGTTTTCCCCAGCTCCTTAGTTTTTCCTCAGTTTTGTCCAAGCCCTTGTCTGAAACCGTCACAAGTGCTAGAACGGCCGGTTGCCCGATGGTTGAACACCTTTGACCGTTAACTGCTGACTAGTGGGGCCACGTAGAGCCCGCAAAGACACGTCAGAGCATCTATCTTTGTTTGACCGTAAGCATCGCCGTATCCCTGACCAAAACGCGGACGAGTGGGGCTTCGGTATATCGAATGACAAGTGGGGCCATGACGCTGATACAAGGGGCAATACAGGGGTATGATTAGATTTTTAAACGGAGCTCTACAGCGATGGCACGGAGGAGGTGGCCTGCGGGGTGCCGAGATGAGATCGACGTCCACAAAGAACTGCATGAGGCGAGACCAGACGCATTAGATAGATATGAACTAGACGCGTTTAACCATGCAAAGAAGAGAAGAAATGGTCGAGGACATCGACGACGACCTCAACACTTTGACTGACGGTGTCGGACACGAACGCGAGCAATGTAGATAAAACTAGTGTCTCTCCTTTCTGGCATGTATAGATAGGTGCTAGGAGAGTGTGGTGGTGAAGGGAAAGACCTCGCGGTGGTCTGTGGCGTCCAGCATAGCGGGGCGGCGTGGCCGTGCCCACAGCGGCGTGCATGTTCGGCATTGGCATCAGCATGTACGTTCGTCATTGGCCTCGGCGGTATCTCTGGTGTGTCAGTGATCGAATGAGGGGACGGGATTGAGGGTGCATCCTGACGGTGACCTAGCAGTGGCGGCGAGCATGCATAGCCGTTCTGACCATGCCGATATCGGCATCGGCATCGTTTGGAGGCTGTGGTGCTCAAATCATAGTGGAAATTGCGATTCCCTATTATTTTTACATGCATAATATATAGAAAATAGCTAGATCTATAAATCGATGCATATGAAGCTACATATATATTCTTGGTCATAATCCCCTTAGATGCATGGCTTCACGTCATCGTCGCTTTCATCGTCAGTATCTTCGTCGTCCATGTAGTAGTACTTCCTGCACGTTGTTCCGTCGAACACCTTCACTGTGAGCACATAATCGCCTTCATATTTGAAGTGTAGGAAGTAGCCGAAATCCACACCGTGCGCGATGGTGAAATTCTCCCAGTCCTTGTCGAGGTACATCCGGCCTTGTCCGTCAAATAGGACCTCCACGGTCCAGAGACGAGGACTGCAGTCAGCTGCTCGCAGATACACCTTTGCGGGCTCCTGGCCATCAAGATAGTCCGCAAACTTTTGTGGGAGTGCCTGCAAAGAGATCGAGCGCCGATCGTTTGAAATTAAAGGTTTTTTAGAACATGCACATAATTAATCACATGCATCATATATGTGGGAACGCGTACGTACCTTCTTGGCCAAAGGGTCTTCATAGATGGTGATGAAGAACTCCTCTATGATCAATGGCAGTGTTGACGGTGGTGGTGGCAATGATGATGATCCACCACCCCGGCCGCCCCTTCCCCTTCTCCTTCCCCTTCTGGTCGGCGTTCGAGACGTGGAAGCCATGGCAATGGATCAAGTGTATGTGAACAAAGAAGAGAGAGGCAGAAATGAAGAAGAGAGAGGCAGAACCTATTGACATGAGGGATGGCCGTTGTGGGGGTTTATAAGGGAGAGATGACCGTTGTGGGGTTTACACCATAAATTAAGGTAGAGATGACCGTTGTGGGGTTTACATAATAAATTAAGGAGGAGATGACCGTTGTGGGGGTGGTTTATATCTCAACAAAAAAGTAATGCCTAAAAGAAATGGAAATTTGTGAAAGTTCATCATTTTACCGTGAAAAGTAAAGCCTACAATAAATGGAAATTCATGATAGTTTATCATTTCAACGTGAAAAGTAATGCCTACAAGAAATGGAAATTCGTGATAGTTTATCATTTTACCGTGAAAAGTAATGCCGAAAAGAAATGGAAATTCGTGAAAGTTCGTCATTTTACCGTGAAAAGTAAAGCCTACAAGAAATGGAAATTCGTGATAGTTTATCATTTCAACGTGAAAAGTAATGCCTACAAGAAATGGAAATTCGTGAAAGTTCATCATTTTACCGTGAAAAGTAATGCCTAAAAGAAATTCGTGATTACCCAACTTGTTGAATCCGGTGGCAAACTCATCATTTAGCATACATAGAGGGGTAGTAGTTTACCACCGACAGATAGAGAGAGGGTGGCACGATCTTGCCCGTTAGATCATAGGATCGACGGTAGGTGGGCACAATCCGTGTGACAACAGCTCGACCAATCAGGCCAAGTTTGGGCTTCTGTGAGAAGGGAGAGGGTAAAACTGAGTAGTATCAAGGATACAAGGGCAAGTAAATAGTAAATAGGCTAAGGAATTCAAATAAGAGATTTAGAAAAAGAAAAACACATGTTTTGTACAATGAAACCCAGGTTGGCCTACCTCAAAGTATTAGCAATTCAATATACATGAGTGTAAAAATTATGGCCTCATTCAGACAAACTATGTTTTGGGTATAGATGTTTTGAGAAGGGGTTTGAGTGGAAAGCCATGAACCTTCATAGCTACTAGTGATTTCAGAAGTGGCCATTTGTGTGAAAACTTGATTTATATATAATTGTTATGATTTCCTACGTGGCAGGTCGCGTAACAAGACTCCGAATTCAAAAAAAAAAACAAGACTCCATGAGTAGGAGGCACTATGATTTTATTTTTTTGAATTTTTTTGCACATGAAATGACTCAATTAGATGGCTTAATCCCATCTGTTGACTCTCTGTTGACCAGCCACTTGAGGGTAAAACTGAGTATATTGCACTAGCCAGTATTAGTACTCGAGGGGAAAACTGAGTATAGATATTTTTCCAGTGTAAGACTCGAGGGTAGAACTGAGTACACGTAACGGTGCTGACGTGCAGTCCCATGGACGTGTGTCGCGGTGAGCAGCGGTTAGCCGCACGGTGCGCGTGTTGAGACCAAAAGTCAACTGCTGAGACGAACCGTCACTTTGCCAGTACAGAGCTCCTCTCTCCCTCCCTCTGCACACAGTCATTATAACTCACGCATGCAACCACACTTCTCACGTCCCATCACCTTCTCCAAAAAACCCAGCCGCTCTACGCGCCCTCCCCTACCGGCGATGGAGAAGAAGAATGCGCCGGCGGCCGTCGCCCCCGAGCCCGTCGCCTCCGAGCCCGTCGCATCCGAGCCCGTCGCCGCTGAGCCCGTCGCATTCGAGGCCGTCGCCGCCGAGCCCGTCGCCTCCGAGGGCGGCGCATCCAGGCGCGGCGCCTCCGTGAACTAGGCCTCTCTTAGGGCTGACGGACCACTTCACAAGATCGGCACCTGCTTACTGGCGAACGAGGAGTACGTGGACACCTACTCTGCTTTGAGGCAAGTTTGTACTAATTGGCGCTCAGATTTACCTGAGCCCGACGTGCACCTGCACGAATGGATCATGGTAGAGCACGCCCTTCCACGCGCCGCTGAGTTCTCCTTCCTCCACCTCCGCACATCCCGCTACGTCACCATCAATCTAATGGAAGTTCATGCAAGGTTCAAATTCCTCCATATCTATAGAGTTAATCCTTTTATTTTCAATCGTAAACATCTTAGTGCTGAATGTTATCTTCATCAATCCCATATATTTTAGATACTACTTCGTCAGCTTTTGTCGTGGCATCATCGTGCTTGCCCAAAAGAACCAGCCGCACAAGATACGGCTTCTGAACCCACTCACAAAGACATCGAACACTATATTTGAGGCGCAGATGCCATCTGTTATTCTGGAGCCAGTCACTGTAATGAAGTTCCCGACTATGCTCTTCGTTTCCACATATTACCCGGTGGAAATTGCTTGGGTCGATGAGAGCACTCCAACTAAGGGTATAGATGAAGATTGGGGAGAAGGAAGATTTTCGATCGAGCACCATTCTATGCGTTGCATTACCACGTTCAATGGTGAATTCTATGCACTAGCTGTGAACAATTTTGAGTTCGAAACATTAGTGTGCACCAACAATGTCCAGTTGGAGCAGGGCGCGAGCAATGTCAACATGGAGACACTATTTTCATTTCCAGAACTTGGAAATGACAAGTTCTACCTTGTAAAGTCGGATGGTGATCTGCTACTTGTGTTGTTGGGCGGTCGTTTGGAGGAAGGTCAAACAGTGGTGTACCGTGTGGACACTGAGAGCCGCTCTCTCCATGCCGTCAGTAACATTGGCAGTCGTGTCTTCTTCGTCTATCATGTCCGGTGTATCTCCGTCGACACCAGAGTGCACCCGACACTTTGACCTGGCTGCATCTACTACGCGGATTTGGGTTATATTAGAGAGTACTTTGATGATATGAACGCCTAGGATGAGTGGCCACTACGTGTGGATAGATTAGAAAAGTACGGTCTGAAAGATGAACAAAGGCCATACCGTTTGGAGGATGTATTGGCTGCACACTGCAGACGGAAGGAGTTCAATGAATATTTCTTTCAGACCAGAAAATGGAGCGACAAATATATATATGATGAATGAAGAACAGATTGGAGGATGTATTGGCTGCTTTTGGCTGCTGTATGCAGTTTATGTATTATACTTAGTTTTCTAGATTTATTATGCTGCTGTGAATTTATCCTATACTAGCTTCTAGATTTGCTACTAGATTTATTACCATATTGGGCAAAAAACGAGGGCCAAAAGGCAACAATCATTGAAGAAAGACAGAAATAGAAGGTTCTCTAGATTTGATACTAATTTGGTGAAAAGAGAGAGAACTGTTACAGAGAGAGAGGGGAAAAAGACGCTCTGAAAAGGCGCTCTGAAAAGGCAATGCCAATTTGGCCCGAGAGAGACAGAACCGAGCTCTCACGTACAACCAAACACGGTCTCGTCCTATCCCACGCGGTCCCTTTCTATCAGCCCCACGCGACGCGGCCCCACACAATGCGGCCCCACACGTCAGCATGGAAACGGTCAACTAAATGGGAATCCTCCGTCCGAGCTCCTTCTGAGGGTTTCAGACAACGGCTTGGGGAAAACTGAGGAAAAACTAACGAGCTGAGGAAAACTGAGTACAACTAACGACCTGAGGGCACGAAAATAGAAATCCTTATAAAGTATATACTACTGTAGCAGCTTCTCCAAAAGTTCTGTGATCAAAAGAACTCAAAAAGAAAGCGATAAAGCAGCAAACACAAATATTGGCAGAAATCTGTCAAAACAGAACAGCTGATAAAGGTCGAATTTTTAGAGGGTTTTATGTTGCTCAAATCAAAAAGTGTTCAACTAATGAAAGTTTGGATATAACCTGGGGCATATGCACAAGTAATCGCAGGTACAAAAGATATACAGAGAATTTTCACGAATTTTTACGGTGCAGCACCGAAAACTGTTTCAGGACAGCAACATCCCCAAATCTTACCTCACTCAAATTAGAGGCTTCTCTTGGCACAAAAACGAAATAAAAATGGTAAGGAGAGGTCATTACAGTATTAATAACTTTCAAGACTCAAATAAAAGAAAAAGAACTGAATGTAAAAATATTGGGTTATCAACTGTTTCCTCAAGATCACCACTTACCACACTAGGCACTTTAGAGGTTCCCGAAGATGATTCAACCTGCAAGTCACTCTTAGTTGAACTAAAAGTCTAACCAATCTTAAAAACATGTTGCGGTTTAGGCACAGACACCTTGGAAACATACATAAATTTTTGCTCTTTTTCAACAAAACTTTCTCTTTCTTAAACTTAAGAGAAGAGAAAATTGAACTTAAAGTTTCCATAGATTCCTCCAGTTTTCCAATCCTAAGGTTTTGACTATCAAGAGTAGTGCTAGCCTCTAAAACAGTGATTCTCTTACCGATGCTTTCTATCAATTCATTAACGCGGCTAGCATTATCAAGGATATTTGGCAAACTTTTTTCTAAAGAGCTAAGCTTTTCTAAAACTTCCTCCAAAGTGACCTCAGTTTTAACAACATGAATAGGTGGTACTCCCACTAAACTTTCAATTAAAGTGCATGCTTCAAGAGTGGGAGTACCCAGAAAATTACCTCCTGCAAGAGTATCAAGAACGTACCTATACCAACTAGTTATACCAACATAAAAATTTCTAAGGAGGATTATGGTAGAATGCTTCTTTGTACACCTATGATGAGAATTGCTAATACGGTACCAAGCATCTTTCAAGCTCTCTCCCCCTTGTTGCTTAAAAGTACGGACTTCAACTTTAGGATTACTTATTCTAACAAGACTAAAAGCAAGCAAGTAAAAACAACTATAAAGGATACTAATTTTTTTGTGTTTTTGATAAAATGATGCAAGTAAAAATAAAGTAAAGCAAAACTTAAAACAAAGTAAAGGATGTGCGTGCGAAACTCCCCTTGCAGAAGTCTTCTTTTTCCCCGGCAACGGCGCCAGAAAAATTCTTGCTGGCGCGTAGTTGACGTGGGAAAATGTAGTTGACGTGGGAGCTTCTTCTTCTTCAGTCCCCGGCAACGGCGCCAGAAAAATGTCTTGATGTGGTGTGGTGTTGATGGTTTTTCACCGTCCAGTTGGGAACCCCAAGAGGAAGGTATGATGAGCACACCAGCGAGTTTTTCCATCAGTAAGAAACCAAGGTTTGTCAGTCCAGGAAAAAGTCAAACTCCAGAAGGTGATGCTGACTAGCCTACTAACACTCAACAAGGGCGCCGTTTACGACACTTGTTGACACGTCTTCAACTAGTAGCAACACGGAACATGCACACAACACAACCAAATACTTTGCTCCCAACTTACGATGAGGTTGTCAATCTCACCGGTTTGCTTGAAACAAAGGAATGAGCGTATCGAGTGGAAAGCAATAGTAGTATGCGAGTAAAGTAAATAGTGCGAGTAAAGTAAACAGGTGATAGCAATATAATGGAAATAGGAGCGGGGTCCATAGTTCACTAGTGGTGTCTCTCCATAAGATAAAATAACACATGCTGGGTAAACAAATTACAGTTGGGCAATTGATAGAATAAAGACAATGTGATATGTCGAGAGGATCACCATGAGATTTACTCTGGGCATTACAACAAGATACATAGACCGCCATCCAACTGCATCTATTACTAATAATCCACTTGTGGCGAATCAATCCGAGAACTCCACAAGTATTAAGTTGCGAAGAACAGATAACTGCATTAAGCAAAGTGTGTAATGTAAACAAAGCATATGCCCTCGAGCATATGAATGTTGTTTTCCCCCTAGTAGCAACAACACATCTACAACCTTAGAGGTTTCTTTCACTCCCCCAGATTAAATAGAGGCATGAACCCACTATCGAGCATAAATACCCCCTCTTGGAGTCACTAGCAACTACTCGGCCAGGATAGCTACTAACAACAGAGAGCATGCAAGATCATAAACAACATAGAGATAACATAAGATAAAATTCAGTACATCAACTCAATCATAACACCAATATTCATCGGATCCCAACAAACACAACATGTAGAATTACATAACGGTGATCTTGATCATGTAAAGCAGCTCACGAGATCTAAACATGAAGCACATGGTGGAGAAGACAACCATCTAGCTACTGCTATGGACCCATAGTCCAAGGTAGACTACTCACTCATCGCGCTGGAGGCAAGCATGGCGATGAAGAAGACCTCTGGTGGCGATTCCCCTCCCCGGCAGGGTGCCGGGAAGAGTTTCTGGACCCTCCCGATCTCGGGTCGATGACGGCGGTGGATCGCGATGTGTTTATGGAAAAGTGATCGGGTGTTTAGGTTTTTCCCGTCGGGGGGTCTTTATAGGCGAAGGGGCAGCGTCGGAAGTGGACCAGGTGGCCCACACCACAAGCCGGCGCGGGCCAGGGGCAGGTCGCGCCCCCTGGTGGTGTGGCCGCCCTGTGGCTCCTTTTCGTCTCCTCTTCGGTTCTCTGGAAGCTTCGGTAAATATCTAGACGTCTGGCTTTTGTTTTGTCCAATTCCGAGAATATTTCCTGTGTAACTTTTCTGAAACACAAAACAGCAGAAAATAGGGAACTGGCACTGTGGCATCTCGTTAATAGGTTAGTTCCGGAAACTGCATAAAAATGCCACGAAGTGTAACGAAACACTAAGAAAATGGTGTAAAAACAAGCATGGAGCATCAAAAATTATTGATACGTTTGAGACGTATCACTGATCGCTTGTAGGTCGTATTGAAGTTGCTTGTGAACTGCCTTGTGAGTTCGTCCCTGCTTCTAATTGTTTCCCTACCTAGCTTGCTTAGCCATGACCGTATTGCGCTGGTGAGGTGTAGCTGCAAGCTCTTTATTGCTGTCTCTTTAGAGCCCCCTAATATTCTCACTACTTGTAGGTATTCTGAGAGTCATGATCGCGGCTCCTAGGAATTGTCATATTTCTGCTGATCATGGGGTAGTTTAAATCCTTTAGGTAAGGGGGTTTTGCGAACTCTGTGAGTAAAGCATGACGCTCCCATCTCTTTTTCGTCATCTTCGTAGTCGTACACTTGTTTTGGAGACTTGGATCTTTAGGTTCCTTCATGTCGCGGGCTGTTGTAGTGTTTTAGTGATGGCGACCTAGATCGTCGACTCCTGCTTCTGTGGCGAGGGCAGTTGTGATGGCGTGGTGATCAGGGTTTATGGGTACCTTCATTGCGACGTGGCTCTTCTTCTCTAGCTGTCAATTTGCTTCCCACTAATCTTAATCCTTGTAATGCTGCCCAATGCATGTGTTCTCTTGGGTCTCCAGGTGTTGGTTGCGTGGTGTACAGGTATGTTTGTGCTGCTACAACTGCTGCTTCAGGTGTTTTTGGCATGATGTTGCCTCGTTTATCAACTGATAAGAAAGAAGAATCAAGGTTTCTCCTATCTGAGTGCTCAAGATTATCGACCCGTGAACCATGCTTGTTGTGCCTGCCGCTGTTTGTATGCGACACGTTGCTGCATGCTTCATGGAAAGCTTTACTTGCTGCACTCACTGAATCTCTCCTTTTCCTAATTTCACTTTTTTCTCTTTCTAATTGCTTTGATTGTCGATGCAGAGCATAATGGTATCCTAAGAGTACCTCTTTCCTTACAACTATCGGGGTGGCTGTGCCGTTGCCGACCGCTGCTTAAATTGTGTTCCACTCGTCGACTATTAGTCACACCTTTGCTCTGGTTGTCAAGGAATCTACGGTATCTCCTTCTGCCATGTGGTTTGCTCTTCTGGTTACATTTGCTGGATTGAGTATTGGGTTGTTGTCGTCTAATTCTTCTAAATTGTCTCCTATGATGGCAAACACTTGATAGTGATGATTGATTTTGCTGCTGGAACTTGAGAAGATTGTCTGGTCATCCTCAGAAAGTTCCAATCCTATTTTCCACGTATATGTGAACTTGTCTGAGGTGATGTCACAACAGATCATGAAATCCCTTGCTGGTTGATGGTTGTTGTCAAAAATTTTGTCGGAACCCTTATCTAAGTTACCCGATGATTTCCCTAGGTCGAGATTTTTCATGATTTCGTCGAGTTCTTCAATTGTGTTTTTATATTTAGCATCGGCTTGAAACTGATCGGCGAGTTTACGTCTTTGGAAGTGCCAACCGATGATTCTGATCTTGCCGCGGATGAGGTTTTTCCTGCTGATGGACCCAAGTTTATCGGATCTGAAAGGCGAACTGAGCCTAGAGACCTGGCGGGAAAGTTGAGGCTTCCGATTGTCAGATCCATCTCTTGATCCAAGCTTGCAAAGGCCAGAGTTAGGGTTGGTGGATGAGGTTGAAAATCTATGGCTCCAAAGGTGATCTGGTTTCTATCGATCTTCGAGTTGCTGTTGAATAGAAGCTAAAAAGTCGTCGAATTCATGATTCCAACGCCCAAGGACCCCCACAGTCGGCGCGAATTGCCTAGGGTTAACTCGACAAATGTCCTAGATGAAGGACTTAGGATCAGGGGAAGAGGGTGTCGGATGAACGCGAAGGTAAAGGTTCAGACGAACAAGGCAAAACTTGGTGCGTGTTGAGAGTAATCTAGTAAACAATTGGCTCAATCTCAATTTGTCCCTGGCCGGCCTCTCCTGGCCCCCTATATATAGGTGGCCAGGTCTCGAGGATCTGGTCAGGTTCAATACAAATTACAGTGCTGTTTACGACATGATCTTGTATTTTGACTATGACTATGCTTGGGCCTAGTTTCCATGAGCTATTATCCGAACAGGGCCCAGGGGTACTAAGATAACGGGCCTCGGTAGCTATACCCTTGTCACCATCTAATGCATTTATGTATTGATAATATTAGCAAAATACCTTTGTGTTGCAATGGAAACATATCAATCCGATATGGTCATTAATTTTCTGCACAGCCATGCAACCCATGTGAATGTGATTGAGAAACAATATTGTTGTTGACAATTAAATAATAAATAAGTACATAAAAATTGTAGTCATCTCATGGAGCGCATCCATATTATGGGCCTTAATTTGTCATTTGTCCATCTTATGCGCATTAATTTTATTTTTCTTCACTCTCCAAGATCTTTCAAGACTAAAATAAGTCATGTCTCAGGCACTGTATTTCACCATTGCACTTCTGATTGTTTCTACCAAAAAATCCTTTTCTCTGTGAAGAATTTTATTTGTTTGTAATAATAAGCTTTTCCATTCTGCATAGCAACCTTATCACTCCTATTCGCTTGTTCATGATTTTTGATGACAAGCAGCAACTATTGCTTCCTCTCTCGGCCAAGAACACAACACATGCGTCAGGCACATGCTCAACACACAGTCACAAAACACGCACACTATTATTCTTATATGTTTAGACCTGCTACTGGATCTAAACCGCTCACAACACCAAAAGAAGCATGAGCAGATGAATACTGGCAAAAAAGTGTCTTAACTTCTTCAAGAAGTGTTGGCTAATAATCAACAAAGAATTGCTAGCGGCTATGAACAGATGCACAACCTATAGGGTGACTAATGGCATTTGCTTAACACTGCCCACATAGTATTGTTGCCAAAGAAGAATGAAGCCGTGGACACCAAAGATTACATGCCTATCAGTCTTATGCATAGTGCAACCAAAATCTTATGTAAGTTGCTTGCCAATAGGTTGGCGCCATAATTGCAGCATTTGGTGTCCAATGACCAAAGTGCATTCATCAAAATAGATCGATTCAAGACAACTTTCTTTATGTTAAAAATGTCATAAAGGAGGCACACTCAAAGAAATCGCATCTGCTCTTTCTGAAGCTTGATATAGCTAAGGCGTTTGACTCGATCAACTAGGGTTACCTTCTGCAAGTTATGAAACATCTAGGGTTCGGGCAAAGATGGAGAGATATAGTTGATTTGCTTCTTGCCTCCTCTTCTTCTAGAGTTCTGTTAAATGGTTGCCTAGGCAGACCCTTCTACCATCGTCGTGGGTTGAGGCAAGGAGACCTATCTCCACCATGTTGTTTAGAATGGCAATGGAACCCTTGCAGCAGCTAATGGAGAAGGCGACAATGCAAAAGGCGATCTCACCTTTACATCTACGAGTTGCAAGAATGAGGGCTAGTTTCTATGCCGATGATGTAGCCTTGTATCTCAACCCCAAAAAAGATGACACTACTGTTGTTCATCAAATTTTGCAGCTGTTTGGAGATGCATCTGGCCCAAGAACAAGCTTTCAAAAAATGTGTGGCCTATACCATTGCTTGTGCCAACCTGGACTTGGATGATATTCTATAGGATTTTTGGGAGAACTTAAGGAGAATTGCCTTGTAGATATCTTGGACTGCCCTTGGGGTGAGGAAGCCTAGTATTGATGTCCAGCCTTGTTCGACAGAGCCGTTGGAAGGTTAAAAGGATGAAAAGGAAAGATGAAGAACATAAGAGGGAGAATAGCCCTTATCAATAGCATGGTTACGGCCACAACCACTTATTTTCTTACCATCTTCCCTGCTGAGAAGTGGATGAAGAAGAAATTCGAGTGGCTACGAAGGAGCTTCCTCTGGAGCTCTCACGAAGAGGCTAATAGCTGCAAAGGCTTACTAAAAGTAGATGACCCGTTGCGCCACTGGCGCAAAGACAAATTCGAAGCGGCAGTGGCATCACAAGCAGTAAATTTTTCTAATTCAAATAAAAATAGTAGTCTTGAATACCTAATGCTATCCAAGTTTTTATGCAGACCCAAGCTCCTCGATTCCACCAACGATTTTTTTGGTTTAGCCATTAAGTAATTGAGTTAAGAAAGTAATTGAGATTCTAAGTGTGGTTAACTCAATCCACCAGCGAAAAAGACATGGTATTTCTGTTTATAATAATTCCAGGCAAGCATAACAACGTGGAAATTCTACCAGAGATCTCTGCTCATTCCTCCACCTATTTTTTTACAAAACAACAAAGGGATAATCATCCATTATCCATTTCAGCCCATGCCACAAAAGGCTGATAATAGTACCAATTCTAAATAAATACTATGATACAGTTGTATTACTTTGGGATGGCACCAGAGAAGTAAACATATTTGAAGGCTATGAGAATATGAACCGAAGATACAAGGAACCAGATACAAGACCAATTTTAAGCCGTATATATCTTATATAGAACCATCAATACATACTAACTTAAGTTCACAGGGCAGCATCAGATCATTGACAAAATGGAACCATCAAAATATATAAAGAGCTCCACAGCGTTTTCTCCTTTAACAGAATTGTTCTGCTTTCACTGGCTGAACCATACAAACCACACGATTTGCAAAAAAAGAATCCTTGTTGAGACAAACCTAATAATACAACATCATCCTAGAATAACCCTTGTAGAACCCTTATGCTGAATAGGACCAGAAGTTATGTAATCGATTAGCCCAGGACAAAAAAAGTATTACCATCCAATTCATCTTGTGCTCCTGAGGAAAGAAAGAATAAGTATATAACAAGGAATATTTGTTCATCGACTCAGAATACAAGAAAATATACTTCTACATCTACATTTTTGTCAAAATACACAACTTGACTACAAATTTAAATCTATTTTTAAAATATTGAATGGTTTCTTTTTTGAGATCTCGTGCTAAAAAACGAGTGCTTGTCATTGTTGAGTAAAAACAAGAGTGTACTAAGTTCAGTTACTTTATGGAAAAGGAGTGAACCTTATAAATGTGTTAAAACTAAAACATAAAATCTCATCTTACAAAAAAAACCCAGTCAATGGGGTCATAAATAAAACAGCGGCAAACCATGCATCTGACAAATAACTGAGGCTAAGGTTATAAGGGAATGCAAAATATCAGCTAGAAAAATATTTTATTTGCCCTAGTTTTCACTGGTATTTTGTTACGGTATTAAAATTAGATCATAAATATTCTTTTGGTTTACTGACATCTATTGCTGTTGTACGAACAGATGTCAAATAATTAAACAAAACCTTTTATTCTCAGACAATGCAGCGATTTAACCAGAAGGTAAAATTTGGAGTCACATAATAATTAGAGTGACGTGAAATGGTTCAGAGATCAGATTAGTTCTTATAAGGGAGAAAGACTACCAATAAAAAGCTAATAAGCAGATGCCACAAAGGATAGAAGCCATACCATAAAGTGATACATCTCTGAATACTGTCTTCATTTTTCTGAGAGAAAACATCAAAGCGCTCTATATTCAGTACCTCCATGGAATATCAGTGTTGCATCAGCTCATGACAGGATTGACATCAGACCAATTTCTCTTTTCGCTATAGTATAGCGCTTGTAGCCTCCAAATCTTTTGTCACCCTTCCTAATTCATTTCTGAGTAAGCTAACCTGGAAAGACACTTTATCAGCTGCAACATATATGAATGGTGTCTCATAGAAGAATGAACACCGAGATATTACATATAAAACTTGATTCATGGTCATTGCATGTTCCCCTTTGCAGCTATATTTATATCAGATCAATAAGTAATTTAGACCTTGAAATAAATAGACCATATTATTTCAGAATTAGTAGTGGTGCATTCATATAAACTGTTTGCTTAATTAAAAAAGTGAGGTTACTATATAAATACTCAAATGGGTTCTATGAAAGCTATGATATCAAATCAGGCGAAAATATGCATTCACCGATTTTATCTAGTGGAGAGAAACTTGCATATTTGATAGAACAGAAGGCAGGATGCACATGGATCTTGATTATGGACGCAGCAAAACATCTCTATTGAATAGATGAAACAGAACAGTACATTGTTCTGTTAATATAGCGTTCTTAGAGTGGCGCGTTTAAGGCTCAGTTTTGCAAGATTAATCCCTCACAGTTCAACACAAAATTAGCATCCTAACCCCAAATAATTTCTCGTACAGATGGTCTTGTAAAAAATACAAGCAGGCTCAGTTTTGTAAGAAATACAAGCAGGCTCAGTTTTGCAAGATTAAATTTAAACCCTCACTGTTCAACACAAAATTAGAATCCTAACCCCAGGAAATTTCTCTCACATGATCAAGCAAAAATACAAACTAATCATAGTACCACGGCTGAGAAATCGCAGGCACTGCAGAAACCTAATTGGATATTATTGACAACTCTAAGCATCCAACAACGAGTACCATTATGATTAAACTCAAATGCTAAATCGCACACATACCACCCATACACCATCCCATGGCATCGCCATATGACCCAACAAGACTAACTGCTACACCAGTTTTACTTAGCAATTAGGTGAGCGAAGTAAGAAGTTTCAGGCAGCATCTACAGGTCTAGTGACTTCAAGATGACATTGTCGTACCTAGCTTTGGCCTTCTACGGAAACGCCACCTAAAAGATTCCTCCATTTTGTGCTGGACTCCAATGGCATTCCCAAATGTCACTCTTGAAATTCTTCTATTGTGTAGTTAAATTCTTCTAACTATGTAGAATAGAATAGATTGGCTATCTAGCCAATTACCAGCTATGAAATTAATTTAATAGTAGCTGAAACACCATCATTTCTCAACGGCAATATATTTCAGTTCACTGAAGGTTCTGTCACTTGTCCTAGGCCCAAAAAATTGATCTTGCATTCTCATCGTTCAACTTACACTTGCCCACTACTATTAGCTACAGGGGTGAGTTGTACATAATTAAAGATCAAATCCAAATTGACATTGAAACATAAATGAAAATAGCATTGTTTACATTTCAAATAAGAAAATACAAGAGAAGTAGAAAAAGAACAGAACACCTGCAAAACCATGGATGATTTGAGTAAGTGGGTTTCTATTTCATACATATATAGTAACCAAGGATTGGTGTATATCATGGTTATGGATGCCAAATAGATATGCATGTTTTTGTGTAACCAAGGCTCCTGTTATCGAACTAAATTTTGCTTGTGTGGTATCTTGACAGGAAGAGGAAGCCATAAGTCAGAGGAAGCATCTTTTAAGAAAAACAGAATCAAACAGAAGCAAGCATGGGCAGTGTACAACACAAGATGCAAAACGCGGGCAATTGACAAAACGCGGGCATGAAATAAAGCAATATCCTGTCGAGCAGTTGATAGCATCAACAAACAGGAAACCTACATGATAGGGGAAAACAAGGCTCGATGTCAAACTGCAGCACACTCATACCTAAATAACAAACCTGAAGGAACTAAAAAGATGGCCTGTGTCCACCTTAGCTTGTTTGAGGATGACCAACTATAGCTGGGAATGATGATCCTCCAATCTTCTAACATGGGTGCGTAATGCTAATATAGCCAGAATCATATAATTTGCCCAAACTGACCTACAAAAGAGATGTCTGACATAAATAATGCAGTCATCCAAAAAATGTAAACTAATACTGCCATAAATCTAAAACCTGGAAGACATCTAAAGAGCAAGCGCGATGTTCAGCTGCAACTCACCATTGCAAACGTATTGCTTTGATACACCAGATCCAATCTGTGCACTGTAACATGGGTAGAACCTATTGCCAAAAAATCAACCATCACCAAATTATATCTAACCGAAGAAAATAGATAATCACCATCAGTGCTTGGATAATTTTATTTCCTTTACATTTTTATTTACCTTGCAAATAGATAATCAGACTAATAATATTGATATTAT
Organism: Dactylis glomerata; assembly: GCA_007115705.1. Classification (NCBI taxonomy): domain Eukaryota; kingdom Viridiplantae; phylum Streptophyta; class Magnoliopsida; order Poales; family Poaceae; genus Dactylis; species Dactylis glomerata. The sequence goes on along the minus strand of QXEO01000450.1, from coordinate 1,220,072 downwards.
TGGCTGAAGTTAATTTTTTGAAGAATGAAATCACATGGCTTACATAGGTTAATCTTACCCAGCCTTTCTGGAATTTCGTCAAACACTTTAGTCGTGGAGAACAAATCTGCACAAACAAAGATGAGAAGCTCCAGGAGCAAGGCAGTGGAAGGAGAAGGCAAAAATCGCGAGGAGAAGAGTGTGTACCTATTTGAGAGGGCCAAATCCTACGTGGTTTGACTTGCGGACAGACGGCACCAGCTGTTTGTGTGGACCTCAGGTCAGTGACGGCCGCAGAGAAGAGTCTCCTTCGCTCACAGCCTCACACCCTGTCCACCTCCATTCCCTACAGCCCCACCCTCATACGGAAGACCAAGGGGAAAACGAGAGTGGGAACTAAGAGAGATAGACAAAGGGGAAGAAACGTCAATGAGAGGAGGAGAAGCAAACCTGAGTGAACCTCAGCCCTGCCTGATTGGGACGAAAGAGCTGGCGCTAGATGCAGGGGCAGCAGCTGTACGCCGGGGTTCCCAGCGTCCCCCGCCCCTCCTCGCGCTGCTCTCCGGCTGGCGGCCCAAGGTCGGCTCCCAGTGTCCCACGCCGCCCCCTCCTCGCGCAGCTCTCCGGACGGCGGACTTGGAGGAGGCGTTGGCGGCGGATATGGAGGCGCACGCGGCGGCGGCCGTGGAGGCGCTGGTGGCGACGGCCACTGGAGGCGGGGGACGTGGAGTAGACGCTGGTGGGGCGGCGACGGACTTGGAGGAGGCGGTGGCGGCGGACGTGGAGGCGCTGGTGGCGGCAGGGAGAGGAGCTCTGCTCGGGAGAGGAGGAAATGAGAGCTGAGCACAGATATTTTTCGATCTAGGGTTTCACGCTGTTTATATACTGGGTACTAAAAAACCGAGCAATTTGTCACAGAGGATGCGGAGACGTGGCTGCCTGAAATGTCGGTCCCATACATAGATGGCCCAGTTGTCATAGACCTAGTCATCCAACCAAGAAGTGCAAAACGAAATTACTGCATCCAACGGCCACGGTGAAAAGTGGGGCGCGAGAGTTACTGTAGGTGGGTGATCCAATGAACGGAAGCCATGCGGCAAGTACAGATAGCGTGAGGAGCCGGGTAGGCTAGCGCCCTTTAGATTTTAGAATGGAAGCATATTTGTGCGCCATCAGAATATGGTCTTTAGGCATTCAGTAGGGGCTTGAGACTAAGATGGGAATGGTTTAGCTGGGACACTCAAGACCGGCCATGGAAGGGCACACCAATGCCCTGTGACCAAACCAACAAGGATCATTTCAAGTCGTTGCACCACAATCTCTCTAGGAAATGGGGAAATCATGAAGTTCTGGAGTATTGTTTGCTCGATGGACAGGCTCCAGTGGATATGGTGCTGCTTCTCTTCAAGCTAGCTTGACGTAAGCACCTATCAGTCAAGGATGCCTTATCTAATGGTCGTATGATGAAGGGATTGCAGAGGATCAACACAGAGAAGCAGATGGATAAGTTTGTCAAGCTGTGGTCTAAAATTCAGCTAGTCAATCTTTCAGAAGCCAGAGATTCTATCACCTGGAAACTCACTACTGATGGTTCTTACTCGGCAAGTTCTTCTTATGCCATCCAATTTTGTGCTAGAGTGAGAATGACAGAGCTTCATCAGGCCTGGTCGATCAGAGCCTAAGGGAAAGTGAAGTTCTTCTTCTGGTTCCTGCAAAATAGAAATCTGTCTGCTGATCGTTTAAGAGCGCGAGGCTGGCCTTATGACGAGATGTGTAGTCTATGTGACAAAGAAACTAGAAACTGTTGCCCACCTTGCTTTGCAGTGCCCGTTTTCCCGAGACTTCTAGTTACAGTTTAACAGTGAGTTCCCCCTTATGGTTCAGCGGGTGATTGATGCCACTGATGTTTGCTCTTGGTGGGAAGCTTTAAGAGAAAGTGGCAGTAAATCTCAGAGAAGGCAAAAGAACTCAATTGCAGTTTACATTATCTGGAACTTTTTGAAAGAAAGGGGAAGGAGGATCTTCCAAAGCAAGGAGGCAATGGCCATTGGAGTAGCAGTCTTGGTAGGTGCTGACATTGAGCTGCTAAGCTTGGCAAAACCAATCATGTAGCCTAACACCGATAGGTGCAGTGTATTTTCACAATTCTTTATTTTGGCACACTTTTTTATTTTGGCACACTTGTGTCACAATTCTGTAATGTATTTCCCTCTTATCTCTTCTACTAATAATACGGCTTGAGGACGTGATGGTGTGGTAGGTAAAATAACCGAATATTTTTTCGTACGTCAAAAAACCCGGCTCCGTCCGTCAAAAAACCCGTCCGGTTGTTCTTCTCAACACATCCTATCCGCTCCCGCATCCCCTCTCTGTCCTCCCGCCGCCGCCCCCCGTCCTAGCAGCACGCCTCGTGGTCAACGGCGCCTACGGGCGCGGATCCTCCCCCGTGCGCCCGCCACAGTTCCTCCTCGTCCTAGCTTCTAACGCTGGCTTCCATCTCGGTTGCGCACGTGTCTGGCAGGCGGCAGGATATGAGGTCGGGCGCCATCGCTGGAGCATGGCAGTCGAGCAGCAACTAACAGGAGATTAGGCAGAGCGTTGGTGCGGTGAAGTTGCAAACGTGGGTGCCAAAGCTGGGCGTGGTGGTCGGCGGCATAGCGGGGTCATCCAGGTCAAGGCGGAAGTCGGCGAGGTTGCCGTTTAGGCGCCGGCCGGCACTAGGAGGACAAGAACGAGGGCGACAAGCACCGGTGCGGTGTTGGGGCGTCCCGGAGCTCGGCACCTAAAGAGACCAGGAGCATCACGTGCGAGGACGCGACCATGGGGCCAGGCGCAGAGATGAGTGGGAGGTCGCTACGGAGCTGAACAATGTCGGGCTGCTTGCCATGGAGCTTGCACGCCTGATGCTCGCTCCGGTGCCAAGGATCCAAGATCTGGCCTCGGTGGAGTTATCTCCGGTCACTGGGCGCCTGATGTGGTCGCGTTGGAGCTCGTTGTGCTCGCTGGGCGATCAATCATGCGGCCTGCACTGCAGATTTGTTTGACTACTGTTTTATTCTCCTGATCACGCCAGATCCTGTGGAAAACATAACCAAGTTATAATGGAGCACGAAGCAGATGACTGTTTGTTTCAGCACAAGTAGTTTCAGCCGTGATGGATCTTGTTGGTGCTGCAAGGCTAGGTCGAGACTGGCCCGTAGTCTGTAGGGAAACTATTGGAGCACCTGAAATTGAACTACCGAAATCTAAAGATTTAGTTGTTTTTTAGTAATCTATCTATATTGGAGCTAATTTATTGTTCATGGTGGTGAATTTTGGAGCACTGGAAAATTCATTCAAGAACTATACTAGACGATTTATATAATTTTGTGTATGATAAGAATTTTTAGACCTGCCTTATATGTTTGTTGTTCCTGGATTCAGAGAAATCTTCGTGCAATGCATATCCGTGCCTTAGAAATTGCCTATTTGTTTGACTCGCATCCATGTGCCAGCTATTATATTCAATAAGTTTGTTTTCAAGGCCCTGAAGGTTTGACTGTCCCAGCAAAAGAGACTCAGTAGCATCTACACGAGCTAAATTATTGTGGGATAGCTTGAGTATTCAGTATTGATGTTGATTTGGTAAGGCTGTCGACACGTTGGGGGAGCAGGCGATCACGAAGACACTCGGCGGGAGCTGGCTCAATGAACACTCCGCGTGGGCGTACTGTCGGGAGCGCCGGAGCGGCCAAATGGTGGAGAGACCTGTCACGAACTGGGGGAGTGGCCGTACATGAGCTATGGAGACTTCGGTGGCGGGCAGCACTGGTGGAAGCAGGCCCAATTAATCGATGTATCCCCCGCCATCCGGCCTCGCCGAGGGATCCCACCACCGCCGTCACCTGATCCTCCATGGACGGGCGGCGCCCAACTCCGGCTAGGAAGCGTGCGGCGTGCACGGCAACGACGCGCAGACCATCACAAAGCCTTCACGATGGCAAAGCGGCAGCGCTGCCGCAAGATCGCTTCATCCTATCGTATTCGATATTCTGCGTGGGTTAAGATCGAGGCTACTGTGAGTTCTCATGTATAACAGCCACTGGATCACAAGGAGGCTAACAAGAAGGTGTTCATGCATTTCTCAGTAAGCTCAAAATGTTAGGCATCGTCCAAACTCCGATTCCTGACAGCAAGAATGCATTCAAAAGTATAGTACCATGTTTCTTTGTACTGTCCGGGCTTTGTGGATCTGGTATTGATAAAGCAGCTGCACTTCTATCTTGTAGACGTCTTATCAGTTATTAATCATTATTTTGTTTACTGAAGAAAAGCTCTCTCCTGGTAGTCTAGCACAATATACGTGCCTTGCTAATCAAAACCTCATTTAGATAGCTAGGAACCAAACATGTTTTAATTTGAAAATGTGAGAAAGTTGTGTTTTTGTTATCTTTTGCAGTCAATAATAACAAAGTTTAATCATTTTGCCAGAAAATAACATCATTTTAGTAAGGGAAACACACATTAGTTAATTTAAAAAAAAAACATGTTTCAAAATAGTTCTGTCCGTGTCAAGCTTCATGGTACTGGTTTCGTCGGGATTGAAGGGGGTTGCCGGCCCGGGACATTATCATGTTTAGATTTTTTTGAGTAGTTGATTTAAGTGAAAGCGATCTCATACGATCCTTTTACCTCTGATTAAATTAGATTTTTTACCAGTTTTACCTCTGAATAGAACCTTGTATATCATTGTAAAGACAATAGATGTAGCGAAAAAAATTAAAAGCCCGTAGCAACGCACGGGCATTCCACTAGTATATAATGCAATAGTAGAGCGCCTACTGTTCCAGTCAAAAAAAACACCGGGCAAACCCCTCGATGGGTAGCAGTGTTGCCGTTGAACAGCAGCTACACCGGCTTTGCATAGTCACCAGATAATTTCTTGATCATTCGACTAACTTACATAGTCGGGCGTACTTTTCCCTTTACTCGTTCATGTTGGGAGGTTAGCTCCATGGCCGGGTGAGGATACCCAAAGCAAATGTGTTTGTTTCCTTCAATGGGGCGACAACCTCCCTCCTGGTGCCGCGGAATTGGTTCTCTCGTGTGGCGTGCGACTTCAGGTCATGGCGCCATGCGAGCACCTTCCGCCCCTCGTGTTGAGGGCATTAGCACAGTCGAACGAGAGGGTGCCGACCTCGGGTGGTTCCAGGCTCACTCCATGAGCTAGATTTGCTGGGTTTCCTAGGCCTCCCTATAGGACACATCAACGGTAGGCGCGTACATGAGCATGGCCTCAACAGCAGAGAGTGCCTCGCGGGGAGCCACAAACATCGTGCGGCGGCTAGACTGATCGTTGCGAGAAAGCACCAGCCCTACCGCCTTGCGACCCCTAGGGCGTGATTGGTAGGTCGCACGATCCCTAAATAGGTCTTGGGGAGCTTAAAATCGGGCGATTGGATGTCTGAGCTTTCTCAAAATCGCGACCCGCATGTGTTTAAAAGAAGTCTGGGGCCAGGCCCAGGGGGTACGCCCGATTCGAGCGTTTCCACGGATGCAAGCCCCATGAAGCGCAAAGTGAGGCTTCCCCTGCATGCCTGAGAAAGGAGCGTGAGACGCCACATTGGTTCCTGGCACACGCCATAAAATTTCCTCACCATCCTCTTCCTCCTCTCTTTCAGACACACTCTCCCATCTCACTCTCTTGCCCCAAACTGGTCGACGATTCCTCTACCACCGCCGAGGAGTAGATCGACGAAGGAGGTAGTGTACCATCACCACTTCTCCGCCGCTACAACTACTACCGCACACCATCGTCTATGACCAATGACCCTTGCACCAGCTCAACTTCAACCTCCTGCAACTCTGCAATGTTGGTGAGCCTTTAAAACACCCTCAATTCCCCTCTTTTACCATAGATCTACTCGTACATGGATTGTAGACGCACGATTGATGACATGCAAATCAAATCTAATAGGGTTAGGGTTAAATCGGATTACTGTACCGGGGTTGTTTCCCGTTATGACATTCTTATTGTTCTTTGTTGGCTTTCTTGTTCTAACTGATTTGAGCAATGGTGTTTTGGTTCATCATACATTGTAGTTCGATTGTTGAATTTAGATCTAGTCCGGTTCATGCTCATGTTGATGATTAAAACTATGCATGTGCGTACCTTATACAGACTTTCAACATTTAACATGTGCTCGGATAACCAAATAGGGTTTGCCTCGCGTTTGTTAAATTTTCAATTATCTCATTGTTCAACCCTTGGTTTGCCATATTAATTCTATTCAACCTTAGGTGTTGAACAAGAATAACTCATTGTTCAATAAACTTGGTTGAATAGCATCAATTGTGGCATGTACGATGCATTTGTTTATGGGCAAATTTTTATGGGGTATATTTCTATGTGGCCATTTTTTTACAAGCCAATGACTTAAATATAGCAAGATATTGGTGGCCAAATGATCTTTTCAGACCCTATACATTATACATTAACTGAACAATATGCATAGCATTAGGTCTGGAAGGATCATTCGCGCTGCAAGGTCAGTTGTATGAGGCATATTGTACTCTCGATCAATGGTTTGCTTACCTTGAGCCAATAATTTAAAAATGGTCAGATGTTGGTGGATGAATGATTTTATCTGACTGATACATGCAAAAGTACATGCATGAACTTTGTAGTTTATTTGCATATTCCTACATAAGCACCTGGAGCACAAGAAGTCAACGAGGCGAGGCCCAGGGGCCAAATAAGCATAGGTGGTGCGGGCCCCTGGCCGGGTCGTGCCACCCATGCTCAAATGGGCCTCGATCCTCTGCTGCTGTCCATCTTCGTCTCCGACGCTCAGCTTGACCTAAAAATGCCTATATAAAGACCACCCTCGATGATGGTGAAATGAGGCGGCGGAGAAACACGAAACATATAAACAGAGGGTATTCCAGCAAAGAATGGAGGGGGAAATGCTGCTGGAGTTGCCCCCGGACGCTTCTCCACCCTCTCGGACGTCAACACCATCATCACCGCCATGAAGAGGGAGTAGTCCACCTCTGTACTATGGGTTTGTGGCAGTAGCTTTTTCTATCTCTATAGCGTCCTACCTTTTGATAAAGGTAGCACAACTGTGTTAAGTCCTACTCCCTGGATCACTGATAGCACCACAGTACAAAATATAGTAATCATTACAGATAGTATCATTTATTACATCGCAGATCCAGATAGGCAAGTCTTTAAACCTTACAAAAATTTCTTAGCCACTTGGACTAACTTAAATACCAGAGTTTAACACAAAGTAAACACAACGGAAATATATTGCAATGAGCCTCCATCTTCAGCAAGTGCCACATGTTGACATGTTGGAATGTAGACTCGAGGTCCCTACCAATTACTCTTCCTCCGAATAACCTGCACATTTGAAGATGCAGCCCCAATAAAAGGGGTCGGTATAATGACGTACTGGCAAATGACACATATTTGGTGGCTGTTGTGAAAAGACAATACTACATGATGCTGGTGGATCTTTTGGCTAATTTGCATGAAGCAAGTTTTATCCTATATTTTTAATTCAAAACATTTTTAAAACATTTAGATTTTTCTTGAAGGTCAAGATAACTCCTAGGTCAGCACCACATACTATAGTTTTCATTGCCAGGTATGTAGCCCCGGGTAGCTACTCTACAAAACCAGCACAATCCCTCAAGTTATTACAATACCATGGTTTTCACTGCCAGGCATGTAGCCCTGATGCATTCCCTTTTTCTAACAACTTTTAATCATTCCAAAAAGGTGATGAGATTCTTCCGTATATTCCATGTCTAGAGACTCAAGTTATCCATAACCGGGGACACGGCTAATCGATTTGTTTTACACCTTGCAGGGGTTGTGCAGTTTCACCCTAAGACCCATTCTACCCAGAGAGAAGAATGAGATGAGACCTTTCAGAAGGAGTGATCAACCATACTAGCATGACCGTACCCAAATACCACCCCATGTCATTACTCATGGTTGAACCCTCACAATATACTCAATCAAGATAGAGCCCATAGTTTCATAAGGTTGCACTGGAAGTACACTATACACGGAAGACATGTTAATCTCTTTATTCCTGAGTGGCAAACCACAAGTGCACTACTCAGGTCACTTACCACATACCATGGTTTTCACTGCCAAGATATGTGGCGCCAAGCAGCCACTCAACACACCCAAAGCCACACCAATCCACCCAGGTATTTCATTAAGGTTGTAGTTTAATTTTTAGAACAATTCATCAATAAAGCATGCATCATTTTCCAAAGTAATTTGCAATCCTATCAAGTGGGGTTTAAAGGATGGCTACACACTACTAGGTTCTAAGAATTTTATAAACTCCTTTAAAAATCAACCTATCATGCATACTACTGGAAAACACTAATGCAGTAATAAAACAGGTAGAAGGATGTGTGTCACTTGCCTTGGAAACAACCAGCACACTCACAACAACCACAATTGTTGTTCAGCTCCTCTTCACAATCTAAACAAGAAAATACACAGAGACATAAACATACAAATTCTAAATGGCAATCATAGACATGTATGCATGCATGAAAAAGACATTTTAATTTCACACAACTTATATTGTGTAGAAATATTGCAAGTAAGGTTCTCAGATGATACGTTTTAGTAAAACAAAACCAATGCAAAAATAATTAATCAAAAAGCTCTTTTAGATTTTTAATTATTTGCAAAATAGTGATCTTAGAAGCAATTGAACTACACCAAGTTTGTGCACATTTCAAAAAGTGAGATTTTTGATTCTAAAACAATCTACAAGTTCAGAGCAATCCAAAGACTACAAAATTAAAGGATTTGAACTTGGACAACAAAACATATAAATTAAATAGCACAAATTAGGGTTTAAATCAATCTGAGATTACATCCAGATTTGATACAAGAACTTGGAAAATAAACTAAAATAATAAATTCTACACCTCCTAAGCTTTCCATAGACATAAAATTCATCCAAAACGGAGTTGTAGATCTTTTTCCTAGAATTTTGCAAGTTTGCAGCAATTTGAAATAATTTAAGACGATTTTAAAACAGGGGCGCTCCAGGGGTGTCACGCGGCAGCACCGGATTGGTGCATACCGTTTTGGTCGAATCGGTGATACGTCTCAAACATATCTATCATTGTTGATGCTCCATGCTTGTTTATACACCATTTGCTTTGTGATTTGTTTACACTTCATGGCGTTTTTATGCATTTTCCGGAACTAACCTATTAATAATATGCCACAGTGCCAGTTCCCTGTTTTCTGCCGTTTTTGTGTTTCAGAAAAGTTACACAGGAAATATTTTCGGAATTGGACGAAACAAAAGCTGAAGTCCCTAATTACCTGACACGAAGATGGAGTCCAAAGGAGAGCAGGAGATGGACCAGGGGCCAGCCACACTTGGTGGTGGCGCGGGCCAGCCCTAGGCCGCGCCACTAGGGGGTGTGACCGCCTGGTCCACCTCCTGACATCGCCCTTCCACCTATTTAATCCCCACAACGGGAAAACCCTAAGGCCCGAACTCTTTTCCAGAAAACATACTGCAAGCCACCGCCATTGTCTTCCCGAGATCGGGAGGGTCCAGAAGCTCTTCCCGGCACCCTGTCGGAGAGGGGAATCACCACTGGAGGCCTTCTTTATCACCATGCCTGCCTCCGGCGTGATGTGTGAGTAGTCTGCCTTGGACTACAGGTCCATAGCAGTAGCTAGATGGATGTCTTCTCTTCCATGTGCTTCATGTTTAGATCTTGTGAGCTGCCTATCAGGATCAAGATCATCATTATGTAATTCTACATGATGTGTTTGTTGGGATCCAATGAATATTGAGAACTATGTCAAGTTGGTTTGTGATTTATCATCTCTATGTTGTTTATCATCTTGCATGCTCTTTGTTGCTAGTAGATATCTTGGCCAAGTAGATGCTAGTGACTCCAAGAGGGAGTATTTATGCTCGATAGTGGGTTCATGCCTCTGGTAATCTGGGAGAGTGACAATAACTTCTAAGGTTGTAGATGTGCTGTTGCTACTAGGGAGAAAACAACAATCTTGTGTTCAAGGACATTTGTATTGTTTACATTACACGCTTTGCTTAAGGCGATAATCTGTTGCTTGCAACTTAATGCCCAACGGTTGTTCGGATGATATCCGGCGGGTGGATTATTAGTCATAGATGCAGTTGGATTACGGTCTATGTATTATGTTGTAATGCCCAAGTGACTCTCATAGTGATCCTCTTGACATGTACATGCATTGCTTTTATTCTTTATTCTGTCAATTGCCCAACTGTAATTTGTTTACCCAGCATGTTATTTATCTTTATGGAGAGACACCTCTAGTGAACTGTGGACCCTGGTCCATTCTTTTACATTCATATTACCGTTTACTTTTTACAAGCATTATTTACTTTCTTGCAAACAAATATCTTTTCCACGCGATACATTTAATCGTTTGTTTATAGCAAACAGGTGAGATTGACAACCCCACTGCATGTTGGGACAAAGTACTTTGGTTGTGTTGTGTGCAGGTTCCATGTTGCTGCTGGCGCCAGAGCTACGCCCAGATAGGCGCCATAAACAAATTGTCTGGAGTGTCGCCAAGCCAGCTAGCATCAACCTTCAGAAGTGGTTTCTTTCTCCTACTGGTTTGATTAAACCTTGGTTTCATACTGAGGGAAAACTTGCCGCTGTGCTCATCATACCTTTCTCTTGGGGTTCCCAACTGGGATCTAGCACCGCTACCAATCAAGCATTTTTCTGGCGCCGTTGCCGAGGAGAAAGAGGATTTCTGCAAGGGGAGTCTCTCGCTTCCAATCTTTAACTTTGTTATTGTTTTGCTTATTTTCTTTACTTTATTTTTGCTTGCATCTTTTTATCAAAGATACAAATAAATTAGTTCCTTTATAGTTGTTATTTTTGCTTGTCTGCTTTTAGTCTTGCTAGAATGAGTACTCCTGAGAACACCAAGTTGTGTGACTTTACTATCACAAACAACAATGATTTCATCTGCATTCCTATTACGCCACCTACTCCTGAGGCAAATTTTTATGAGATTAAACCTGCTTTGTTAAATCTTGTTATGAAAGAGCAATTTTCTGGTGCTAGTACTGATGATGCTGCAGCTCATCTCAACAAATTTGTTGAGCTATGTGAGATGCAAAAGTATAAGGATGTAGATGGAGATATTATTAAGCTTAAGTTGTTTCCTTTTTCTTTGAGAGGAAGAGCTAAGGATTGGTTCCTATCTTTGCCTAGAAATAGTATTGATTCTTGGGTTAACTGCAAGGATGCTTTTATTGGAAAATATTATCCTCCGGCTAAGATTATATCTTTGAGAAGTGATATTTTGAGGTTTAAACAGTTTGATAATGAACATGTTGCTCAAGCTTGGGAAAGTATGAAATCTTTGATAAAGAATTGTCCCACTCATGGACTGACTACTTGGATGATTATCCAAACCTTTTATGCAGGACTAAATTTTTCTTCAAGAAATCTCTTGGATTCAGCTGCTGGAGGTACCTTTATATCCATCACCTTGAGTGCCGCAACGAAGCTCCTTGATAATATGATGGTAAATTATTCTGAGTGGCACACCGAGAGAGCTCCACAAGGTAAGAAGGTAAATTATGTTGAAGAAACCTCTTCCTTGAGTGATAAGATTGATACCATTATGGCTATTCTTGTTAATGATAGAACTCATGTTGATCCTAATAATGTTCCCTTAGCCTCTTTGGTAGCTCAAGAAGAGCATGTTGATGTAAACTTCACTAGAAATAATAATTTCAACAACAGTGCTTATAGGAACAATTTTGCTAGCAACAATTATAGGCCGCATCCTTCTACCAATGTTAATGGTTATAGTAATTCCTCCAACAACAATAGGAGCGCGCCCTCTGATCTTGAAGTCATGCTCAAGGACTTCATTAGTAAACAAACTGCTTTTAATAAGTCTGTTGAGGAAAAGCTTGGTAAAATTGATGTTCTTGCTTCTAAAGTTGATAGCCTTGCTCTTGATGTTGAACTTCTGAAACTAAAGGTTTTGCCTCATGATGTGAAATAAAGCAAGATTTTGAATGCCATTCAGGTTGGAATTGATGATAATGTTAGGATGTTAGCAGAATTGCATGCTAGGTGGGAAAGAGAAGATGAGATGGCTAGAAATATGAAGATTTGTACTATTACCACCACTAGTGATGTTGTTTCAAATGCTAGCAAACCTCCATCTTTTAATGCTAGAGTGATTGGTGTAGAGAAAATTCCTACTCCTTGTGCTAAATTGCCTAAAACTGCAGAAACTTTTTCTAATAAAAGTGCTGAAATTTTTCAGAGTATGGGAGACGATAGTACTACTACTTTTAATGATTTTGGTATTGATGGTTGTAATATCTCTGAAGTAATTTTGTTCTTGCAAAAGCTTGCTAGAAGTTCTAATCCTAGTTCTATGAATGTGGCTTTTACAAAGCATATTACGAATGCTCTCATGCAAATTAGAGAGGATAAGTTGAAACAAAAAGTTTCTATTCCTAAAAAGTTAGAAGATGGTTGGGAGCCCATCATTGAGATGAATGTGAATGATTTTGATTGTAATGCTTTATGTGATCTTGGTGCAAGTATTTCTATTATGCCTAGAAAAATTTATGATATGCTTGGTTTACCACCACTTGAAAATTGTTCTTTTGATATTCCTCTTGCTGATGTTGCTAAGAAGAAACCTTTGGGAAGGATTAATGATGTTCTTATTATGGTTAACAATAACCGTGTTCCCGTTGATTTTCTTGTTTTGGATATTGAATGCAATGCTTCTTGTCCTATTATTTTGGGAAGACCTTTTCTTAGAACTGTTGGTGCTATTATTGATATGAAAGAAGCTAACCATTAAATATCAATTCCCACTCAAGAAAGGTATGGAACACTTTCCTAGAAAGAGAAAGAAGTTACTTTTTGACTCTATCCTTAGAGCAAATTATGAACTTGATGCTTCATCAGTTGAAAATACTTGATTCTTACATTTTGTGCCTAGCTCAAAGGCGTTAAAGAAAAGCACTCTTGGGAGAATACCCAATGTTTTCTTTTCAGTACTTTTTCTTTTTGTTGAGTCTTGGAAGTTATTACTACTGTAATGGCCTCTCCTTATCATTTTTATTCCATTTTTGTGCCAAGAAGAACCTCTAATTGGAGGAAGGTAAGATTTGGGGAAGTTGTTGTCCTGAAACAGATTTCTACGCTGTACCGTAAAAATTCATGAAAATTCTCAGAATGTCTTTTTGATCTGCGATTTCTTGTGCACATGCCCCAGGTTATTTTCTAACTTTCATTAGTTTTTCACTTTTTTATTTTAGCTACAGAAGATTTTCAAAAAAATCTATCTTTACGAGCTGTTCTGTTTTGACAGATTTCTGCCACTATTTGCGTTTGCCTCTTGATCTCTTTCTTTTTGAGTTCTTTTGATCACGGAACTTTTGAGAGAGTTGCTACAGTATATTATGCTTTAATGGGTGCTAAACTTGAGTTGAAACTGAACCAAAGGATGGATTTACTATCTTGCATACACTAATGTTGCTAATAAGAATTGTGTGAAGTTTTGTATGAAGGAAGTTTTCAAGTGTAGGGAAAGGAGAATGATGAGATGAGATAAAGTATGGACAAAAGCTCAAGCTTGGGGATGCCCATGTCACCCCAAGAAATATCCAAGAAGTACAAGCATCAAAGCTTGGGGATGCCCCGAGGCACCCCTTCTTCATCAACAAAATATCAGGTCATCTTTCAAGACACTATATTTTTATTGCTTCGTATGCTATGCATTTTTCTTGGAGCGTCTTTATTTTCACTTTCAGTTTTCTTTTGTTTTGTTTGCTGCAATAAATGGTTGGACCCCAACATGTTTCTTTTGTATAAGACACACTCCATTTTTCATTGCCTAGAACACTCTAGTTTTCACTCTTATCATTCAACGAGTGTTCTCTTTTTCTAGTACTGCATTTAGCTTTCATTTTTTCGCCTTAATTTTTGTTCAGAACTTGTTAGTTCTTTGTAGCTAGGTGTTTTTAGACCTCTGGTCTATGTTTATTTTCATCTTTAAGAGTTGTTTCAAAAAGGTTGATTGGTGTTGGAAAAGAGAAAAAGTTGCATGCTTATAGTGGTACAAATGGGAGCTTGTTCAGACTGTGGCTTAGAATTTTCCATGTCATGCTTGATGTTATTTTGATTATATGCTTAGTAGTTTTTTCTGTAGCATGACTTGTCTCAAAAGACTGAGATTGCTTAATGTGCCTTTGATGCCAAGGTGTCCCAATGGTAAATAAAAGAGATGCCAAGGTGTCCATTGTCTGTTTGTCTTGTCATTTTGATGTGGGCTAGTTTCCATGTCATCGGGCAGGAGGTACCCCGTTGGCATTCTCAATGATACACATATGCTTACAATGACAAGAACTTGCTTGGGACCTAAGTCGACTAGCACTGTTTAAGTACTCGTATTCACGGGACATGAGATTTTCAACTTATGATTTGTCAAGCATATATCTCATATTTGTACTCGAATTAACCTTTTCCACTCAAGATGCCTATGATGGGGGCAATGAGGGCTCAAAGCTAGTAAGTACCATAACTTTTGGAAGGTTTATAAAAACTTGCAATCACTACTTCCCTCTGCGAAGGGCCTTTCTTTTACTTTTATGTTAAGTCTTCACCTTCTACCTTTTATGCACCGTCTAAGAGAGCATACTTGTCATTCTGAGTATAATGTGCATGGTCCCAAAATTTATTATTGATTGATTCATGATTATGGTATTGCTTGCTCTCAAATTATTTGTATCTAGTCACCCTCTTAAACTTGATGGTGTCCTATGCATTTATGTTTTGCTACTCCATGAGGGACAAGCTGAATACCACTTTGCTATGTTTTTCTATACACTACTAGGAAAACGTCTATAGGTAGTACAACTACCCGTAGCGCACCATATATGTGGTGCGCTGCGGGTATTTACCCGTAGCATATGTGTGTACATGCGCTGCGGGTATGTCACATACCCGCAGCGCACCATATATAAAATGCGCTACGGGTACATGTAGGCCCGGATGGGGAGCTCTGCCCACACTTACCCGTAGCGCATGTGATATATATGCGCTGCGGGTAGTTCAACTACCCGTAGCGCACCTATACACATGCGCTACGGGTAAGTGTGGGAAGAGGCAGTGCCATGTTACCCGTAGCGCATGTGTATAGGTGCGCTACGGGTAGTTGAACTATTTTGGTTGGTAGATATGTGAGTGCAATGTCTCCCGACCTTTAGATATCAATTTATTACATTCTCGTCCATACACAATATCTCGGGCTCTCGTATCGCGGTAACTTCTATAATAGGTGAGTAATATGAGGACATTCATACTTAAGATTGTGTGGCAAAGGTGTTTGTATGCCCTATGGGTATGCTTGTATGCGCGTGTGGCATCGTTTGTTTGTATTATGCATGATTGTGTGGCATCGGCACGCGTTTGTATATATATATGTATGCATTAGCTTGGATATGTTTATGAAATGTTGATTTGCCGATGGTGCCAATGTTGTTTTGCCGAAATGTTGATTCACTTCCATTTCGGCATATTTTGGCACCACGCATAGGTCCAAATTTAGGCAAGGTCATGCCTGAAATTTTCGGACGACCATATGTGTATGTGGCTGGTTCTAAAATATTCTCTTGATCTTTATATACCAGGCGACCATGGTCTGCTCGATGAGCGAAGGCATCATGGCAAGATATATGAAAGCCGCAACCCATGATATGATTCAAAATAACCAGACGGAGATAAAATGTCCGTGTAAGAGATGCAAACTGAAGTGCTATCTCGGCCCTTATTCCGGAGTATTGCAGAGCCACCTGCTATCTCGCAGTTTCATGGATGGCTACACTCGGTGGATAAGTGATGAAGATGCCGATAACGTGCATGGGGTAGCGACAGGAAATAACAAGGAAGGGCATGGTGGTGATCACGAAGATTCTCCCGAACATGACGATGCCGGAGAAGATGCTGGACATAGTGAAGAAGATGAAGATGCCGGACAAGGTCAAGACAATCAAGATGCCGGACATGGTGAAGAAGATCAAGATGTTGGACATGGTGGTGGTGAAGAGGATCAAGATGCCGGAGAAGATGGAACACCATCAGGTAGCTGGGTGCAGAACCCTTACGTTCAAGCACTGCTTCTCAAGCAGACGAGCAATGCTAGGGATGCGGCTAGAGAGAAAGCCAAGCTAGTGAGTCTGGAGAAGGACACGGTTACTTCATTGTATGCAGGATGTAGGCCTGGGGATACCCGTTTGGACGTCACGCTCAGGGCTCTGCAGATGAAGGCAAGGCACAAATGGACCAACAAAAGCTTCGATGAAAACATGGCATTCTGGCAGGAGCGTCTACCCGAGGGGAACAAGTGTCCAACTAGTATCAAGGAGGCCAAGAAAATCGTGTGCCCTCTAGATTTACCACATGTGAGATACCATGCTTGCATTAATGATTGCATGATTTATCGGGGCGAAGACGCGGAGAGAAACACATGTTCGGTGTGTGGCGCATCTCGATACAAGAGTAGGAAGAAAGCTCCTCAAAAAGTGGTATGGTACTTCCCGATCACTCATCGTCTACAGCGGTATTTCGCAGACCCTAAGGAAGCAAAGCTTATGCGCTGGCACGTGGAAAGGAAGAAGCCAGAAGATGATGCTGATGATGATGAGGCGGACAAGATACTGGGACACCCTTCAGATGCTAGCCAGTGGAAGGCATTGGACATCGAGTACCCACAATTTGGGGACGATCCAAGGAACGTCAGGCTGGGTGTGAGCACCGATGGACTCAATCCGTTTGGCAGCCAGAGCAGCACCCATAGCACGTGGCCCATGTTTGTATGGATGTACAACCTACCCCCCCGGCTGTGCATGAAGAGGAGGTACATACAAATGACTATGCTAATTCAAGGTCCAAAACAACCGGGTAATGACATCCAACTGTATCTCGGTCTGTTGAAAGAGGAACTAGCAATGTTATGGGACGCACCACCGAAAACGTGGGACGCTGTCGCACAAGATTATTTCCCTATGAGAGCCGCGTTGGTCACGACGGTGCAAGACTATCTCGGTTGCGGATATGTCTGTGGGGACCCCGGATTACCCATCCGGAATTCCCGTTATGCATACAACTCACGATCCCATGATCAGTATGTTGTGAGTCCACATAACTGAGCTGATATCAAAGTTACAACATCCATTACAGTACCGAAAATAAAGTCTTACAATTGGTCACATGACCAAGACTGACAATGCCATGCAGGGCATGTTTACAAAACTAAGCAGCGGATACCAAGCAGCGTTGATGACCCACGTCATGCCTACTACCCTACAGGCAACTGACTGGGAGACGTTCCTAGTTCGCACCAGCGTCATCACAACCATCGTCACCTTCCTCGCAGTCTTCTTCATAGTCTGACCAAGTTAATAGCCAGGGACAAAGCCGTGAGTACATTTGAATTGTACTCGCAAACCATCTAAAGGGGAGAGGACAAATATGCAGTTTGGCTGTAGCAAGGAGAAAAGCTCTAATCCAGTTTATCCTATCTAGGAAATTTCTCGTGTCGATATAGCATGTCTTACGACATTTCTATATCCTTATTAAAGAAAACATTTAGAAGGCCTTTTTGTAAAAATCTCTAGGAAAGGGGGGGGGGACTCATTTGCTCTTCAAGAGATAACCGGTGGTCAATCAAACATGACCACCATCCTTCATAAAACCAGGTCAATCACACATGACCATCTCCATTCCCTCGGTAGTACCCTGCGAGTACTCCGAACCATAACCGTGCCACGGCAGCACCCTCCGAGTACTCCGTCCAGCACCTTTCTCCATTTTTCCCGAAAGCATCCTTATAAAACCAAAACTTGACATTGGGTTAGGCAACAGCCAGTTCAACCGTCCATGACCGAGGACTCGGCTATTCGAATAGATTTACACTCTGCAGAGGTTGTACACTTTACCCACACCATCCGAATACTCATCATGTGGGCATCATCCCCGCATAGCATCCTATGCCATGACAAGCACCCGATCATAGCCTTCCATTCATCTACCTTAGTACGGGTGCCTACCCTGTGGAGTATACATCCCCGACAAACCCTGGCCGTCTACCTCCGTCGAGCGTAGTTCCAGTGCCACGGCGGGAGAAACCCAAGTGTCTTCCGGACGGGTAGCCTATTGGCGGGCCCGCTACACTATTGCCCACCACTTGCGACAACCCGGATTCCTGGGTCCTCCAGACCCTTATATAGTATGAGGCTCCCCGCACTAAAGCAAACAAACTTCGGGCTAAGCCCCGTCCCATACCAGGGTAATGTGGTTGCACGGATTAATTGCCCCGGGTGAGTACATAATCACCAATGTCTTTTCTTTTAAAACCACAACTCCCTTTTTTCTCCATGTCCAACTTTATTTGTCCAAAGCCATTTTTTAAAACATCTCAGTGGAGTAGATACTACTCTAAGGTTTTTGAAAGCATTTTCGAAACTTTCTTTGAGTGTTCCCATCCTAGAGTTTTTGCTCCACTACAAGGTTTATCAAAGGCTACGATGCTAACCATCGTGCCGCTAAATCAAGGGGTATATGGGTAGGGAGATAAAGTGTCATCCCATGAGGATGACAGTACATGACCCGTGGAGCCGAGTCGCCAACAATTGCTATCTAGGAGTAATAGCAATAATAAAACCATGCATTTGAATAAACCTTTTAAGAAACATGCAAGTGAATAGATAGGTTCAGATATGCATCAAGAATAGATGGCTTGCCTTAGTAGCTTGTCCCTGGTCTTCTTCTTGATAATCAAAGATTTCTCCCTCCTCGGTACACTCCTCGTTCGATTCTATCGCCGGAAAAATAAAAGCACACAATAAGTACACATGCATACACAAGTCACAAACATTTCAGCACTCATACCATCTTATCAAAGAGTATCAGAAGCAAACAAGTTTAGAAAACAAACAAAGTTTTAAAGGTTCTTAATTAACAAGTTAAGCCTACTAGATACCAGGGTTTCTTAAGTTGATGTGAACACCACCACTTAGCAACCAATTCAAGCATGCAGGCATCCAGTGAACCAAACAACACACCAATCAATATTGCAGGTTGACAACAATCTTAAGAAACTACCAAAGTTGGATTTATTGAAAAGCAAGGTGTGGCCTATTTCCTATGAATTTAACAATAAGAGAATAACACCAGGGCACCAAAATAATCCCCATATATTCTCTGAATCTCAGAAAAATATGAGGTAAAGTGCTCTGGAAAGCTCTTCAAGAGCATGATCCAACAAAGTTGGATTCAACACCAAATTCTAATTCTACTGCAAGTGATGATTTTCCTAAAATTAATTACACACTAAGCCATTTTAATTACTACTGCAAGATTACAAGTCCTAAAATATCAAAACCAGTGAATCAAGCAAGATGACACAGCAATCTACCACTGGAAGTTGGAATCACCCAAAAATAATATTCCTACTGAGCACAATAATTAAAACCATGTGAAACCTAAGCATCACTAAGATAATTTCTACAGGCAACCTTTTGCTCCTAAAATAGAAAAACTAGGGTGACACGCAAGCTAACACATCATAGCATCTCTAGAAATTGGAATCACACCATTTCAGTACATAGATCTCAAGATTTGGATTTATGATTGAAAAGAGGGATGATTGGCTAGTGTAAATATAGGTATTTCTACAGGGGTCTAATTTGAGTGGGACCGGTGCCACTAGCTAGACAATTTAACAAGGAATCTCCAGATGTTTGAAACAGGTCAATTGGAGACATATTCGATTTTTGGTGGATTTTACAAGTTGCAGGTCAGAGGAAAAAGGATTAAACAGATTTTCTTATAAAAAAAATGAAACGGGCCAGATCTGACCGAACCCGGGTTGCAACCCACCGGGCCGGCCCATTCCGCATAGAGGCGCGCGGGGAGGCCGATTCAAACGCGCCGACAGGAGGGGCCCGCTGGTCAGCCGCCGGGGCTGGCCGAAACGGTATCGGACGCCGTCAGCCGTCCGATTAAGTCGCCATCGACGGCTGGCGGCCGTCTTCTTCCTCTGGCCCGGAGGAGCGGGCGGAAACCCTAGCCGAGGGTCTGGTTGCGTGGGCGCTCTCCTAGGGGCGTCGCCGGCCGTCGGGGAGGCGACGAGGAGGCGCGGCGGACAACGGCGACCCCAGGGATGGTCTTCATCGAAGACTCTGGCGCCCAGATGCAGATCCTCGAGACGGCAGTGGCGGAGCTCGATCGGGGTATTCAGGAGGTCGTCGTCTCGGCGTCCCTAGTTCAAGAGAGGGGTAGGGTTAGGATCCTAGGGTTGGTAGAAGAGTACTCATGCAGAAGAAAAGGGGCAAAGAGGGTCCGGAGTGGCGGCGAGGTCCTTCTCTTCCTTGCATAACAAAGCTAAGTTTCCCTCTTTCTCCTCTGCTACAGAGCAAGGGGATGGCTCCTGCGGCCTGGGAGGGTGAGGGACGGTTGTGGGAGCCGAATGAGAGTGGAGAGGGGGTCTGGGGTGTGCTGTGGGTTTATAAACCGAGAGGGGTGGCTTAGCTCGGTTTGGGCAAGGTGGGGCCCATGGGGAGGCTCTGGTTGGGGGAGAGGGGTGGTGGAGAGGGTCCAGGGGGTGTCTTCCTCGAGAAGGTTCAGAGAGAGGGAGGTGAGAGAGGCTGCTGCAAGCATTTTATTGGAGGGGAGGGGTGGCATGCTTTCTTTCCTTTTTCTATTACTCCCCCCTTGCCAAGGACTACAAGACAAGAGGGAGAGGGGAATGCTACAGTGAAGGTCGACCAGAGGGAGGGGGTGGGTCTGCAGGGGTGGTTAGGGTAAGGGTTGGCTAATTGGGAAAGATTTGGAATGGTTTTGATGATGGAAATTGACCTATAGGCAGAACATTGCATGGGGTTCAAAACACCAATATTTGAACAAGCTAGGTTGCTCCAAATTGAGAATGGTTTGTGGGGTTAAAAGGTACTGGTTTAAGTGCACAACAAAATGTAGTCCATGGCCAAGGGTGCAGGAGGGGTTGCTTAACACAAACTGCCAAAGTGTCAACTTTTTAACAGTGCCAAAACAGATTTCTGTGGTGCTCACAAACCTTGCTTGAATTAGAGGTTAGATGGCTTCGAAAAACTAGGGAAAAGGTAGGGTTAGTTAGTAGAGGTCATGTAGATGAGATTGGTACAAAAGTTTGGGCAAAAACTGAATTGTATATACAAATGGTGAGGTTCCAAAGTCAGAACCTTTTAACAGAAAATGACTTGGCAGAAAACTCAGATTTTGCCAGATTTTGCTGTTATTAGCTAGACCTCAAAACAACCTTGAACAAGCAAGCTAGGGGTAACCATTTTGATAAAACCTTGTTGGCACTAGGAGTAGAAGTCTTGAGGATCACGAACATGCCCTAATCTTGCTGAAACAACAATGGTATGTGGTTAAAAAGGAATTGCAAAAAGTGCAATCTGATAACATTGCCACTTCTTGCTGTTTGACTAGGGTTAAAGACCTGTCCAAAGGAAATGCTAGATGGCCTCAAAAGATTAGGTGGAAATGTAAGAAAAGGAAGTTCAGATGACAAGGTTTGGGAATAGGAAGGTGCATGAAATAACAAGGTACCACTCGTATGCATTTTATTATACAAGAAAGATGATATAGAGAAATAGCTATTCTTGATGGAGGAAAAGTGATATTTTGCAAGAATAACATTTCCAAATGCTAGTGAGGAGGAAATGAATTTATGGAGAGATTTTATGATGAGTGCTGACAAATTACTAAGAGGATGAGGAAAAACTAGGGGGTGAAATCAGTTTTGACTAGGGTTCAAAACCTAGTCACACAAATAGGAGACATACGTCAAGATGCACATGCAAGTGCATAGATAGTTAGGGTAGATCAAGAGGAAGGGGAATAGGTCAAAGAATGGCCTCTGAACCATTAATTTCGAAATCTAGAAGTAGGAGCAAAAGTGCATATGATAATGGTCAAATGGTCAGTGATTTGATTAGGTTCAGAAACAGGATTAGAACAAGTAGCAATTGACTTCAAATGACCAGGTGGCAATGGAAGGAATGGAAGAACACATGACAAATATGAGTTCTAGGAAGGTACATTGCCATGGATAGAATAAATGAGCTTAATATAGGTGTTGGAAAATTGAATCTGTTAACAGACACTAAGATAGTCTACACACTAGGTGTTTGATAAAATGGCTGCCAGAAAATATTTTGAGAAAACTGAGAGGAGCCTTCTAAGGTGGGATGTAGATGATTTCAAATAACACCAGAGGTGCTTTCCTTGGGCTAGTTTGATTTGTTTTAAGATCCCTCAAAATGGTGCTCCTAATGTCTCATGATAAGACTAAGACATTAGAGTTAGGGATTTAGGATTGAGAGGAAAATGACTAGATGGGTTTTATATTGAAAGATGGATTGAGAATAACCTTCATGGGACAAAAATATAAATTTGGTGGGTGTTGAAAGAGGCTAGGCCACAGGCCTATCTAGGGATCACAGCTACTCACAAACAACACAGTCAAACAAAGTCACACAAGGTCAACTCACCACACAAGGTCAATTAATTACAGCTAATCTAGCATCACCAAAAACAATGATTGAACCAGTGCTCAATGATCATGCCATGGTCAAGTAGAGAAGAGTTTCAAATAAAGGAGTAAGGCTTTGGTAGGTAGTTTTAGAAACAAATGGAGACATAAACATCTCCTTTGTAAGGTCTTCTCAAAGGTGTTTGAAATCCTTTTATAAATATCAAAAATAAAAGTTTGTAAAATAGTTGGACCACTCTACTTTGTAGGTCCAGATAATTTTGCAAATACTTAGGTTTGATAAAAGCTTTGTCTCAAAAATAAATCTTGGCGCTTATTTGGATAAATAAAATAATTTGAATAAAAAGGAGAGTTTGCCAAGATAATGGTTTTGGAAAATAGCTAGAAGCATAAATAAGAGCATGATCACAAGGGCACGAGGGTTGTGTTGGTTCACATAGGTGTTCAATAAGCAACTCAAGCAGACATCATTAACATAACAACCAAGACAAACAAGCAAGAAGCAGTACTTCCAGAGGTTTGCTCAAAAAGTTTTTGTTGGCCCTCATTTTTGGCTCACTAAACATGACTTAATCAGGGTTACAAAAAGTGGGGTGTTACAGCTCTTCCCCCCTTAAACAGAATCTCATCCCGAGATTCCTAAGTGTGGTACTAGAGAGGTGAAGAGACTAGGTTAGAGTTAGACTTCGAAGGGTTGCTCTTCCAACTTTTTGATGATACTTCGAGCTGCATAGAAGGCTTGCTCTTGCCAAAGATGTAGATCGTCTTTGCTTGCTGCAGTTGATGGCTGAAGAGTTGATGTTGCCAAAAGTACCTTGTCGAAACCATGCCGAGACACTTTTTAAGGTTAGTGGGGTCAAGCTATCTAGTATGCCCAAAAGATTCTATGAGTGTTAGAAGGTCCTCAGCTCGCAATTGAGGTCTTGAAGAGGTTTAGGCTTCTTGAGTAGCTCATGTTGGCTGGGAGTTGTCGCTTCCTTCGTGTATCTTGATGGAACCTTCAATTCTTTGTGTCGCGGCTTGAAGCTGGAGGTTGACGTAGACCCTTCTGTCTTGAGCTTGGAGTCCTCTGAGGATGGCCGACAAGAGCACTTATGCTTCGATCTTGATATGCATGCCAAACCTGTCGGCTTAGCCCTCTACGCTTCCTAACTACCAAGGTGCAGGTTAGTCCTAATAGAAACTATTATTCTAGGTCGTCTTGTGATTGAGCTAAAAACACTTCAGGTGGCGGTGCACCACCAATGGTGTGTCTTCCAGTAGTTAATGAGATGTCCCTTCTGGTCTCCCGGTTGGTGGAGGACATTGAAGATCTTCTTGCGTCACCATCTTCTTGTAGCCTTGAGAATCTTGAGGTATATTGGGATACCTTGAGTTGACTTCATCTTCCGAGAAATCTTCACGTGGATTTCTACTCGTGGCATAAGTCAGTATTGGCTTCAAACCCATCAAAATTTGAACGAGCAAGAGAGTTAGTTAGAAAAGTCTTCACTTCTTCTCGTTGCTAACTCTATTGATACTTCGTAAATGCAGAGTCGACATTGATGGCTTGACTTTGGAGAGTGTTCATTCTTCTATTTGCTCCGTGGAAATCAAGCACGTGAGTCTTCAGGCATCAAGTGGCGACAACAGGTTGATCTTTGAATGTTAGGTCTTGGCCTTGATACTTCTATGCTCAATGTTAGTCGGCTTGTTAGAAGTTTAGCAAGCGTTGTGGTGCTAAGAGAGTATCATCAATGTTAGCAAAAATCTAGAATTATGGTTAGACGATCCTGGTTAGTGATGTCTTTGTCTTCTAGAAGTCCTTTGTAGTACAGGCGGGTCTATCTTCTGCTTCCTTGATGTTGTAGAGAGGTATTAACGAAGCTTGAAGCTCGTAGCAAAAATTTCCGCATCGGATCTTGGGTAAGTGTTGCGAGAGGATTTATACTCCACTATTATCGAGTTTAGGGTTAGCATTTTACTTTTAACTTATCTATGCTACTCGAGCTGACATAAACAGATGAGATGGAAAACACTTCTTAAAGAGGTTTTCTATTCAGAGTTTTACATGATAGATGATTTTTAAGGCCGAGAGGCCAAAACAAGCACAAGCACAAGCACAAGGGAACAATACACATTTAAGAAACACATCAGACAATTGCACACACTATCAAGAATAGACCAGGCAATCAACAAACAATCGTAGAAATCACACGAGGTAC
The DNA here is from genome assembly GCA_007115705.1 of Dactylis glomerata. NCBI lineage: Eukaryota > Viridiplantae > Streptophyta > Magnoliopsida > Poales > Poaceae > Dactylis > Dactylis glomerata. Next base: position 1,195,262 of record QXEO01000450.1, on the reverse strand, counting down.
TTCAAGTACCAATGATGCCTAACAACGCGCGATATTTGGGGTTAGTCCTATTCATCCTAGGGTCATGGTTGGTCATAGTTGTTGACTTCTTCATTTACTTGCTTCTGGCTTCAGTCGAAACTTGATGGTAGTTGGTGGTGAAGTTGCAGTGTCGTTGAGCCGTTGATGTTGACTTGGGAAGTGCATCGTTGTAAGTCTTCTTGTAACACATCACATGGTTGTGAGATCTTCAGAGGGATTGCTGAAGTGCTCCATTGGTGGCATACACGCCTAACAGACCTAATAAATACTAGTCAAGCAACTAAATACTTGGTCCTTGACGACTGCAAAAGTGCAAGTCCAGGGAGGATCAAGGTTAGTATCCTGACAGAGCCATTGGTGTCAACCAAAGGCGAAATATTTGTCAACATCCTTCTTCCCTTGCAGCTGGAGAGGTTTGAAGACGCCCTTCTAAAGTTTCCTCCATCTTGTGCAACTAAGCTCAGGGTCTTTTTGGGGACATCGTCCAGTATTTAGATTTTGAAGGGGATAAGTTGAGACAGTAAAAGCGGTGAAAATCTTGGAAAACAGAGAGACAAGGTTAGCAGTTTTGACGAGGTGAGAAAGGTATAAGCCGTACTATTGGATACTTAGAAGAAGTAACCTTTGCAAATAGTTTTAGCAAAATATTACTTTCCTATCTAACGCCCATGCTAACTAAGGTCTCCTACAGTCAGGATGGCTCTGATACCAACTCTGTGGGGACCCCGGATTACCCATCCAGAATTCCCGTTATGCATACTACTCACGATCCCATGATCAGTATGTCGTGAGTCCACATAACTGAGCTGATATCAAAGTTACATCATCCATTACAGTACCGAAAATAAAGTCTTACAATTGGTTACATGACCAAGACTGACAATGCCACGCAGGGCATGTTTACAAAACTAAGCAGCGGATACCAAGCAGCGTTGATGACCCACGTCATGCCTACTACCCTACAGGCAACTGACTGGGAGACGTTCCTAGTTCGCACCAGCGTCATCACAACCATCGTCACCTTCCTCGCAGTCTTCTTCATAGTCTGACCAAGTTAATAGCCAGGAACAAAGCCGTGAGTACATTTGAATTGTACTCGCAAACCATCTAAAGGGGAGAGGACAAATATGCAGTTTGGCTGTAGCAAGGAGAAAGGCTCTAATCCAGTTTATCCTATCTAGGAAATTTCTCGTGTCGATATAGCATGTCTTACGACATTTCTATATCCTTATTAAAGAAAACATTTAGAAGGCCTTTTTGTAAAAATCTCTAGGAAAGGGGGGGGACTCATTTGCTCTTCAAGAGATAACCGGTGGTCAATCAAACATGACCACCATCCTTCATAAAACCAGGTCAATCACACATGACCATCTCCATTCCCTCGGCAGTACCCTGCGAGTACTCCGAACCATAACCGTGCCACAGCAGCACCCTCCGAGTACTCCGTCCAGCACCTTTCTCCATTTTTCCTGAAAGCATCCTTATAAAACCAAAACTTGACATTGGGTTAGGCAACAGCCAGTTCAACCGTCCATGACCGAGGACTCGGCTATTCGAATAGATTTACACTCTGCAGAGGTTGTACACTTTACCCACACCATCCGAATACTCATCATGTGGGCATCATCCCCGCATAGCATCCTATGCCATGACAAGCACCCGATCATAGCCTTCCATTCATCTACCTTAGTACGGGTGCCTACCCTGTGGAGTATACATCCCCGACAAACCCTGGCCGTCTACCTCCGTCGAGCATAGTTCCAGTGCCACGGCGGGAGAAACCCAAGTGTCTTCCGGACGGGTAGCCTATTGGCGGGCCCGCTACACTATTGCCCACCACTTGCGACAACCTGGATTCCTGGGTCCTCCAGACCCTTATATAGTATGAGGCTCCCCGCACTAAAGCAAACAAACTTTGGGCTGAGCCCCGTCCCATACCAGGGTAATGTGGTTGCACGGATTAATTGCCCCGGGTGAGTACATAATCACCAATGTCTTTTCTTTTAAAACCACAACTCCCTTTTTTCTCCATGTCCAACTTTATTTGTCCAAAGCCATTTTTGAAAACATCTCACTGGAGTAGATACTACTCCAAGGTTTTTGAAAGCATTTTCGAAACTTTCTTTGAGTGTTCCCATCCTAGAGTTTTTGCTCCACTACAAGGTTTATCAAAGGCTACGATGCTAACCATCGTGCCGCTAAATCAAGGGGTATATGGGTAGGGAGATAAAGTGTCATCCCATGAGGATGACAGTACATGACCCGTGGAGCCGAGTCGCCAACAATTGCTATCTAGGAGTAATAGCAATAATAAAACCATGCATTTGAATAAACCTTTTAAGAAACATGCAAGTGAATAGATAGGTTCAGATATGCATCAAGAATAGATGGCTTGCCTTAGTAGCTTGTCCCTGGTCTTCTTCTTGATAATCAAAGATTTCTCCCTCCTCGGTACACTCCTCGTTCGATTCTATCGCCGGAAAAATAAAAGCACACAATAAGTACACATGCATACACAAGTCACAAACATTTCAGCACTCATACCATCTTATCAAAGAGTATCAGAAGCAAACAAGTTTAGAAAACAAACAAAGTTTTAAAGGTTCTTAATTAACAAGTTAAGCCTACTAGATACCAGGGTTTCTTAAGTTGATGTGAACACCACCACTTAGCAACCAATTCAAGCATGCAGGCATCCAGTGAACCAAACAGCACACCAATCAATATTGCAGGTTGACAACAATCTTAAGAAACTACCAAAGTTGGATTTATTGAAAAGCAAGGTGTGGCCTATTTCCTATGAATTTAACAATAAGAGAATAACACTAGGGCACCAAAATAATCCCCATATATTCTCTGAATCTCAGAAAAATATGAGGTAAAGTGCTCTGGAAAGCTCTTCAAGAGCATGATCCAACAAAGTTGGATTCAACACCAAATTCTAATTCTACTGCAAGTGATGATTTTCCTAAAATTAATTACACAACTAAGCCATTTTAATTACTACTGCAAGATTACAAGTCCTAAAATATCAAAACCAGTGAATCAAGCAAGATGACACAGCAATCTACCACTGGAAGTTGGAATCACCCAAAAATAATATTCCTACTGAGTACAATAATTAAAACCATGTGAAACCTAAGCATCACTAAGATAATTTCTACAGGCAACCTTTTGCTCCTAAAATAGAAAAACTAGGGTGACACGCAAGCTAACACATCATAGCATCTCTAGAAATTGAAATCACACCATTTCAGTACATAGATCTCAAGATTTGGATTTATGATTGAAAAGAGGGATGATTGGCTAGTGTAAATATAGGTATTTCTACAGGGGTCTAATTTGAGTGGGACCAGTGCCACTAGCTAGACAATTTAACAAGGAATCTCCAGATGTTTGAAACAGGTCAATTGGAGACATATTCGATTTTTGGTGGATTTTACAAGTTGCAGGTCAGAGGAAAAAGGATTAAACAGATTTTCTTATAAAAAAAATGAAACGGGCCAGATCTGACCGAACCCGGGTTGCAACCCACCGGGCCGGCCCATTCCGCATAGAGGCGCGCGGGGAGGCCGATTCAAACGCGCCGACAGGAGGGGCCCGCTGGTCAGCCGCCGGGGCTGGCCGAAACGGTATCGGACGCCGTCAGCCGTCCGATTAAGTCGCCATCGACGGCTGGCGGCCGTCTTCTTCCTCTGGCCCAGAGGAGCGGGGCGGAAACCCTAGCCTAGGGTCTGGTTGCGTGGGCGCTCTCCTAGGGGCGTCGCCGGCCGTCGGGAAGGCGACGAGGAGGCGCGGCGGACAACGGCGACCCCAGGGATGGTCTTCATCGAAGACTCTGGCGCCCAGATGCAGATCCTCGAGACGGCAGTGGCGGAGCTCGATCGGGGTATTCAGGAGGTCGTCGTCTCGGCGTCCCTGGTTCAAGAGAGGGGTAGGGTTAGGATCCTAGGGTTGGTAGAAGAGTACTCATGCAGAAGAAAAGGGGCAAAGAGGGTCCAGAGTGGCGGCGAGGTCCTTCTCTTCCTTGCATAACAAAGCTAAGTTTCCCTCTTTCTCCTCTGCTACAGAGCAAGGGGATGGCTCCTGCGTCCTGGGAGGGTGAGGGACGGTTGTGGGAGCCGAATGAGAGTGGAGAGGGGGTCTGGGGTGTGCTGTGGGTTTATAAACCGAGAGGGGTGGCTTAGCTCGGTTTGGGCAAGGTGGGGCCCATGGGGAGGCTCTGGTTGGGGGAGAGGGGTGGTGGAGAGGGTCCAGGGGGTGTCTTCCTCGAGAAGGTTCAGAGAGAGGGAGGTGAGAGAGGCTGCTGCAAGCATTTTATTGGAGGGGAGGGGTGGCATGCTTTCTTTCCTTTTTCTATTACTCCCCCCTTGCCAAGGACTACAAGACAAGAGGGAGAGGGGAATGCTACAGTGAAGGTCGACCAGAGGGAGGGGGTGGGTCTGCAGGGGTGGTTAGGGTAAGGGTTGGCTAATTGGGAAAGATTTGGAATGGTTTTGATGATGGAAATTGACCTATAGGCAGAACATTGCATGGGGTTCAAAACACCAATATTTGAACAAGCTAGGTTGCTCCAAATTGAGAATGGTTTGTGGGGTTAAAAAGTACTGGTTTAAGTGCACAACAAAATGTAGTCCATGGCCAAGGGTGCAGGAGGGGTTGCTTAACACAAACTGCCAAAGTGTCAACTTTTTAACAGTGCCAAAACAGATTTCTGTGGTGCTCACAAACCTTGCTTGAATTAGAGGTTAGATGGCTTCGAAAAACTAGGGAAAAGGTAGGGTTAGTTAGTAGAGGTCATGTAGATGAGATTGGTACAAAAGTTTGGGCAAAAACTGAATTGTATATACAAATGGTGAGGTTCCAAAGTCAGAACCTTTTAACAGAAAATGACTTGGCAGAAAACTCAGATTTTGCCAGATTTTGCTGTTATTAGCTAGACCTCAAAACAGCCTTGAACAAGCAAGCTAGGGGTAACCATTTTGATAAAACCTTGTTGGCACTAGGAGTAGAAGTCTTGAGGATCATGAACATGCCCTAATCTTGCTGAAACAACAATGGTATGTGGTTAAAAAGGAATTGCAAAAAGTGCAATCTGATAACATTGCCACTTCTTGCTATTTGACTAGGGTTAAAGACCTGTCCAAAGGAAATGCTAGATGGCCTCAAAAGATTAGGTGGAAATGTAAGAAAAGGAAGTTCAGATGACAAGGTTTGGGAATAGGAAGGTGCATGAAATAACAAGGTACCACTCGTATGCATTTTATTATACAAGAAAGATGATATAGAGAAATAGCTATTCTTGATGGAGGAAAAGTGATATTTTGCAAGAATAACATTTCCAAATGCTAGTGAGGAGGAAATGAATTTATGGAGAGATTTTATGATGAGTGCTGACAAATTACTAAGAGGATCAGGAAAAACTAGGGGGTGAAATCAGTTTTGACTAGGGTTCAAAACCTAGTCACACAAATAGGAGACATACGTCAAGATGCACATGCAAGTGCATAGATAGTTAGGGTAGATCAAGAGGAAGGGGAATAGGTCAAAGAATGGCCTCTGAACCATTAATTTCGAAATCTAGAAGTAGGAGCAAAAGTGCATATGATAATGGTCAAATGGTCAGTGATTTGATTAGGGTCAGAAACAGGATTAGAACAAGTAGCAATTGACTTCAAATGACCAGGTGGCAATGGAAGGAATGGAAGAACACATGACAAATATGAGTTCTAGGAAGGTACATTGCCATGGATAGAATAAATGAGCTTAATATAGGTGTTGGAAAATTGAATCTGTTAACAGACACTAAGATAGTCTACACACTAGGTGTTTGATAAAATGGCTGCCAGAAAATATTTTGAGAAAACTGAGAGGAGCCTTCTAAGGTGGGATGTAGATGATTTCAAATAACACCAGAGGTGCTTTCCTTGGGCTAGTTTGATTTGTTTTAAGATCCCTCAAAATGGTGCTCCTAATGTCTCATGATAAGACTAAGACATTAGAGTTAGGGATTTAGGATTGAGAGGAAAATGACTAGATGGGTTTTATATTGAAAGATGGATTGAGAATAACCTTCATGGGACAAAAATATAAATTTGGTGGGTGTTGAAAGAGGCTAGGCCACAGGCCTATCTAGGGATCACAGCTACTCACAAACAACACAGTCAAACAAAGTCACACAAGGTCAACTCACCACACAAGGTCAATTAATTACAGCTAATCTAGCATCACCAAAAACAATGATTGAACCAGTGCTCAATGATCATGCCATGGTCAAGTAGAGAAGAGTTTCAAATAAAGGAGTAAGGCTTTGGTAGGTAGTTTTAGAAACAAATTGAGACATAAACATCTCCTTTGTAAAGTCTTCTCAAAGGTGTTTGAAATCCTTTTATAAATATCAAAAATAAAAGTTTGTAAAATAGTTGGACCACTCTACTTTGTAGGTCCAGATAATTTTGCAAATACTTAGGTTTGATAAAAGCTTTGTCTCAAAAATAAATCTTGGCGCTTATTTGGATAAATAAAATAATTTGAATAAAAAGGAGAGTTTGCCAAGATAATGGTTTTGGAAAATAGCTAGAAGCATAAATAAGAGCATGATCACAAGGGCACGAGGGTTGTGTTGGTTCACATAGGTGTTCAATAAGCAACTCAAGCAGACATCATTAACATAACAACCAAGACAAACAAGCAAGAAGCAGTACTTCCAGAGGTTTGCTCAAAAAGTTTTTGTTGGCCCTCATTTTTGGCTCACTAAACATGACTTAATCAGGGTTACAAAAAGTGGGGTGTTACAATGTCTCGGGGCAGGTGGTCCACGGATACTGTGCATGCATTAGGTCCATGGATGACACAACGTATCACCAGCTACAGAAAGATCCATGTTCTTTGAAAACCGTGTTCATTGGGCATCGAAGGTGGCTTCGCAAGGATGACCCATGGAGAAGACGCAAAGATCTGTTCAATGGGAAAGTTGAGCTCCGAGGAGAGCCATCTCCGAGGAGCGGCGATGAAATCGATGAGTTGTTGAAAAATTGGCCAGAGTGCCCAGCGCCGGGAAAGAAGCGAAAGGCGCCCAAGCCGCTGCTGAAGGTATGGAAAATGAGGTCTGTTTTCTAGGATTTGCCGTACTGGAAGATCCTCCGCACGCCCCATAGCCTTGATGTCATGCATATCATGAAAAACGTGTGCGAGAGTCTACTTGGCACCCTTCTCAACATGCCGGATAGGACCAAAGACGGGCCGAAAGCAAGGCAGGACTTGGAATTTATGAAAATTAGGAATGACCGTCACGTAGGACGTCCTGATGATGATGATGATAATGATGATGATGTTGATGAGGAGGAGACAGAAGGTCATCGCAAGGGCAAAAAGGCCAAGAGGAACAATTATCACTGCCCCGCTTCGTGCTTCACTCTAAGTCCTCAGGAGATCGAGCAGTTTTTCAACTGCCTACTAGGAGTCAAAGTTCCTTACGGTTACTCGGGCAAGATAAGTAGATACCTAGACAAGGCAAAGCAGAAGTTCAGCGGGATGAAGTCTCACGACTGTTACGTGCTGATGACGCAGATACTTCCGGTTGCAATCCGAAGAATAATGGACGAGCACGTCCATCAAACGTTGTTTGGCCTCTGCCACTTTTTTGACGTCATCTCTCGGAAGTCAATTGGCGTGAAGAAACTCAAGAGGCTACAGGAAGAGATAGTGGTGATTCTATGCGAGCTCGAGATGTACTTCCCGCCCGCATTCTTTGACATTATGGTACATCTGCTGGTCCATATTGTGGAGGATATCGTCCAACTCGGGCCGACGTTCCTGCACAGCATGATGCCGTTTGAAAGGATGAATGGTGTCATCAAAGGATACGTTCGCAATAGATCACGTCCTGATGGAAGCATAGCCAAGGGCTTCCTGATAGAAGAGTGCATCTCTTTCTGCACGAATTATCTTAACATTGAGAACCCTGTTGGTCTGCCCGTCAACAAGCACCTTGACAGGATCGATGGATGGGGTCACCACGAGGGTCGTCGCGAAATGCATGTCGACTTCACTGGGCAGCGCGCCGACTTTGATTGAGCAAACCTAGTCACGCTTCAACACATGCAACTGATCGACCCTTGGGTGGAAGAGCACAAAAGCTCTTGCGAAGAAGTACAGTGATAGGGGCGAGCTGAGGACTGAAGGAGCAATAATCAAAGAGCACAACTCCAATTTCACGACTTGGTTCAAGGACAAGCTTCTAGCTAATTCCCCACCAATGCAATCTTCCAAGGAAGAAAAACTCATATTTGCCTTGTCACATGGCGCTGAACACTGTCTGATGACCTATCAGGCGTACGATATCAACGGCTACACATTTTACACCGAGGAAAAGGACAGTAATTGCGATTACCAGAACTCAGGGGTAACGATGGAAGCCTACACCGGTGACGTCAAGCAGAGATACTACAGAAGGATCTAGGAGATCTAGGAGCTGAGCTACGCTGGGGAGAAGGTGCCGATGTTTCGTGTCAGATGGGCCAAGAATGTAGTAAAAGAAGACCGGTATTTCACCACCATGGTTATACCCGAAGCCAAATCCAAGACTGCCGGTGCAAACGTCACCGCGAAAAAATGAGCCATGGGTATTGGCAAGCCAAGTGGACCAATGCTTCTTCATTACCGACCCGACTAAGCATCATCGGAATGGATGGGGTAGCCAATGAGCAAGACTTTGATATGTACGGTGACCCGAAGATGGAAGATGAAAGCGACACCGATGAAACATACACCACAAGAAGAAGTCGGACCACCCTACCTAAAGGTCTACCGTTCAAGAGAAGAAGTCTCGGGGTTCTGGGGCTTAATTATTCGACCTTGACAAAGAAGGGAAAAAAGATTGTGAAACGGTAGCTAGCTTGACCGTGTGTGTGGGCACATTATTATTATGTATCACTTTTACATTTTCGGACCAAACTAGAAATGGAACTCATATTTTTAGAGAAGGAGTATTCGGTTCCGGGGCTTAATTATTCGACGTTGACAAAGAAATGCAAAAAAATTGTGAAACTTTGTATCATGTATCGATCACTTTTGTATTTTTGAGACATGCAAAAAGACATTATTTTAGCTTGATACAAAAATATTATTTATGCTTATTTACTTTAAAATATATATTATAATATATCAGAATGTAACAAAATGCTAAAAAGTTAATTAAAAAAACAAAACAAAAAAATGTGGCATCCAGGACTCGAACCTGGAATGCGTGAGAGCCAGTTGTCAAAATGGGAGGGCCCGAAAGTCGCGTCTGAGTATCTTAGCGTCGTCATGAGGAAAAATATTGGGAAGGACTTGCTCATGGCCTACTTTCCCGAGTAAGTGATCATTGGCTCGCCGCCGTAATGTTTTCTTAGATTTTCATCTCGTTCTTTGCCAACATTCTGTTTGAATTATTTTGCGCAACGACGAATACTGCACGCTCATCAACATCTCGGTGAGAAATGCGCAATGCGTGTATTTGGACTCAGGCAGTGCAAGAAAGAAAAACTACACGACTATCAAGGCAGTTTTGGATGAAGCTCTTACCAAGTACGCCCGTCTGGGAGGCTTACTGAAGACTAAACGGCCGCTCAAGCAAGGCATGCACACGTTTGGCCATATAATGACGTTCCCCTGTGTCAAGCAGCCTGAGGGCAGCCTGAAGGAGGCCTACTACTCCTTATATCAGATGCGGGTGTACGTACGCGACCACCATAACTTGACGCTGCCAAATTCACTTAAATCCTAGGCCGAACACTTGGCGATGATCCAAGATAATCAACTAAGAGCAGAGTTCTATTGCATCCAGGAGGAGTTTGCGACGATCATCTTTCAAGATGTCATCAGAAAAGGAGGGATGTTCTACACTGCCGCTATGAAGCCGTAAAATGCTGAAATAGATAAGAGGCTGCTTCTTCAGGGCGACGACAGGCCGTTCTTCCTGGCGGGAGGCGGCATCCGCTTTGTTCCTGATGTTGGCAAGCCAAAATTTTGATTCACTAGTTGTAAACTTAATAAGTACATCCTAACTTGCCTAGCACGGCAAGTTTGTTAGATAATCGTTGAACTTAGTTGTGATCGTTGGCTCATTGCTATTTGTCATGTCATGTAATGAACTTATTTGTGGTGTACTTCATCAATCGTACTGATGTTAATTATGTCATGTGATGTTAATTGTATCATTTAATTATGTGATGAACTATTGCTTTCCGTTCTCTAACCTTATTTGTGTCTTAAAGGTAGAGATGTCATACGTGGTGTACAAGGGTAGGGTTCCTGGAGTTTACGTCCACTGGGAAGATTGCTTGAAGCAAGTCAACATGTTTAAGGGCAATAGCTACAAAGGGTACAAGACCATGGCGGAGGCGGAAGCTAGGTGGAGGAACCACCTGCGAGAGGAGAGGAGGATGATCTTCAGCGTCACCACCGCCGTCTTGCTCACCGCGGTGATTGCGGTTGTAGTGTACTTCATTGTAACATCCCAAGATTTTATCAAATTTTGGGGGAAATGTTTTGCTTCTGTTTTGCTTGAGATGATTGGAATTTCACAAAGATTTAAAACTTTTGAGTCTATTTGAAACCTTTATAGAAAAACTATTTTAAACTTTCTATTATTTTCTTGAAGAACTTCTTTGAGAAAGATCAAGTATCAAAATACTATATTACTTTCCTTTCTTCAAACCTATGCAAGCTACTTGAAAAGGATACCTCCTAAAATGATTCTTTGTCTTAAAGGTTTGCATTGCAAAATGTGGTTTGAAAACAATTTGTAAATAATATTTTATAAAGTATTATTCTCCTATTTTCAAAAGAATTCTTTCTCAAACCCTAGTTCTATTTTTGTTATGCAAGCAAAGTCCTTTTTGCCAAGTTCATAAAGTTTTATTGGAAAATCTTATTTTATTTTGAAAACATGTTTGCTACTGTTTTAAAATGTTATTTTAAATTTTTATAAAGCTTTTGCAATTGGGTTGAAGTCATTTGTTTTTAAAATGCAAAAGTTATGAAGGAAATAAGAAATCAGAAAAAGGAAAAGGAAAAGAAGAAAGCAAAATAAAAATAGAAAAGGGCCTCGGGGAACCCCTCGGCCCAGATCAAAAAAGGAGCCCGCGGCCCATCTTAAAAAGCCGAAACGGTATCTTTTATCTCCCCTTCTCTCTCACTGACTCATGGGTCCCACCCGTCAGCCCATCTCGTCTTCAAGCTCCAGCCCGAAATCCCGCCAGAGACCGTTTCCTCCCCGCCATTACTCCCTCTTCATTCCGATTAATCCCCCTCCGTTTCTTCCTCGCGCCCGTACCTATAAATAGCCCCGGGTGTCCTCTCCCTCTCCCCTTTTTCTTATCCACTCGAGCCACAGTGAGGACTGCAAAATTCCTCGCTGGAGCCCCGCATACCTGCAGGTATTTCCGGTTGAATTCGGCGCCGCCAGTAAGCCCCAACCCTCCCTCTCTCTTCTATCTCCTTCACCTCGCCCAGGCGCCCCTCCCTGACTTGTTCCCCTCATCCAGTCTGCAGGAGATCGAGGAGAACATCAATGGCCGAAGCCCCCCTACGCACCGCACGCCTCCAGCCATCCTCTTCTCCTTCTTCTGGAAACAATCGAGACCTCCATCGTCACCATCGGGTTCCTCTCGTCGCGGGGAACGTCGGCATCGACTTCTTCTCCTCGGGACACCACCGGAGCATCGCCGGAGTCACCTACCTGGCTGCCTCGCCGGCGAAGCTCGCCGGAAACCTAACTAGGTGAGCTCCTCCCCTCCCTTCTCATCTCGACCATCGGATCTGTATCCAGTGGTCCATAACAGATCCACTTACTCAACCGCTACAACCAGATCTGGGCTGTCCAGAGTTCATAAGATCCAACGGCCCATATTGGAGATCCTAACGAACCGGTATCGGCCAGTCACGATGCGCCACATGGCAGCCCTCTGTTAAAACAGAAATTCGAATAGAAATTTCAAATCAGAATCTATCCAAATCTTGTAAAATTCATATAAAAAGTTCTACAACACAGATTTGGACAAATTATATACCGTTGGAATCCTTAGAACATCTAGAATCCATCAGTACCATAAAATCGTATATTTTATGGGTTCAATTTGAAACTATTTTCAAATTGGAATCAAACCATCTGTTATCTTGATAAATCCATATCTTTAGTTCTGTTAATCCAAAAATTTCAAATTTGTAGTCTCTGAAATCCTCTCAACTTGTAGAACATCATAGGATCAAAAAAATCCAAATTTGATACGTGCACACACTTTGTGCATTCAAATTTGTCCAAATCACTATTTCGGTGATAATTCAATTTCTATAACTTAGTTTTGAGTGATTCCAATTGCAGTGACTTTGTATTACTGCAGGCTATCCAGTAGCATCACTCCCATAATTTCTTGAACCACTTCACAATTATTCAAATTCTAATATGAGAATTTGAGTATTCCTATATAGATTAATTCTAATTCTATTTCAATCATTGATTTCCTTCTACTTTAGAAAACCCTACGATCATACCTATCCATCAAATATCATCTTGAAATCACCTTGATCCAATATCTAAACAACATCTTGATCAAGATCATTTCTACTTAGACCTATCTTACATAGTACCCACTTATTCAAATTACAAATGAGTCATTTGAGTAAAATGTGATACTTTCAATCTTAGTTCCTACCTTTGCTACTATGGTATTGATCTAATCGACATCATAGTACTTAACCCAATCCCATTTACTCATTGGAATCTTAAGCCATGTTTTTAAACATCATCCATACATATCCATTACCTATAGCCACTTACTCATGCCTACTCAATCTTAGCCTTGCATTGAACTATTCAATTCCCATTTGAGTTAATTGAGTACTTCAATGTTATAAAAATCCCAGCCTAAGCTTAAGTGTAATATATATACTATTTAAGAATAATTGTTGTTACACTTATTCAATAGTATTGCTATTGCACTATTTTGTCTCTTATGTGATTTACCCACATGAGATATTCCAAGATTCAATATGCTTTAATAAAGCATAAAGATCTCACTCATCATATTTTGTCTAATTCATATATATTCAAATTGCAATTATGCTACTTGAGTAGAATATGAATTCATCTCAAACTTAGGTTCTATTAATGTGGAGTTGTTATAACCCATACCATAGTATGTGTTATACACCATGTTGATCAATGAACCATTTGAGCCATGTCCTCAAATATCATTCATTCATACCCAATCCCATGCCTACTTAGTCTTGTTCACATGTATTGAACTATTCAACGTGAAAATGTGCTAATTGAGTAGTTCAAGCATTCTTAAAACCTAGCCTAGTTCCTAAGTGCGATAGAAGCTATTCAAGAGTATTTGTTGTCACATTTACTCGATAGTGTTGTAGTTGCACAAATCGACTCTTGTGTAATTTATTTCACATGAGCTATTCCTAAAACTCATATATGCTTTGATAAAGCATGAAAACTTCATCAATTATATTTGCCTATGTCCAATTCTCTCCAATCAAGTTGATCTTTCCCAACCAAGCTCTCAAATTCATATCTCACAATCCTTTACCATATCTTTCCTATCATAACATCTCAATAAATCTAAATTGTTAAACAAACACCTTTCAATTGTTTGATTTGTTTGATTGTGTTTGTATGGTATGTTTATGTTATGTTATTTCTGTGCTATAGTTTGTGCAAAGAGCTACGTGCCTAGTTGAGAGAAGTGAAACGCCGTGATCTTCAAAAAGGCAAGTGACACACATGTCCCTTTACCCATTTTACTTATGCATTAGAGTATTCACCTCTTGTAGTATGCATGATAGGTGAAATGTTCAACTGTTTTATCAATGCTTAGATCCTAGTAGTGTGTAGCAATCCCTCAAACCCCACCTGTTAGGATGCTAAATACTTTGAAAGATATTGATGCCATGCTTTGATCACTTGATAAAAGTGTTTTGTGAACAAATTAAGAACTTCAACTAAAATGAAACACATGGGTGGATTGGTTTGATGATGGAGGCGATGTTGAGTGTCTACTTAGGAGTCACATATCTTGGAAGTGAAAACCATGGTATGTGTTAGTGGCCTAAGTAGTTCACTTGTGGTTTGCCACCCAGGAACAAAGAGGTTACTATGTCTTCCATGCTTAGTGTACTTCCAGTGCAGCCTTATGACATTATGGGCTCTGTCTTGATTGAGTACGATGTGAGGGTTCATCCATGGGTACTGACAGAGGGTGGTATTTGGGCACGGTCAGATCCGGATGGTTGAATGCTCCTTCTGAAAGGTCTTGTCTCATTCTATATGGGTAGGATGAGTCTTAAGGTGAAAGTGCACAACCCCTGCAGGGTGTCAAACTAATCAATTAGCCGTGTCCCCGGTTATGGACAACTTGAGTCTCTAGACATGGAATGTACGGAAGAATCTCATCACCTTTTTGAAATAATTAAAACTTGTGTAGAAAGTGGGGATGCCTCAGGGCTACATGCCTGGCAGTGAAAACCATGTATGTGGTGGTGACCTGAGGGATTAACCTGGTTTTGTAGAGTGACTACCTGGGGCTACATACTGGCAGTGAAAACCATGTATGTGGTGGTGACCTAGGAGTTATCTCGATATTGAGAAATTAACCAAGTTTTGTAGAGTAACTACCCGGGGCTACATACTGGCAGTGAAAACCATGTATGTGGTGGTGACCTAGGAGTTATCTCGATATTAAAGAAATTTTAGAATGTTTTAAAAATGTTTTGATAGGATAAAAATTGGCGTTATGCAAATCAGCCTATGAGATCCACCAGCCAAATGTCATGTAGTTAGTTCTTTCACAACAGCCACCAAATATGTGTCATTTGCCAGTACATCATTGTACTGACCCCTCTGGGGCTGCATATTCAAACGTGCAGGTTTTATTTCGAGTAAGGAACCAGGAGTAGGATCTCGAGCTTACATTCCAACATGTCTGCATGTGGCACTTGATGAAGATGGAAGCTCACTGCAACTATGCTTTATGCTGTGTACTCATAAGGTAGAAGACCTATGTAACTGGATTTACGTTGTAATATTGATGCTATTGCAATGATTACTATATTTTGTACTGTGGTGCTATCTACTGATCCAGGGAATGGCACAATACATAGGAGTTCTGCCTTTAGTAAAAGGTGGGGCGCTATAGAATGGTATCAGAGCATAGTGTTTCCTGTAGGATCGAGACCCTAGGTTTGGAATTAGAAATAGGAAGACCCTAGGATAAAATTCTCTATCTCATCTTACTTCTATTTTAAAGAAAAATGTTTGCATTTTGAACTCCTTGTATTCTCTCCTACTTCCTCTCCAAATGTTTCCAAATACTATAGCTAACCCTACCCTGAAATCATCAACAAAGGATAGAAGATCACAATGTGCCAGAAGTGTGAGACTGATACTCCATATATTCTCGTCGACCAAACATAAAGAACTACATTGAAGACCAAAACGAAGAACTTGGAGAAAGACTCAAATGCAGCTTGCACAACTCCAGAAGATGAATCAAGGAAGTAGAGAAGAAACTTGAAGTGCACAAGCAAGTAATAGACAAGACCACCAATAATTCTAGTTTATAGAACCAACGCTGTTGTGATAATCTAATGATCATACCAAATTGGGGTATGACCATACTAGATTATTAGTGCTTGACCTAGTTTGCCTGATGTGATGAATGTTTGTTAGATGTTGTTTGTAAGATGAATTTGCCTTGTCTGCTGTGTTTGGGTAGGAATCTTCTTTAGATCCCTTCTATCTAATTCTCATCTATGCTAAGACCTAAACTTGTCCCGAAACCCAAACCAAAGTTTTCTCAACGACAGAACAACTACAATGACCCTCAGTTGGAGATAAGGATACAAAGTACACCAACAAGAGGTAGTGTTTCAAGTACAAGAGACTGGAACATTACACACGAGAGTGCACAAAGGATGATACACCAAGACTCCAGTAAGCTAGGATGGCTGAAGGATACCACGCAAAGAATGAGAAGCCACCCCAAGGTGTGGCTAATGTAGAAGTAATATTATTCAACCACCTCATAAGAAAGGTGGAAAAGAGCAAACAGAGCAATGGAAAGAACAAACAGAGCAATGGAAAGGATTTTAATTCCTCTTAAATGGCAAACCAAAGGATCTACAACTTAAAAGTTTATTGCCATGAACTTTGTTGAAAACCTCTAGCTAGGAACGATAGAATTTGTTTTCAAATTTCAAAATAGAATTTGGGAACTTGGTTCCAATTTCAACAAAACTTTTGTTTAAAAGCTAGTGAGGTTGACCAAGAGTTAGAATGCGAGATGCACCAAACCAAATACGAGGTAATGATTGAGTGCGACATGGATTCGCGCCCATGACGACTACTCATATTGTTCGCTCTTGTATGAGGAATGGTAAATCTAGAGAGACTTACCTACTTGAGAGACGACGTTATTAAACCATAACCCTAGGAGGATAATATGTTACATCCCTTATAGTGGGCCAGTGGCCAAAACATAGGAATACGGTGAGAACTTGGACTTTTGAACGACTACATGAATCAGAAACGTTTTGCTCCGTGGGCTTTGAATACGAAGACTGTTCAGCTTGACTGCTGCCTGTTTGATTCACTTTCCCGACCCTTCGTTTCGACTCCCCACGTGGCCTGTTCGGCTACTTCCCTAAGCCTATAAAAGAGAGGACACACCTCTCCAGAGAGTCACAACAGAGACAGCCACCACTATCTATGAGATTGCCTCCTGATTCCAGAGCCCTACGCCACCGAAGTCTACCCCATCCCGACCTATGATGTTATGAGGCAACTCTCCAAATCCCTGAAACTACTTTCCTGCCCATGAGAGCTTCGTTAGATCCCTTTTCCCTGAGAAGGAGTTCATCTTCGAGATATGATCAAGTTGTTCAGCGCCTTTCAACAACTATGAAGACGGTTGCTAAAGGAATTATTAAGGACCATCTGGTACCTATGGCAAGTAGCACGACTCGCTCCGGTAACTTGAATGGGTTCAACAATGCTGGTTATAAGGCGACCTTCCGTCCCTTCAAGGTGCAAGTACGTCTTACAGAGTCCACCTTGTTTACCCCTATGAAATGCATGAGAAGACTGCAGAGAGATGCCATCCTAATTCACTGGGATGTGTGATCTCATCATGTTCGTGGGGCAAGCATGCAGTACTTGGCACTGAGTTATCTTTTGAGATTCTGCAATGAAAATCAGCCAAAAAAAGCAACAAGGAGTATGATGATAGCCTGTATGTTGTCTTGACCTTGATGAAGACCGACCAAGAAAAGGCTAGATACACATTCTTGGAAGATGTACAACAACCAGGAAGGTTACCAGAACAGAATGGTATCGTGGAAAATTGAAGATCAGAATGGTATAAGGAAACAACCATAAGATGAAGAACCTCTAAGGATGATGATAAGGAAGTTGAGACGATGAGAGGATACCCTCTCAGCTTAGTCTTCTAAATGACCCAAGGAGGAGACAACTCAGCTTGGTCCTCTGATTGAACCAAAGAGTGACTCCTCAGTGTCCAAAGTAGTTCAACAACTACCCCGTTGGATAGAAAGCTCTACAATAGAGTAAGGTTACCTCAAGCAACCCCATAAGGAAGGTTGGTGCCGGATTTGTGAATAGACACCCACCTAGTGTAAATGAAGAAGTGGACTACCTGAATTGTGACAATGCAATGGATGATATCTACTTATCACCAGAATTTGGTAGAACCCTTGGTGTGCCCACTTTTGAACATAGTTGTGATCATCAAAATTCCTGAGAAGGACGGTTCAGAGAAAATGACGCAATAGTGAATGCAAGCTGGGAACAAAATGCAAGTGCCTAAGGAAGCATCAAGAATACCACCAAGAGGAATTTTCTTTTAAGGGTGGCAGCCACCCAGATACCAAAACCCAGATAACCTAATGCCTACTTTCCTTCTAGCCTCTCCAATCTCGAGGACGAGATTTCTTTTAAGGGTGGTAGTCTGTAACATCCCAAGATTTTATCAAATTTTGGGGGAAATTTTTTGCTTCTGTTTTGCTTGAGATGATTGGAATTTCACAAAGATTTAAAACTTTTGAGTCTATTTGAAACCTTTATAGAAAAACTATTTTAAACTTTCTATTATTTTCTTGAAGAACTTCTTTGAGAAAGATCAAGTATCAAAATACTATATTACTTTCCTTTCTTCAAACCTATGCAAGCTACTTGCAAAGGATACCTCCTAAAATGATTCTTTGTCTTAAAGGTTTGCATTGCAAAATGTGGTTTGAAAACAATTTGTAAATAATATTTTATAAAGTATTATTCTCCTATTTTCAAAAGAATTCTTTCTCAAACCCTAGTTCTATTTTTGTTATGCAAGCAAAGTCCTTTTTGCCAAGTTCATAAAGTTTTATTGGAAAATCTTATTTTATTTTGAAAACATGTTTGCTACTGTTTTAAAATGTTATTTTAAATTTTTATAAAGCTTTTGCAATTGGGTTGAAGTCATTTGTTTTTAAAATGCAAAAGTTATGAAGGAAATAAGAAATCAGAAAAAGGAAAAGAAGAAAGCAAAATAAAAATAGAAAAGGGCCTCGGGGAACCCCTCGGCCCAGATCAAAAAAGGAGCCCGCGGCCCATCTTAAAAAGCCGAAACGGTATCTTTTATCTCCCCTTCTCTCTCACTGACTCGTGGGTCCCACCCGTCAGCCCGTCTCGTCTTCAAGCTCCAGCCCGAAATCCCGCCAGAGACCGTTTCCTCCCCGCCATTACTCCCTCTTCATTCCAATTAATCCCCCTCCGTTTCTTCCCCGCGCCCGTACCTATAAATAGCCCCGGGTGTCCTCTCCCTCTCCCCTTTTGCTTCTCCACTCGAGCCATAGCGAGGACTGCAAAATTCCTCGCCGGAGCCCCGCATACCTGCAGGTATTTCCGGTTGAATTCGGCGCCGCCAGTAAGCCCCAGCCCTCCCTCTCTCTTCTATCTCCTTCACCTCGCCCAGGCGCCCCTCCCTGACTTGTTCCCCTCATCCAGTCTGCAGGAGATCGAGGAGAACATCAATGGCTGAAGCCCCCCTGCGCATCGCACGCCTCCAGCCATCCTCTTCTCCTTCTTCTGGAAACAATCGAGACCTCCATCGTCACCATCGGGTTCCTCTCGTCGCGGGGAACGTCGTCGTCGACTTCTTCTCCTCGGGACACCACAGGAGCGTCGCCGGAGTCACCTACCTGGCCGCCTCGCCGGCGAAGCTCGCCGGAAACCTAACTAGGTGAGCTCCTCCCCTCCCTTCTCATCTCGACCATCGGATCTGGATCCAGTGGTCCATAACAGATCCACTTACTCAACTGGTACGACCAGATCTGGGCTGTCCAGAGTTCATAAGATCCAACGGCCCATATTGGAGATCCTAACGAACCGGTATTGGCCACTCACGATGCGCCACGTGGCAGCCCTCTGTTAAAACAGAAATTCGAATAGAAATTTCAAATCAGAATCTATCCAAATCTTGTAAAATTCATATAAAAAGTTCTACAACACAGATTTGGACAAATAATATACCGTTGGAATCCTTAGAACATCTAGAATCCATCAGTACCATAAAATCGTATATTTTATGGGTTTAATTTGAAACTATTTTCAAATTGGAATCAAACCATCTGTTATCTTGATAAATCCATATCTTTAGTTCTGTTAATCCAAAAATTTCAAATTTGTAGTCTTTGAAATCCTCTCAACTTGTAGAACATCATAGGATAAAAAAATCCAAACTTGATACGTGCACACACTTTGTGCATTCAAATTTGTCCAAATCACTATTTCGGTGATAATTCAATTTCTATAACTTATTTTTGAGTGATTCCAATTGTAGTGACTTTGTATTACTGCAGGCTATCCAGTAGCATCACTCCCTTAATTTCTTGAACCACTTCACAATTATTCAAATTCTAATATGAGAATTTGAGTATTCCTATATAGATTAATTCTAATTCTATTTCAATCATTGATTTCCTTCTACTTTAGAAAACCCTACGATCATACCTATCTATCAAATATCATCTTGAAATCACCTTGATCCAATATCTAAACAACATCTTGATCAAGATCATTTCTACTTAGACCTATCTTACATAGTACCCACTTATTCAAATTACAAATGAGTCATTTGAGTAAAATGTGATACTTTCAATCTTAGTTCCTACCTTTGCTACTATGGTATTGATCTAATCGACATCATATTACTTAACCCAATCCCATTTACTCATTGGAACCTTAAGCCATGTTTTTAAACATCATCCATACATATCCATTACCTATAGCCACTTACTCATGCCTACTCAATCTTAGCCTTGCATTGAACTATTCAATTCCCATTTGAGTTAATTGAGTACTTCAATGTTATAAAAATCCCAGCCTAAGCTTAAGTGTAATATATATACTATTTAAGAATAATTGTTGTTACACTTATTCAATAGTATTGCTATTGCACTATTTTGTCTCTTATGTGATTTACCCATATGAGATATTCCAAGATTCAATATGCTTTAATAAAGCATAAAGATCTCACTCATCATATTTTGTCTAATTCATATATATTCAAATTGCAATTATGCTACTTGAGTAGAATATGAATTCATCTCAAACTTAGGTTCTATTAATGTGGAGTTGTTATAACTCATACCATAGTATGTGTTATACACCATGTTGATCAATGAACCATTTGAGCCATGTCCTCAAATATCATTCATTCATACCCAATCCCATGCCTACTTAGTCTTGTTCACATGTATTGAACTATTCAACGTGCAAATGTGCTAATTGAGTAGTTCAAGCATTCTTAAAACCTAGCCTAGTTCCTAAGTGCGATAGAAGCTATTCAAGAGTATTTATTGTCACATTTACTCGATAGTGCTGTAGTTGCACAAATCGACTCTTGTGTAATTTATTTCACATGAGCTATTCCTAAAACTCATATATGCTTTGATAAAGCATGAAAACTTCGTCAATTATATTTGCCTATGTCCAATTCTCTCCAATCAAGTTGATCTTTCCCAACCAAGCTCTCAAATTCATATCTCACAATCCTTTACCATATCTTTCTTGTCATAACATCTCAATAAATCTAAATTGTTAAACAAACACCTTTCAATTGTTTGATTTGTTTGATTGTGTTTGTATGGTATGTTTATGTTATGTTATTTCTGTGCTATAGTTTGTGCGAAGAGCTACGTGCCTAGTTGAGAGAAGTGAAACGCCGTGATCTTCAAAAAGGCAAGTGACACACATGTCCCTTTACCCATTTTACTTATGCATTAGAGTATTCACCTCTTGTAGTATGCATGATAGGTGAAATGTTCAACTGTTTTATCAATGCTTAGATCCTAGTAGTGTGTAGCAATCCCTCAAACCCCACCTGTTAGGATGCTAAATACTTTGAAAGATATTGATGCCATGCTTTGATCACTTGATAAAAGTGTTTTGTGAGCAAATTAAGAACTTCAACTAAAATGAAACACCTGGGTGGATTGGTTTGATGATGGAGGCGATGTTGAGTGTCTACTTAGGAGACACATATCTTGGAAGTGAAAACCATGGTATGTGTTAGTGGCCTAAGTAGTTCACTTGTGGTTTGCCACCCAGGAACAAAGAGGTTACTATGTCTTCCATGCTTAGTGTACTTCCAGTGCAGCCTTATGACATTATGGGCTCTGTCTTGATTGAGTACGATGTGAGGGTTCATCCATGGGTACTGACAGAGGGTGGTATTTGGGCACGGTCAGATCCGGATGGTTGAATGCTCCTTCTGAAAGGTCTTGTCTCATTCTATATGGGTAGGATGAGTCTTAAGGTGAAAGTGCACAACCCCTGCAGGGTGTCAAACTAATCGATTAGCCGTGTCCCCGGTTATGGACAACTTGAGTCTCTAGACATGGAATGTACGGAAGAATCTCATCACCTTTTTGAAATAATTAAAACTTGTGTAGAAAGTGGGGATGCCTCAGGGCTACATGCCTGGCAGTGAAAACCATGTATGTGGTGGTGACCTGAGGGATTAACCTGGTTTTGTAGAGTGACTACCTGGGGCTACATACTGGCAGTGAAAACCATGTATGTGGTGGTGACCTAGGAGTTATCTCGATATTGAGAAATTAACCAAGTTTTGTAGAGTAACTACCCGGGGCTACATACTGGCAGTGAAAACCATGTATGTGGTGGTGACCTAGGAGTTATCTCGATATTAAAGAAATTTCAGAATGTTTTAAAAATGTTTTGATAGGATAAAAATTGGCTTTATGCAAATCAGCCTATGAGATCCACCATCCAAATGTCATGTAGTTAGTTCTTTCACAACAGCCACCAAATATGTGTCATTTGCCAGTACATCATTGTACTGACCCCTTTGGGGCTGCATATTCAAACGTGCAGGTTTTATTTCGAGTAAGGAACCAGGAGTAGGATCTCGAGCTTACATTCCAACATGTCTGCCTGTGGCACTTGATGAAGATGGAAGCTCACTGCAACTATGCTTTATGCTGTGTACTCATAAGGTAGAAGACCTATGTAACTGGATTTACGTTGTAATATTGATGCTATTGCAATGATTACTATATTTTGTACTGTGGTGCTATCTACTGATCCAGGGAATGGCACAATACACAGGAGTTCTGCCTTTAGTAAAAGGTGGGGCGCTACATTCATCGTAGTGTAGGAGACTATCTCATTCATGTAAGATGTGATGATGAACTTGCATACTTGGTCGGTGTCGGTGTCTTAGACTACGAATGTGATCGTTTCATTTTGAAACAATGTGATTCATATGCTATGCATGTTTTATGCTATTTATATTGCATTATCCTATATACCTGTTATATTCTCTATACTGTACTGTATTATGTATAAAAACTGTAATTTGGCAGCAGAAATAGAGTATTTTCGAAAATAAAAAAAAATACCCATAGCGCATGTGTCTGGTGCGCTACGGGTAATATGCATACCCGTAGCGCATGTGTCTGGTGTGCTACGGGTATGCATATTACCCGTAGCGCATGTGCCTGGTGCGCTACGGGTAATATGCATACCCGTAGCGCACCAGACACATGTGCTACGGGTAAGCATATTACCCGTAGCGCACCACACATGCGCTACGGGTATTTTTTTACTAGTGGCATGCTACTGATGTCTACGCACTTCTATTCTTGTAGACACTTGTTGGGCCTCCAAGTGCAGAGGTTTGTAGAACAGCAGCAAGTTTCCCTTAAGTGGATCACCCAAGGTTTATCGAACTCAGGGAGGTTAGAGGTCAAAGCTATCCCTCTCAAGCAACCCTGCAATTATGATACAGAAAGTCTCTTATGTCCCCAACACACCCAATACACTTGTCAGATGTATAGGTGCACTAGTTCGGCGAAGAGATAGTGAAATACAAGCGGTAGTGATGATTATAAGTAGCAAACGTGATGTGAAATAAATATCGCTGCGAGCAAACAAGTAACAAAACAGCAAGTAAACGGTGTGCAAAGCTTGGAAACAAGGCCTAGGGATCATACTTTCACTAGTGGACACACTTCCAACAATATAACATGATTGAACAAATAAACAACTTTTCTCCACTATGGTACTCTGAATTACTCTCCTATTGAATAACACTAATCATTGTGTAGTGGCTACAGAAGCACCCCTTAAAGTTCATCAAGTACTTGACAAACACCACTCATAGAGACATCCAAATCAGATCACAACTCAAGATAGAAATCATTGCAACTTAGACCAAGTACTAACACGGTGCACACACTATCAACATTACACCATGAAAGGAGGAATAGATCACTCAATACTATCATAGTAATAATTACTCTCATAATCCACAAGAGATCACGATCACATAAAGATCACATCATGGGAGAGAGAGGTGAACCACATAGCTACCGGTAGAGCCCTCAGCCCCGGGGATGAACTACTCCCTCCTCATCATAGGAGACAGCAAGGTTGATGGAGATGGCGGTGAGGTCGATGGAGATGGCGGAGACGGCGATGGAGACCGATGGAGATGGCTCCGGGGGCACTTCCCCGTCCCGGCAGGGTGCCGGAACAGAGACTTCTGTCCCCCGAAATTCGTCGGTGGCGGCGGCGGAGCTACAGAACTGCTTCTGGAAAATTGCCGACTCTTTTAGGGTTTTCCGCCCCGAGGCTTTATATAGGCGAAGGGGCGATGTCAGGGGTGGAGCCAGGCTCCCTCACACGGGCCCGGCGCGGCCAGGGGGCTGGCCGCGCCACCCCTGTCTGTGGGGCCCTGGTGGCCCCCCTCCTACTCCTCTTCGGATCTCTGGAAGCTTCCGGGTAAAATAAGACTTCTGGCTTTGGTTTCGTCCAATTCCGAGAATATTTCCTGTGTATCACTTCTGAAACACAAAAACAGCAGAAAACAGGAAACTGGCACTATGGCAACTCGTTAATAGGTTAGTTTTGGAAAATGCATAAAAGTGCCACGAAGTGTAACGAAACATCAGGTAAATGGTGTAAAAACAAGCATGGAGCATCAAAAATTATGGATACGTCGGAGACGTATCAGCTACCCGCAGCGCACGGCATATGCGCTACAGGTAGCCATATTAGGTGCGCTGCGGGTAAGCTTTTTTCTAGTAGTGATATGCTCGAAATAAACAATTGACTTTTAATGCATTATTACTCATGATCTTTTGTTTGTGTTACTTTTCTTGTTATAACATGGTTGCTAAGTTCTATTGTCAAGATTATATCTTTTATGCCCATGTTTAGAGTAGTTTGATCTCAGCACTCAATGCTTTACATCGTTTTGATCAAGATTGTGTTGGTGCATGTCACCTCAAAAATTATTGTTTTGTTATCACTTACCTACTCGAGGATGAGCGGGAGTTAAGCTTCGGGATGCTTGATACGTCTCAAACGTATCTATAAATTTTTATGCTCCATGCTTGTTTATACACCATTTGCTTTGCATTTTGTTTACACTTCATGGCGTTTTTATGCATTTTCCGAAACTAACCTATTAACAAGATGCCACAGTGACAGTTCCCTGTTTTCTGCAGTTTTTGTGTTTCAGAAAAGTTACATAGGAAATATTCTCGGAATTCGACGAAACAAAAGCTGAAGTCCTTAATTACCTGACACGAAGACGGAGTCCAAAAGAGATCAGGAGATGGACCAGGGGCTAGCCACACCTGGTGGTGGTGCAGGCCAGCCCTAGGCCGCGCCACCAGGGGGTGTGACCGCTTGGTCCACCTCCTGACATCGCTCATCCGCCTATTTAATCCCCTCGACGGGAAAACCCTAAGGCCCAAACTCTTTTCTAGAAAACATACTGCAAGCCGCCGCCGTTGTCGTCCCGAGATCGGGAGGGTCCAGAAGCTCTTCCCGGCACCTTGCCGGAGAGGGGAATCACCACCGGGGGCCTTCTTCATCACCATGCCTGCCTCCGGAGTGATGTGTGAGTAGTCTACCTTGGACTACGGGTCCATAGCAGTAGCTAGATGGATGTCTTCTCCTCCATGTGCTTCATGTTTAGATCTTGTGAGCTGCCTATCATGATCAAGATCATCATTATGTAATTCTACATGTTGTGTTTGTTGGGATCCGATGAATATTGAGTACTATGTTAAGTTGATTTGTGATTTATCATCTCTATGTTGTTTATGATCTTGCATGCTCTCCGTTGCTAGTAGATATCTTGGCCGAGTAGATGCTAGTGACTCCAAGAGGGAGTATTTATGCTCGATAGTGGGTTCATGCCTCTGGTAATCTGGGAGAGTGACAATTACTTCTAAGGTTGTAGATGTGCTGTTGCTAATAGGGAGAAAACAACAATCTCGTGTTCAAGGACATTTGTATTGTTTACATTACACGCTTTGCTTAAGGCGATAATCTGGTGCTTGCAACTTAATACCCAACGGTTGTTCGGATGATATCCGACGGGTGGATTATTAGTCATAGATGCGGTTGGATTACGGTCTATGTATTATGTTGTAATGCCCAAGTGAATCTCATAGTGATCCTCATGACATGTACATGCATTGCTTGCATTCTTTATTCTATCAATTGCCCAACTGTAATTTGTTTACCAAACATGTTATTTATCTTTATGGAGAGACACCTCTAGTGAACTGTGGACCCTGGTCCATTCTTTTACATTGATATTACCGTTTACTTTTTACAAGCATTTGATACGTCTCAAACATATCTATAATTTTTGATGCTCCATGCTTGTTTTTACACCATTTGCCTTGTGTTTCGTTACACTTTGTGGCGTTTTATGCGATTTCCGGAACTAACCTATTGACAAGATGCCATAGTGCCAGTTCCCTGTTTTCTGCTATTTTTGTGTTTCAGAAAATCTACACAGGAAATATTCTCGGAATTGGACGAAACAAGTTCGAGAAGTCTTATTTTTCCCGGAAGAGGACCGAAGACCGAACGGGAGCCAGAGGGGGGCCAGAGGCTGCCCACACCACAGGGGGTGCGGCCCAGCCCCTGGTCGCGCCCACCCATGGTGAGGCCACCCTGGTCCACCTCTGACGATGCCCCTTCGCCTATAAGAAGCCTCCCGATGGAAAACCCTAAAACAATCGGCAATTTTCCAGAAAGAGTTCCGCAGCTCCGCCACCGATGAATTTCGGGGGATAGAAGTCTCTGTTCTGGCACCCTGCCGGGATGGGGAAGTGCCCCCGGAGCCATCTCCATCGGTCTCCATCACCGTCTCCGCCGTCTCCGCCATCTCCATCGACCTCGCCGCCATCTCTATCAACCTTGCTGTCTCCTATGATGAGGAGGGAGTAGTTCTCCCCCGGGGCTGAGGGCTCTACCGGTAGCTATGTGGTTCACCTCTCTCTCCCATGATGTGATCTTTATGTGATCGTGAGCTTTGTATCTAGTTGAATTGGTAGATGTTATTATTCAGATATTATGCTACTCCTATGCTTTATTATTGTACTCTCCGGAGATACCTTGTATCATGGTGTAAAGGTGACTAGTGTGTGCATCATGTGTATCTTTTTGGTTAATGTCTCTATGAAATGTTGGTGTTTGTTGGAACCATCTAGTGCGTTCATGGTGATAGTGTGGGACAATCTAGTTTGGGTACATACGGACTTTGAGGAGTGCTTCGTACCCTACGCAAGATTAGTGTTCATTTTCCATTGGAGAATTGTTTTGAGTTGCATATTGATGATAGTATCTATTGGTTCAATTATGTTATATTTGTTGAGAGTGTGTCCACTAGTGAAAGTATAATCCCTAGGCCTTGTTTCCAAGCTTTGCACACCGTTTACATTCAGTTTTGTTACATGTTTGCTCGCAGCAATACTTATTTCAGATTACATTTACTACTCATAATCATCACTACTACTTGTATTTCACTTTCTCTTCGCCGAACTAGTGCACCTATACATCTGACAAGTGTATTGGGTGTGTTGGGGACACAAGAGACTTTCTGTATCGTAATTGCAGGATTGCTTGAGAGGAATAGCTTTGACCACTTCCTCCCTGAGTTCGATAAACCTTGGGTGATCTACTTAAGGGAAACTTGCTACTGTTCTACAAACCTCTGCACTTGGAGGCCCAACACTGTCTACAAGAACAGACGCGTGCCTAGACATCAAGCTCTTTTCTGGCGCCGTTGCTGGAGAGGTAAGGTAAAAGGTACTCACATTCTTTGGTTACTAAGTCTTTTAGTTGCTGGTGAGTGCTCGGAGTTATTTCCTTTAGATTCTGCAATTATATCTTTTTGTTTCTTGCTTTTATTTTCACTAGTTAGGCTTAATGAAAAATAAAGAGTTCTTTAGTATTTTTCCTATGTTTGGTTATGGAGTGTTTGAAGAGAAAATTGAAAAACCTTTGGAGCTTGTTTCGCATAGCAATGTTATTAGTACGAATGCTTTGAACACCGTTATTACTAATGCTATAGAAAAGTCTAAGCTTGGGGTAGCTGGTTTTGTTAAGCATGATATTTTTAGTTCCCCAGCTTTAGTGGAGAAAGTTTGCTCTAATGATATTTTATCTCCCATATGTGATGTTTCTAATGATGCTTGTGCTCCTCATCCTTTTAAAATACCTATGAAAATTGTCGACCGTGCTATGAATAACTGCTATTTAGGAGATGGAACTGTCCATCCCGGTGATCATTTGCTCTTTATACATGAATTATGCGAGTTGTTCCAGTGTGCAGGTATTTCAATAAACGAAGTTAAGAGGAAGCTATTTTCTTTATCACTGAAGGGCAGAGCTGCGGAATGGTATAAAACACTGAAGGATGGCCGACCTATTGAGTGGGAGGAAATTGTACCTCTCTTTTATTCTAAATTCTATCCTTCTAGTGAGGTTTATAAAGATAGGAATTTCATTTATAATTTCCATCCGCATGAGGGAGAAAGCATTGCCCAAGCGTGGGGAAGATTGAAGTTACTAATGCACAAATGTCCTATTCATGATCTTCCCCGTAATATTGTTATTAATAATTTTTATGCAAGGCTTTCAGGATATTACAAGGACTATCTAGATGCATGCTTTGATGGGTCTTTCACAAGCAAGGATGTTGACACCAAGTGAGCTCTGCTTGAAACAATTCAAAACAATATTGAAGGTTGGGATAGTGATAAAGGTAAAGGATCAGGTATGAATTACGAGTTTGATTGCATTAAGTCTTTCGCTGAAACTGCTGATTTTCAAGAGCTTAGTGCTAAGTATGGTCTTGATCCTCAAATTATGATT
Source organism: Dactylis glomerata (assembly GCA_007115705.1). Lineage (NCBI taxonomy): Eukaryota > Viridiplantae > Streptophyta > Magnoliopsida > Poales > Poaceae > Dactylis > Dactylis glomerata. The sequence goes on along the minus strand of QXEO01000450.1, from coordinate 1,166,485 downwards.
GATTGTTTTAAAGCCTTTGCTTCCCATATTAATGTTCCTAAAGGAAATGGGGACGTGTATCATGAACCTTTTAAGGACACTTGCATAGAAAATAATATTGTTGTTGATGATTGCAATAAACATGCTCGAACTTCTGAAAGTCCTATTTCTTATAAGCATGTTAATTTTTGTGGAGTACATAGACCTTGTGAATAGAGTCACAACAAGGAAGATTATTGTGTCCACCACGCAAATGAAGAAACCCAAATGTGGTCCAGGGCTCTAGATGAGCTTGGTAAAGAGGTTTGTAAGCTTTATCCTTTTCTTTATAAACATTGCGATGACATAGGTCATTTTAGTTTCTAATGCTCAAGCCCTAATAATTACTCTTCTGGTACCGCAAGTTTGTATTGTGAAGACAAGATTACTCTCAATCAGCATGATGAGCTTACTTTGTTTTTGGGGTGTGAAGAGATATCTAGAAAGATTTCTTTGGTTGATATGAATGATGCTGATATTAATAGCACCCTTCGTGGTTGTCATCTCTATTGTGTTAAAGATTGCCTCGCAAATACTTACATACAAAACCTTATAAAACATGATGTTTTGCCAAGCTATGACAGGACTGATAGATGTTTCTATCTTATTAATAGAGAGGAGGAATCCTCCAAAGTTTCTTCGGTTGTTTCTATCAGTAAACCAGATTATGTGGAGAAGATACCTTTCCCTCCTAAAAGATATGTGGAGAAGATGCCTTTCAAGTCTCTCCCTCCTAAAGGAGAGAGTAAGAAGAGTATGAAGAAGAATAAGAAGAGGAGTAAAAGGCGAGAGGACACGGTATCTTCCCCTAAGCATTATGATCCTACTATAGATTATGATAATTCTGATTGGGATGATGTTCCTATGCCTGTTACCTATGTTAGTGATCATGATTGGGAAAAGCACTCTACTTTTGATATTGAAAATCTTTTTGGTACCAATTCTAAGGTTAATAATTGTTGTACCATTAGTACTATCCATGTTCCTTCTTATGATGATATGTTTGATGAATATGCTTTGTGAAATAACTGTTCTCTAGCTTGTGATGATACTAAACCTCTAGTTTATGATGGTTATGATGATGAGTATAATATTTTCAGTTCACCTACTATTGAGTAGAAAATTAGTTATGATTACAATATGCCTCCTGTTTTTGATGATTATGGTGATGGGAATAATTATTCTATTAAATCTGCCCCTACTACGATTGTTCATGTGGGGAGTATTAATTCTTTTATGCATGTGGCCCATGACTGGGAAGCTTTATGTGATAGTTATATTGTTAATTCTATTCATGATGCTACTGAAAGTTATTATAAGAGAGGGAAACATGGTTTGATGGATCTCAACAATATTGAGTTTCCCCTCTTTATGTTGCAATTCTTGAAGTTGTACTTGTTTTGCCTTCCTATGCTTTTCGCTTTGCGCTTTCATGACTTGTCTCTTTACAAGACTATTTTTCATAGGAAGTGGTTTAGATTTAAATGTGTTTCATATTTGCTTTTTGATGCTCTCTTTTGCTTTAAGTTCCTATATAGCGCCTTTGCCTTAGGCTCTTTTATGGCGCCTACATGAGCATCTTTGCAAATTACTGCGCCTAACTCAAAGGCGTTAAAGAAAAGCACTCTTGGGAGATAACCCAATGTTTTTACTTTCATTTATTTTTCTTTTATTTGAGTCTTGAAAGTTATTACTACTGTAATAACCGCTCCTTATCCTTTTTATTTCGTTGTTGTGCCAAGAGAAGCCTCTAATTTGAGTGAGGTAAGATTTGGGGATGTTGCTGTCCTGAAACAGATTTTGGTGCTGCACCGTAAAAATTCGTGAAAATTCTCAGAACATCTTTTGGACCTGAAATTTCTTGTGCATATGCCCCAGGTTATATCCAAACTTTCAATAGTTTTGCACTTTTCGATTTGAGCAACAGAAGGTCCTCTAAAAAATCGACCTTTGTCAGTTGTTCTGTTTTGACAGATTTCTGCCACTATTTGTGTTTGCCTCTCGATCGCTTTCTTTTTGAGTTCTTTTGATCATGGAACTTTTTGAGGAAGTTGCTACAGTAGTAGATACTTTAATATGTGGTAGGCTTGAGTTGAAACCTGAACCAAAAGGGTTGATTTATTATTATGTTTATGCTAACGTTGCTAATAGAATTGTGTGAAGTTTTGTATGAAGGAAGTTTTCAAGTGTAGGGATTGGAGAATGATGAGATGAGATGAAGAATGGATAAAAGCTCAAGCTTGGGGATGCCCATGTCACCCCAAGAAATATCCAAGAAGTACAAGCGTAAAATCTTGGGGATGCCCCCGAGGCACCCCCTTCTTCATCGGCAAAAATTAGGTCACCTTTCAAAACACTATATTTTTATTGCTTCATGCACTATGCATTTTTCTTGGAGTGTCAGTTGTTTTTGCTTTCAGTTTTCTTTCGCTTTGCTTGCTGCAATAAATGGTTGGATCACATCATGTTGCCTTGTTTTTCATTTGCCAAGAACACTCGTTGAGCGGTACGAGTAAAAACAGATTTCAACGAGTGTTCTCTTTTTCTGCTACTGCGTTTAGCTTTCGTTTTTTGCCTTGATTTTTGTTCAGATCTTGTTTTATCTTTGCATCAAGGTGTATTTGGACCTCTGGTCTGTGTTAGTTTTCATTAAAAGAGTTTCCTCAAAAAGGTTTGAATGGTGTTGGAAAAGAGAAAAAGTTTCGTGCAAAAAAAAAGTGGTACAAAAAGGAGCTTGTTTAGACTGCGGCTTAGGCTTTTGCATGTCGTGCTTGATGTCATTTTGATAGTATGCTTAGTGGTTCTGCTGTAGCATGACTTGTCTCAAATGACTGAGATTGCTTAATGAACCTTTGAAAAAATCATGCGTTGTTTTTATTATTTGGAAGCATTTATTTGGTTTTCTCCTTTGATGCTTTATTTGGGTTGACTTGGCACATGCTTACACCATGTTGACTACAAAATAAGTCGCCTATAGCCTCTATGATCATTTGGTTTTTAACTTGTGATACCACTTTATGCTTCTTTCAATGATGTTTTGTCGCTATGCATGATTATGGCCGTTATTGTTCTCTTAGTTGGTCGCTCCCAGTCTTTTGCTAGCCCTCATTTTGTACTAAGTATGAGCTCTACTCGTGCATCCAACTCTTAAAAACCAAGTTTGCCATTGTGTCCACTATAAATTCCTATGCATGGTATTTCAAAGCCATTCCAAGTAAATTTTCATGTGCTACCTTTCAAAACTTTCAAATACTTCTCATTTTATGCCACTGTTTTTAGCTCATGGGGACGTAGTGGTCGGAATTGCTATCTTCCATATTAAATTGAGTACCCTTCGACTAGGCAGCTTCATCTGCTGGTCATTAATTTTGCAAGGGAGCTGGTCAGACCATTGTAATCTAATTTTAAAAAGAAAGAAAAAAAGCACTCCTCCATGGTATGTGAAAGTTGGTGGGCACCCGATGAAATCGGTTAGCCATGGTTTGAGAAAGGAAAAAAGGTGGGGAGGAGTGCCAAAGCTTTATAAAAGAGCACCAATGTGCCAAATTTTCAAAGAACTCGGAACCGCTCTCACTTGTTTATTATGGAAGATAGTAAGTCCCCATTGCCAGTCGTTGACATGAAACAACCACCTCTCAAAATAAATTTTTATCTCCGTTTTACAAATGAAAAGCTCTAGCACATGTTAAATCACTGCTTCCCTCTGTGAAGGGCCTTTCTTTTACTTTTATGTTGAGTCTCCATCTTCTATCTTTATGCACCGTCTAAGAGAGCATAGTTGTCATTCTGAGTATAATGTGCATAGTCCCAAAGTTTTCATTGATTGATTCATGATGTTGGTTTCACTTGTTCTCAAATTACTTGTATCTAGTCACCCTCTTAAACTTGAAGGTGTCCTATGCATTTATGTTTTGCTACTCCATGAGGGACAAGCTAAAAACCATTTGCTATGTTTTCCATATGGTTGAAACACACACGTGACTTTCATTGTTTCATTTTCATGATCTTTTCTTTGTGTTTATTTTCATGCTATAACATGGTTGCTAAGTTTCTATTATCAAGATTATGTCTTTCATGCCCATGTTTTAAGTTCTTTGATCTCAGCACTCAATGCTCTACCTCACTGATCAAATTGTGATGGTGCATGTCACCTCAAAAATTATTCTTTTGTTATCACTTACCTACTCGAGGACGAGCAGGAGTTAAGCTTGGGGATGCTGATACGTCTCAAGCGTATCTATAATTTCTGATGCTCCATGCTTGTTTTTACACCATTTGCCTTGTGTTTCGTTACACTTTGTGGCGTTTTTATGCGATTTCCGGAACTAACCTATTGACAAGATGCCACAGTGCTAGTTCCCTGTTTTCTGCTGTTTTTGTGTTTCAGAAAAGCTACACATGAAATATTCTCGGAATTAGACGAAACAAGTTCGAGAAGTCTTATTTTTCCCGGAAGAGGACCGAAGACCGAACGGGAGCCGGAGGGGGTCCAGAGGCTGCCCACACCACAGGGGGGCGCGGCCCAGCCCCTGGCTGCGCCCACCCATGGTGAGGCCACCCTGGTCCACCTCTGACGACGCCCCTTCACCTATAAGAAGCCTCCCGATGGAAAACCCTAAAACAATCGGTAATTTTCTAGAAAGAGTTCCGCAGCTCCGCCGCCACCGCCGATGAATTTCGGGGGACAAAAGTCTCTGTTCCGGCACCCTGCTGGGATGGGGAAGTGCCCCCGGAGCCATCTCCATCGGTCTCCATCGCCGTCTCCGCCGTCTCCATCGACCTCACCGCCATCTCCATCAACCTTGCTGTCTCCTATGATGAGGAGGGAGTAGTTCTCCCCCGGGGCTGAGGGCTCTACCGGTAGCTATGTGGTTCACCTCTCTCTCCCATGATGTGATCTTTATGTGATCGTGAGCTTTGTATCTAGTTGAATTGTTAGATGTTATTATTCACATATTATGCTACTCCTATGCTTTATTATTGTACTCTCCGGAGATACCTTGTATCATGGTGTAAAGGTGACTAGTGTGTGCATCATGTGTATCTTTTTGGTTAATGTCTCTATGAAATGTTGGTGTTTGTTGGAACCATCTAGTGCGTTCACGGTGATAGTGTGGGACAATCTAGTTTGGGTACATATGGACTTTGAGGAGTGCTTCGTAGCCCTACGCATGATTAGTCTTCATTTTCCATTGGAGAATTGTTTCGTGTTGCATATTGATGATAGTATCTATTGGTTCAATTATGTTATATTTGTTGAGAGTGTGTCGACTAGTGAAAGTATGATTCCTAGGCCTTGTTTCCAAGCTTTGCACACCGTTTACATTCAGTTTTGTTACATGTTTTCTCGCAGCGATACTTATTTCAGATTACATTTACTACTCATAATCATCACTACTACTTGTATTTCACTATCTCTTTGCCGAACTAGTGCACCTATACATCTGACAAGTGTATTGGGTGTGTTGGGGACACAAGAGACTTTCTGTATCGTAATTGCAGGGTTGCTTGAGAGGAATAGCTTTGACCTCTTCCTCCCTGAGTTCGATAAACCTTGGGTGATCCACTTAAGGGAAACTTGCTGCTGTTCTACAAACCTCTGCACTTGGAGGCCCAACACTATCTACAAGAACAAACGCGTGCGTAGACATCAACATTATTTACTTTCTTGCAAACAAATATCATTTACCACATGATAAGTTTAATCCTTTGTTTAGAGCAAACCAGCGAGATTGACAACCCCACTGCAAGTTGGGACAAAGTACTTTGGTTGTGTTGTGTGCAGGTTCCACGTTGCTGCTGGCGCCAGAGCTACGCCCAGATAGGCGCCATAAACAAATTGTCTGGAGTGTCGCCAAGCCAGCTAGCATCAACCTTTAGAAGTGGTTTCTTTCTCCTACTGGTTTGATTAAACCTTGGTTTCATACTGAGGGAAAACTTGCCGCTGTTCTCATCATACCTTCCTCTTGGGGTTCCCAACTGGGCGGCTAGCACCGCTACCAATCAATCGGCCCCGTGCACCGTTGGTTCTGAGATAGATCCAACTCTCCGGATCGACACGTACCGCTTTGGCGGGTTCTAATGGTGACCGTCGGATTTAGATTAGACGGAGGGAGAGATATGGGGGCGATACTCACTGGCAGCATCTAGGATTCCGGCGAGGGCGCATCAGGTGTGGACGTTCTCGTTGTTGTGGAGCTCCCCGGAGGTGATGGAGGTAGCGGCGAGGTGCGACAGGCGACGGCGAGCAACATGGTGGTGGCGGCGTGGATCGCATGCAGGTGGGTGCCTGGGGTTCCGCCAGAGCTTGATGACCCACAAGTATAGGGGATCGCAACAGTCTTCGAGGGAAGTAAAACCCAAATTTATTGATTCGACACAAGGGGAGCCAAAGAATATTTATAAGCCTTGACAGATGAGTTGTCAATTCAGCTGCACCTAGAAACAGACTTGCTCGTAGCGGTTTATCAGTAGCAACAGTTTTATAGTGGTGACAGTAGTAAAGTAGTAGCAGCAATAGTAAAATAAAGACATTAATGGTAGCAATAGTAAACCGTAGGATTAAGTACTGTAGGCATAGGGATGGATGAACGGGTGTTGCATGGACAAGATAATTCATGTAATAATCAAGACATGGGCAATTGCAGATAAATAAAGATAAAGCATCCTAGTACTAAACAACCATAGGCATGTGTTCCGTAAATAGTCATACGTGCTCGCAATGAGAAACTTGCACGACATCTTCTGTCCTACCAGCCTGTTTGCAGCGGGGCCACAAGGAAATCTACTGGTAATTAAGGTACTCCTTTTAATAAAGTACCGGAGCAAAGCATTAACACTCAGTGAACACATGTGATCCTCACATCACAGCCATCCCCTCCGGTTATCCCAATTGTTGTCACTTTGGGGCTTCGGGTTCCGGACAACGATATGTGTATACAACTTGCAGGTAAGACCATAAACAACAATTATCATCATAAAACAATAACAAGTTCAGATCTGAGATCATGGCACTCGGGCCCAAAGTGACAAGCATTAAGCACAACAAGTTGCAACAATGTCATAAGCACTAACAGTAGATACTAGGCACCATGCCCTAACAATCTCATAGCAATTACATGAATGATCTCATCCAATCCCTACCATCCCCTTCGCCTATAGCGGGAATTACTCACACATGGATGGGGGAATCATGGATGGTTGATGGAGAGACGTCAGTGATGCTGATGGTGATGATCTCCTCCAAATCCCCATCCCGACAGGGTGCCAGAACGGAGTTTCTAGTTCCGAGCGCGGTTTCTGATGGTGGCGGCGCAGCGGAACTCTATCTGGGAAAAACACCAAACCCCTGATATTTTCAGGTCAGGGAGTATATGTAGGCGGAAGGGGGGCTCGAGGAGATGGCTGGGGCGGCCACACCACCCCCTGGCACGGCCTGGCCTGGCCCGCGCCACCAGGTGGTGTGGTGCCCTCCTGGCCCCTCTCCGTCTCGTACTCTGGCTCCGTGTGTCTTCTGGTAAAATAGGATTTTTAGAATATTTTTCGGGATTTTTCCTGAAAGTCGGATTTCTGCACAAAAACAAGACACCAGGGCAATTCTGCTGAAAACAGCGTTAGTCCGTGTTAGTTATATCCAAAACGCACAAATTAGAGGAGAAACAACAGTAAAAGTGTTCGGGAAAGTATCTACGTTTTGGACGTATGAACTCCCCCCAGGCTTAACTTATTGCTTGTCCTCAAGCAATTCAGTTAACAACTAAGTGCGATAAAAGAAACTTTCACGAACACATTTGCTTCATAAGATGTATATATTCTCACTATATGATCAAGTACTTAAGCAATTCATAATAAGAAGTATGCAACTAATGTTATCTCGTAGTCAAGAAAGCTATGAAAGAGTGCCAACACACTAATAACAAGCAACATGAAACATAAGAAGCTACAAGATTGTAATGCTCATAATAAGGTATGCAAGAGTGGTATCTCGCTTTCCTTTATTTGTGGAGCAAAACATAAATGCCAAGGCACCTCTGAAGTCCAAGAGAAGACTAGAAGTAGAAATATCAAAGATACAAGCATCAAAGTTATACCATAATTAACCATGTTCTGGGGCAAGCACATTACACTAAGAACGACAACCATGCTCTCAAGAAAGTGCTGAAAGTTAGAATATGAAGACTAAACATAAAGTAAAAGAAAGGCCCTTCACAGAGAGAAGCAGGGATTTAACATATGCTAGAGCTTTTCATTTGTAAAACAGAGATAAAAATTTGTTTTGAGAGGTGGTTGTTCTTGTCAACGACTGGCAATGGGGTTCTTGCTATCTTCCATACTAAACAAATTTTGAGAGAGATTGGCACTTTTGTGCTCTTTTATAAAGCTTGGCACTCCTCCCCACTTTTCCTTTCACAAACCATGGCTAACCGATTCCATCGGTTGCCCACCAACTTTCACATACCATGGAGGAGTGCCTTTTTTCTTTTCTTTTTTTTCCTTTATTTTCTTTTTTTTTGGAATAAAACAATATGGAAGATAGCAAATCCGACCACTACGTCCCCATGAGCTGAAAACAATGTCACAAAATGAGAAGTATTTGAAGGTTTGAAAGGTAGCACATGAAAATTTACTTGGAATGGCTTTGAAATACCATGCATAGGAATTTATAGTGGACTCTTTGGAATAACTTGGTTTTAGGGAGTTCGATGCACGAGAAGTATTCCCTCTCAGTACAAGTGAAGGCTAGCAAAAGACTGGGAAGCAAAAATCCAGAGAGCAGTAACTGTCCTCTAATCATGCTCTAGACAAAACAAAATTAATATAGGCATAAAAATGATACAAGAGCTCTGAGGCAAAGTAAATCATCAAGGCTTAATTGACTTTTTGTTCAGTGATATGCATGCTTGAGCATGTGCCAAGTCGATTCAAATGAAACTTTTCAGAGGAGGATACCACAATGTCATACCGTTTTATGAATAAAACAATGCAAGCAAACATCTACATAACATGCTACAAACTATTAGAAAATTGGAACTAATCATATGAGAGCAAGAACTACTAAACATCCATTAAATAACATACACCTTACACGAACAGGCTAAGCACGTCCATATAAATGAGTATATGTACAAAAATGAAAACAAATAGAGTTCATACCAGCCTCTCACCACATCTCGAGTTGTCATAAGTGATCATTATTGCCCTTCACTTGTGTGGCTTGAATAATATGAAGTGATAACCAAGCTCCAATGGAGTCACGAGAGACTGAACTCTGTAGCAAACTTTACAAAATCGAAGAAGAACAACAAATATTTTTGGGGGTTTTTCAACTTAAGCACAAGAACAAGAGATACAGCAAACAAGGTAAAATCTTTTTGGATTTTTCTGAATACCAAAACCGAAAATAGAAGACAAAGCAAACCAAAACTAGAAAACTAAAGAGGCAAGCAAAGAGAAACAATAGAAATATTTTTGGTCTTTTTGTGTTTTGGAAAGCAGAAATAAGAACAAGAACAATAAAGAAAAAGAACGCGAAACATGGATATACAAAGTACCGATAAAATATGATGTATAGATGAGTGAGTCGTTGGCGTACCTCCCCCCAAGCTTAGGCTTTTGTCCTAAGTGGATATCAATCCCAACTCGGCCATGAAGTGGCATCTCCAAAATATGACGAAGAAGTATCTTCGTCCTAATACGAACTCGAGGGCGCCCTGGTGTGGTACACGGTGTAGTGGTCAGCTGGCGCCTCCTCTTCCTCATGGTCCTCAATGCCCTGCTGTATGTGGAAGCCAAGCAACCTAAGCTGCTCGTCCAACTCCTCCTTCGAGCGTGACCATGGTCTCCTGCAAATACTGAACAAACTGTGCTGCGGCAAGGGAACTTCCTTTTCATTTCCATCAGTAAATAACATTCTGTAGACTAATTTCCCTGCACATGACTTAGCAGTAACAAAGCGATGGATCTTCATGGCAGCAAGATCAAGTATCTGTGGGACTAACAATGTATCTTTAGGAGCAATAGAAAGTCCTAGAGCAGCAACAATGCGCGCATCAATAATGCCTCCATAAATAGGTCCCCTAGCAGCTAGGCGACGAGCAATAAGAGCACCGAGGTTGTACTTTTTACTAACATCAAGCGCAGTTGCAAGAAAAGCTAAATGATAGTTATAAATATTGCTAGTGTTCTCTCTACCAGGAATACTAGTGGCAAGAAAGTAAACAAAGTATCTAATAGCTGGGAGCTGAATATTTCTTATCTTGCCACGCTGAGCTGTGCGGTCATCATCATTGGTCACTCCTCGGTAGAGCTCTAGCAAATCAGCAGGCCGGTTCTGAATCTTCTTTGCGGTCCCAAACATGGTGATACCTAGAATGCAGAAAAATCTCTCCAAAGACATGGTGATAGACTTATCATAAATTTTGAATGCGATAGATGGCTTGAAAGAGGAGTTAGTAAATTTAAAACTCTCAACAAAAATCTTTGTCAGCATAGCATATTGCTTACTCTCAGCAAGCATGTATGTAGTCAATCCAGCCCTATCAACAAGGAGTAGGAAATCATCAAGAATCCCTGCATCAGTCAAAAAGTTAGCACAAGGGAAAGTTGATGGATGCGCCTCTCCATCATCCCCCTCATCACCAATGCTCGGTGGCATAAGGTCTTCATTGTAGGATGTCCTAAATTGAGTGGTTGAATGGGAAAGCCTTGAAGACCTTGGTGCTTCTCTCTCAAAGACTTCTCCATAAGTGTAGTTATCCATTTCCCTTTTCTGAAATTTTTAAGCGAACCTCATAAAAAATGATTTTGAGACAAACAAATCTAGGGAACTACTATAGGGAGTTGCAAGAGGGCTAACATGAATCAAAATAACTTATCTAAGCAATAGAAAAAGCATGCAAACTCATTTAACCTATCACCTATGGTGCTAAAATACTCAAGAAATACTCCACTAAACAAAATTTTATTTGGACAATCAAAGGAGTCACATACTAGAGAACAATTGCTCTAAATCTCAGCAGCAAAGAGGGGCTGAGCAAGGAAATCGAAAATCACGAGCAAGAATGACAAGAACTCGTGTTTGAGCTATGGAGTGAAGATATTTCGGGAGAGAGAGTGAAGTGGCTGGTGGAGAGGTAAGTGGAGGGCCAGGGGGGCCCACACCATGCCATGGCGCGGCCAGGCCTGGGCCGCGCCACCATGTGGTGTGGTGGCATGGTGGGTCCCCCTGGGGTGTTCTAGGTGCCTCTCTGCCCCAAATTTGATATAAAAATTTAAAAAGAATTTTCATTAATTTTTCAAGAAACTTTAATTTCGAGGATTTTTCAGAAATTGACAAGAGATTAAAAACTCGGGAAAATGAATATGGAACGATAGAAAGCAAATCCAAACCAAGTCTACATCAGCTCTAAGATATTCTAATATGAAACTAAACAGCGAAAACAAAAGTGGAAAAGGTGGAAACATGAGCAAACAAAAGTAAATGCGGTGAAAACATAGTTTCGTTCATTCAAAAACCGCTTTGTTAACAAGGTTGATCAAGTCATGTTACCAAACCAATTTTCTATGAAGTAAAACTTTGCATTTCACTAAATGATTATGTTACCTCGACCTTGATAGGCATAGTCCAACCATAACAATTTTATATTCTTCCTTGGGCTTTACCATTGAACAATAAATTTCTCCAACCTTGATGGTCTCAACATTTTTTTTATTGAATTTAGACCATATTTTCTATCAATATTCTTTGGAAAATAAACTGTGTGCTCTTTATCATTGACATTAAAAGTTACTTTCCCTTGGTTGCAATCAATAACAGCACCTGCAGTGTTTAGAAAAGGTCTCCCAAGAATAATAGACATATTATCATCTTCAGGCATTTCCAACACAACAAAGTCAGTCAATATCAAACAATTATTAGCCACTTGAGCAGGGACATTCTCACATATACCAATAGGAATAGTAGTAGACTTATCAGCCATTTGCAAAGATATATCAGTTGATATCAATTTTTCTAGATCAAGTCTCTTATAGAGAGAAAAAGACATGACACTAACTCCGGCTCCCAAATTACACAAAGCAGTTCTAACATAGTTATTTTTAATAGAGCAAGGAATAGTTGGTATACCTGGATCTCTAAGCTTCTCTGGAACTTTACCACCAAAAGAGTAATTAGCAAGTAAAGCGGAAATTTTCTCACTAGGAATCTTCCTTTTGTTAGTAATAATATCATTCATATACTTTGAATAAGGAGACATTTTAATAGCTTCAGTCAAAGGAATTTGCAAAAATAAAGGTTTCATCCATTCACACAACCTATTGTAGTGTTCTTCTTCCTTGAATTTATGTTTCTTACCAGGAAAAGGCATTGGTTTCTGCACCCAAGGTTCTCTCTCACTACCATTTTTGTTGGCAATGAAATCTTCCTTGGTGTACTTTGCATTCTTAGCAAGCTTTTCTTGTTCCTCCTCAACTTCTACTTTATCAGATGTATTACCATTTTCGATTTCAGCATCAGAAATAGAAACACTATTAGGATCCTTACCTATTTCGGAAGATTCTGCAACCATTTTATGTTTTTTCTTCCTTTTCTTGGAAGAAATACCATCACCGGTAGCACGTTGAGAATCCTGTTCGATCCTCTTAGGATGTCCTTCAGGATATAAAGGATCCTGAGTAGAAGCACCACTTCTAGTGCTTATTTCACAAGCTAGTTTTTCTCTAGATGCATTAACTAGCAAATCTTTTTGCACCTTAGTGAGCTGATCAATTTGAGTCTGAACCATCTGAAAATGTTTAACAAGCATCTTCACATCATTGGAGGTTCTCTCCACAATATCCTGCAACTTGTTAATAGCTCTAGAGTTCTCCAACAAATGATTCTGCACCATTTTATTAAAGTTATCTTGCTTGACAATAAAATATCAAACTCATCTAAGCATTTTTCAGGAGGTTTAGAGTAAGGAATGTCTCTATTATCAAAGCGTTGGAGAGAGTGTACCTCAATAGTGGATGAGCAAGAGATTGGCTTACATAATTCTTCTATAGGAGGTAGATTCTTCACATCTTCGGATTTGATACCCTTCTCCTTAAGAGATTTCTTGGCTTCTCTCACCACTTCATCATTTAATTCAATCATTCCTCTCTTCTTTGGTGTTTGCGCTGGTGTTGGCTCAGCCATAGTCCAATCATCATAATTCCGGCTTATTTTAGCCAATAATTCTTCAGCTTCAGTGGGAGTTCTTTTCCTGAAAACACAACCAGCACAACTATCCAAATATGTCTTAGATTCATCAGTTAGTCCATAATAAAATATATCAAGGAGTTCATTTTTAGGTAATGGCTCTCCAGGCAGTGCTCTAATTAAAGAACAAAACCTCGCCCATGATTTTACCTGCTCAAAGTCAAAGATTTTCTGCAAAGCAACATGTTGAGCACTAGCAGGGAAATATTTCTGAAAGAAAGCATTAACCAAAGCAATAGGACTATCAATAGATCCAGGAGACAAATTATTAAACCAAGCTTTAGCTGCACCTTTCAACGAAAAAGGAAAAATTTTAGCAACAAAGTAAGTACGCAGCTTAGTATCATCAGAAAATAAATTACTCAAAGAAGAGAGCTCATTCATATGTCCCATAACACTTTCATTTTCAGTACCACAAAAAGGTTCTTTCTCAACAATAGATATGTAAGATAAATCCAAAGAGAAATCATAATCCTTATCACTAATATTTATGGGAGACGCAACAAACTTAGCATCAGGAGATTACTTATATCTAACAATGCGTCTTGCAAGAAGATCTCTAATAGCACTAGCATCACTAGTAGCATGAAATTCATCAATAAAATTATCATCGAGCTCAATATAAGCTTCATCAAGATCATCACTAGGGCATTACCTAGACTCAGGTGAACTAACAGGTGTAACAGTAGTGTTCCCCATTTGCTTAGTCCTAGCAATTGTAGCATCTAAAAAGGAACCTAACGAACCACTCTCATCAAGCACAGTTGAAGCATCATAAAAACTACCAGTAGCAATTTCAAACTCAGCAGAAGTAGTAGCATGTGCATGTGGTGGTGTAAGCAACTTACTCATCACAGACGGTGAATCAAGAGCAACAGAGTTGTTTAGAGTCGTACCTCTTCTTGGTGTGGATGGCAATATAGGAACTTTTCCATCATGAGGTTTACCCATGATGAATGGATTGCAGCAAACAATATGAATTCCAAGTGAACTTACAAATAAAGTTATGCTCCCCGGCAACGGCGCCAGAAAATAGTCTTGATGACCCACAAGTATAGGGGATCGCAACAGTCTTCGAGGGAAATAAAACCCAAATTTATTGATTCGACACAAGGGGAGCCAAAGAATATTTATAAACCTTGACAGATAAGTTGTCAATTCAGCTGCACCTGGAAATAGACTTGCTCGCAGCGGTTTATCAGTAGCAACAGTTTTATAGTGGTGACAGTAGTAAAGTAGTAGCAGTAATAGTAAAATAAAGACAGTAACGGTAGCAATAGTAAACAGTAGGATTAAGTACTATAGGCATAGGGATGGATGAACGGGCATTGCATGGACAAGATAATTCATGTAATAATCAAGACATGGGCAATTGCAGATAAATAAAGATAAAGCATCCTAGTACTAAACAACCATAGGCATGTGTTTTGTAAATAGTCGTATCTGCTTGCAATGAGAAACTTGCATGACATCTTCTGTCCTACCAGCCCGTTTGCAGCGGGGCCTCAAGGCAATCTACTGGTAATTAAGGTACTCCTTTTAATAAAGTACCCGAGCAAAGCATTAACACTCAGTGAACACATGTGATCCTCACATCACAGCCATCCCCTCCGGTTATCCCAATTGTTGTCACTTTGGGGCCTCGGGTTCCGAACAATGATATGTGTATACAACTGGCAGGTAAGACCGTAAACAACAATTATCATCATAAAACAATAACAAGTTCAGATCTGAGATCATGGCCTCGGGCCCAAAGTGACAAGCATTAAGCACAACAAGTTGCAACAATGTCATAAGCACTAACAATAGATACTAGGCACCATGCCTTAACAATCTCATAGCAATTACATGAATGATCTCATCCAATCCCTACCATCCCCTTTGCCTACAACGGAAATTACTTACACAAGGATGGGGGAATCATGGATGGTTGATGCAGAGATGTCGGTGATGATGATGGTGATGATCTCCTCCAAATCCCCATCCCGGCAGGGTGCCAGAACAGAGTTTCTAGTTCTGAATCGTGGTTTCTGATGGTGGCGGCGCAACGGAACTCTATTTGGGAAATACGCCGAACCCCCCGATATTTCCAGGTCAGAGGGTATATGTAGGCAGAAGGGGGGCTCGAGGAGATGGCTGGGGCGGCCACACCACCCCCTGGCACGGCCTGGCCTGGCCCGCGCCACCAGGTGGTGTGGTGCCCTCCTGGCCCCTCTCTGTCTCATACTCTGGCTCCGTGTGTCTTCTGGTAAAATAGGATTTTTGCAATATTTTCTCTGATTTTTCCTGAAAGTTGGATTTCTACACAAAAACAAGACACCAGGGCAATTCTGCTAAAAATAGCGTTAGTCCGTGTTAGTTGTATCAAAAACACACAAATTAGAGGAGAAACAACAACAAAAGTGTTTGGGAAAGTAGATATGTTTTGGACGTATCAGAGCTCGCTGGTGCTGCGGAGGTCGAGCGTGCGTTTTGGCGGCCTAGTGACTTTTTGGCTGCGGGGTTTTGCGGAGAATAGAGAGGGGGTAGAGGGGGCTTTATAGGCGGGGGAGTCTTGGGCGAGGGGCTAGGGTTCGGGGGTGGGACAGAATCGGACGGCGGCGGCGCGTCCCGTGTTCGGGCCGGACTCGCTGGGTGCGAGGAAGGTGCTGACAGGCGGGTCCCTCCTGTCAGTGGCCGGGCACGTACCGCTTCGGCCGAGGGCGGTTGCTGGGCCGGGCCGGCTTCGGCGCCTAGGGCCAAATCGGTCCCCGCGGCCTATTTTCTGATTTTTTTTCGCAAAACGATTTATTCTTTTTCTATTTTGAAGCAAAACAGATTTGGTTTTGCAATAAAAATTTCATAATTTGAAATACTTCAAATTTGCAAATTTTTGTAAAAATCCCTAGAGTCTTGAGTCTAAATAAGCTGTAGAGACAAATAAGAACAAAGGAAAAGTATAGGATAAAGAATAATAATAACTCACATGAGTTATTTAAATAGAATTTTGAATTGAAACCTTTCTTTGAAATTTGTTAGAACCAAGATTATTGCAAACAATGCAATTTATGAATGAATGCATGCTGGTTTTGAATTTTGAAAAAAAAAATCCCGGGATGTTACAATCTCTCTCTTCTGCTTCAATGCTTAGACACCATATGAGCTGCACAACATGATTATGGTGCATATTATGTAATTCCTATGCGGTGAATCTTTATTTTATTGGATGATCAATGAGATGTGATATGTTATTATGTTCTTGATGTATGAGTAGATGCATATTATTATCTCGTTCTTTACTACTTGTTCTGATCCAACATGTATGCGAGAGTGCAAGAGGGGGATGGTGTGTATTAGATGGAGTAACAAGGTAGTAGTGATTGGATAGTGACAATATTCATTGATCTGCTATGGTTTTTACCTTTCCACGGTTACCTCATTAGGGATAAAAAGAATGCATGTGCTATAATTTCTTAGTGACAACTTATAATTCCAATTGACATTCATAGACATCGTTCTATCGTAATATGTCCAAGCGGTAGCATATTTGATATTCAACATCATGTCTAAGTACCTAAGGCTATACTCTGTTAATTCTTGATACTAGATTGCTTGAAGTCTATTCCTATCTAGTGGAGTATAAGTAAGATGTGTTGCATCATCATTAAATTAGGACGTGATGCCCATATGAATATTATCAAGTTAACATAATAAAAATCATGTCAATGTTTTGGTCATCCGCCTTTTGCTTAATGCCACCACAACTTTATGAGAGAGTAGACAAGTGAACCATAAACCCCGGTCCAGTTTTAATCATAAGAAACACCTTTCCAATGCATTTACATGCACTTTTATTTTCAGCATCTTTTAATTGCGAAAATATAAAAACATATTTACTTTCTTGCATACACATATAAAACCCTAAAATACCTTTTATGCATCATATTTACTTTATTGCATTGTTATTTACTTTGTTTGCATTATCACCATATTTTATTTTACTTACATTTACACCTTGTACTTTACAACCACTTGGTGGAGTTGGGGACATAAGACAAGAAAACTGTTCTGTACGTTCCTTGAAGAAGAACGACGAGAGCTTTCTCGACTGTTCCCCAAAAGTTCGTTATTAAACCCCAAGTTCCCTCGTGGGGAAAATTTAGTCTTGCTACAACACTCTGCGGTTGGAGTCCTGACAAGTTGGAACCTTTGCTTAGTGCCATCAAGACTATTTTCTGGCACCATTGCCGGGGAACAGAGGAAAGCATTCACAACTGCTAGCTTCATCAAGTGACATCGTGCAATCACCTAAGCTTGGGGAGGTAACACCACTGTGAGTCTTATCGATCTTTTAGATCCGCAAAGCAATTCTATTTTTCTTGTTTTTGTCATTTTCCTTTTTTGCATATTTCCATAAAATTTATAAAAATTGTTCTAAATGGCTTCATCTAGCAAAAACAAAAATATAGTGATCATTAATGATGAGGTGACAAGTTTCACACAATATTCTGAAGAATCTCTAATGGAAGCCTGGTATCGAATGCAAGAGAATGTAGGAAATAGCCCTAAATGTGCACACTCAAAGTTCTATAATCAAAAGTTTTTACAACGGGATAAGTTCTTGGGGTAGATTTTTGCTACATGATTTAACCAATGGATACTTTGCTACGGGTGACCCATCCTTTGCAAAATATACTTTGGTAAGCTTGTTCGGAAATCTTGGTAGGACTAAGGAGGAAATTAAGCTTCAACAATTTAAGTAAGAACTAGAAGAAGAAGCAAATAAACTTCAAGAAGCTATAAAAGAGGATCCTATTGGGAATAAATAAGCAATCTTTGTACTTATACTTATTCTAAGCTCAAGAATTATAACAAATGTTTCAATAATTTTGGAAAGAAAGTAAGGGCTGTAGAATAACATGCAAGTCAAAAAAAGCTTCATCTATAACGTTCATGAAAAGATAGTTTTTATGAGTGAGTTTTTAGGACTTAAGGGAAGCTTGATTAAAAATAAAGATTTTAATGTGGAAGAAAAAGAAGTAGAGGAAGTTCTCTCTGATAATATTAAAGAACCTCTACTGGATCTTGATAAATGTAGTTTGAATGAACTTATCAATATAATGCAAAGATTTGCTAATGATCCTTCTTTAATGTTCATTAAACTGGTTTTGGATCCTCTATAGCCAATCATGTAATTAAGGAAAAGATACAATGTTATAATAATGAGGCTATGATACCACCAAGGCTTGGGGATGCATGTATACCAAAAATACTTATTGCTATAGGAAAAGAGTCACATCATGCTATCTTATACTTGGGATCAAGCATTAACATTCTCTCCAAAGAACTATATGATTTACTTGATCTTGACAAGAAATTAGAAAAATGTGACATTGATCTATTACTTGCTGATGATTCTACAAAGCATGCCTTAGGTAGAATAAATGATGTTATGATTGAACTCCATATGACTTTTTTTTACCTATTTGTTTTATCATTATGGACATGAGGAGCAATACCTCTAGTCCTATAATCCTTGGGAGACCTTTCTTGAGAACTACAGGTGCAGTTATTGATTCCAAAGAAGGGAATGTGAAGTTTTATTCCCACACAAGAAGTGCATGGAGCACTTTCTAAGGAAGAAGGTGAATGTTCAGAAGTACAAGTGCCCTCATGACACTTGCCCATCTTGAAATAATAAGGTATAAAACCAAGCTATATGGCTATAAAGTAAGAGCTTTACGGGGGGCAACCTGGTAGTATTTACTTTTTTCGATTTTGTTTTTATTGCTCTTGTGAGAGAGTAATTTTATTTGAGTCTTATTTTTGTGTCCTTGATGTAGCAAGAAATTTTGTTTTAATGTGTATACTGTAGCAAAAATAAAGTGCCAAGTTTTACCCATCTTGGATGTTTAAGATTGCAATACTTATTTGGAGTTGCTGAAATTTGAGCAACACTTTTTAGTGCATGATTTTTCATATTTTTTGTAAATACTATGCACCTGTGCTATTTATAAAAATTGCAATTTTTCATCCTCTAACTGAATAAAAATATAACAATTTTTTTGACCTGTTTAAGGGGGCTGAAAAATTCGCCAAATTGCTGTTGTTTTTATTGATAGATTTTATCTTTTGTTGTTTTGAGCATTTGTTTGAGTTTCGAGATGATTCTTTTTTAGTCTTTTAATATTTAGTGATGTTGGAAATTAATACACTCTCTGGACACCTTGTACCAAATTTTATTTGTTGTTTTATTTGTAGCAATTATATTATATTTGTACCCTCTATTATCAACCACTCTACAAAAGAGATGGGAAATAGTTTTATGGTGATGTTTTTCACAGGGAAGGAATAATTATCAAACAAGGAGTCATCTAAGTAATGGATAACACCATAAGTTTGGGGATGCCCCATGGCAACCCTCTGGACCTATCAACTCCTCGGTTTGCATACTATTCTTGCCTTGTTTTTTGAGCACCACTTTACCGTTGCATAAACTTGGAGCGTCTGCATCTAGTTTTTAATTTTTCGTTTGCATATTTTGTTTTGAATAAATAGACCACCACCTGTAGGTATAATTTATATTTAGGAGAAAGCTACTATAGGATTTGATAGAAAAACTTGGGAAGAAAAGGGAGGTAACAATACAAGTAATGCTTATGTTCTATGCTTCATACACTTTGATTGAATAGTAATTTGCTAGTGCCTTGCACATTGATGGTTAACTTTGAGTAACTTATTACATTAATAGATGTGTAGCATTATGGACATTATGCATGCTTGTGACTTTTATACCTTTCCAATGGCCAAGAAAAGAAAATAAAAAGAAGAAGCAAGCAAAAGACTTGTATATCCAAATACCTTGAGCCATACTTCTCTGCAAAATCTCCACCATACCTACCTACATAGCAAAAATGCTATTCCAAGTATAGTATATGTGCCATGTATTTTCATTCAAAATCATTTTCCTTTTTATTGTGCAATTCGAAGCTCATGGGAAAGTAGCTGTATACGGTGGAGTTCATTTATGTAAGTTGCATGTTTGTCATTTTATTAGTTGGGGTTAAGTTAAACCATGCTTTTATGGAACATGACTTTCAATGTTAATTAAGTTGTTATCATACACCTTGGGTTACGCATATCTTTTCGGTGTGAAATGAGTGGGGGTTATCATGTTAAAGATTCGAGTGTGCATATTTGTTAGAGAAGAGCATTGGGCCAATAACTGAAACCATGCCTAATCATGGTAGAAGTTTCAGCATGGACTTCCTCATTAGCTTAAACAAGTTGAATTTATTACTCAATTAGTACTTTAAGCGGAGTTCATTTGCTTGTTGTCCTGTCGTCCCGGTATGTATTTCCTTTGCAAAAATATGAAAATCCAAAAGGCACTGTGTACAGGTGGCATGGAGGTACCCCTTTGCGAGCACTTGGTTGAAACTATATGCACATGATGAAACTCTATGGTAATTCTAGAGTTTAGTAGCATTGGGTGGAGGTACTATTAACAACGGGGTATGAGACTTACAACTAGTAAAGTGTTGATCATGTGAACCATATTTGCTCTTCACTACCGTTGACTTGAGTTGACAATTCTAAAATTTATTTTCTCTTTAGCTTCAAAGCTTGACCCATATATTCTCTACTTACTTTCAATGGCTACTAGTTCAAAAAGAAAAGAAAAAAGAAGAAAGAAAGTTCTAAAGCACAAACAGTTGCATGTTTAATGTCCATAGTACTTTCATTTGTTTTTGCACTTTGTTATTGATTGTTGGACATCATTGAGTTGAATTAGAAGTACCACTTGATATCTCATTTGCTTGTTGCTGTTCATTAAAGAATAAATTATCTATCATATGCATTACTACTTGTTTTTTTCATGGAAGCAATAAGCTCCAAAGTTCTAGTTTGATTTTATCACCTTCATACTCGAGGACGAGCATGAGTTAAGCTTGGGGATGTTGATGCATGCAAAATACATGCATGAACTTTGTAGTTTATTAATGCATATTCCTACATATTATAATGTTATTAGTTGTTATAATCATATTTTATAATGATTTATGAGGATTTTCCATCGATCCCTCTTATTTTGGTTATAAATCTGGAGAACAGGAAAACCCTGTTTTGCGTATTTTTATGTTTCAGGGACCTTACCAGAATCAAATTAACCTGGGATTTTTCGGGCGTTAATATTTTACCACAAGAAGCACCTGGAGCACAAGAAGTCAGCGAGGCGAGGCCCAGGGGCCAAATGAGCACAGGTGGCACGGGCCCCTGGCCAGGTCGCGCCACGCATGCTCACGTGGGCCTCGAGCCTCCACTGCCGTCCATCTTCCTCTCATGACACTCAGCTTGACCTAGAAACACCTATATAAAGACCCCCCCCTCGATGATGGCGAAATGAGGCGGCGGAGAAACACGAAACTCAAACACAGAGGCTGTTCCAGCAATGATTAGAGGGGGGAAACACTGCCGGAGTCACCCCCAGATGCTTCTCTACCCTCTCCGATGTCAACACCATCATCACCGCCATGAAGAGGGAGTAGTCCATCTCCGGACTATGGGTTTGTGGCAGTAGCTTGTTCTACCTCGGTCTCTTATGCTTCAATGTTTAGACACCAAATGAGCTGCCCAACATGATTATGGTGCATATAATGTAATTTATATGTGGTGGATCTTTATTTTATTGCATGATCAGTGAGACGTGATATGTTTTTATGTTCTTGATGTATGAGTAGATGCATATTATTATCCTGTTCTTTACTACTTATTCTGATCCAACATGTATGCGAGAGCGCGATAGGGGGATGGTGTGTACTAGATGGAGTAACTACGTAGTAGTGATTGGATAGTAACAATATTCATTAATCTGTTATGGTTTTTACCTTTCCACGGTTACCTCACTAGGATAAAAAGAATGCATGTGCTATAATTTCTTGTTGATAGCTTAGAATTCCAAGTGACATTCATATACATCGTTCTATCGTAATATGTCCAAGCGGTAGCATATTTGATATTCAATATCATGTCAAAGTACCTAAGGCTATACTCTGTTAATTCTTAATACTAGATTGCTTGAAGTCTATTCCTATCTAGTGGAGTATAATTAAGATGTGTTGCATTATCTTTAAATTAGGATGTGATGCCCATATGAATATTATCAAGTTAACATAATAAAAATCATGTCAATATTTCGGTCATCCGTCTTGCGCTTAATGCCACCACAACTTTATGAGAGAGTAGACAAGTGAACCTATGAACCCTGGTCCAATTTTAATCAAAAGAAACACCTTCCCAACGCATTTACACGCACTTTTATTTTCAGCATCATTTAATTCCGAAAATACAAAAACATACTCCCTCCGATCAGAAATAACTGTCGGGGACTTAGTACAAACTTTGTACTAAGTTAGTACAAAATCACCGACAGTTATTTCTGACCGGAGGGAGTATTTACTTTCTTGCATACACATATATAACCCAAAAATACCTTTCTCGCATCATATTTACTTTATTGCATTGTTATTTACTTTATTTGCATTATCATCACATTTTATTTTACTTACATTTACACCTTGTGCTTGAGAACCACTCGGTGGAGTTGGGGACACAGGACGAGGAAATTGTTTTGCATGTTGCTTATAGAAGAACGACGAGAGCTTTCTCGACTGTTCCGTGAGAGTTCGATATTAAACCCTAAGTTTCCTTGTGGGGAAAATTTACTCTTGCTACAACACTCTGCACTTGGAGTCCCCACGAGTTGGCACCTTTTCTTAGTGTCATCACTGACCCTATATATACCTTGCACACTTACTGAAAAAATTGCATTGCATTTTGTCAGATAAAATCATTCGTGACGCTACATCACTAGTGTGAGGCTCCACATTTCTTGTTTTCACTATTTCTGGGCATCATGTTGGTAGGATGGCACTAATTGTTGCATTGCTCACATTGCTTCATTTGTGTAGATGCTCTATCTTTGAGTGCTTGTCAAGGTAGCTGCCAAAGAAGGCTCAAGCAAGAAGCCAATGGGACGACCACCATCTGTAGGCCACTTCACATGACGAGGTCTCGCCTACCCACTTCTGCAAGATTCTGATGGATCCTGGAATCAGAGTGCTCCCTCTCCCAGACACGTTCATGCATTATCTAGGCCTAGTGTCAGGGAAGATGATTGTCAAGACCACCATAGGCTGCTAGTGGGAGATGAACATCAAGGAGGTCAGTGGCAAGGCCATCCTCAAAGCTGGCTAGCCATATTATGCCATAGCCCACAGCCTGAAGATCGACAACATGCTCTTCAAGAAGATCACTGCAAAGGACTACAGGGTGGTCGTCTTCGACTACCCGTGCTGCGAGGTTGTTGGAATGTGCCCGCAACACCCTAAGAGCATGAGGAGGCTTCAGGAGGATGAGGAGTGATTGACATAATCTCTGACTATGTTATCTTGTTGTCCTTAGTTAATGTTATGAACATTGTAGTACTGCTGGTCCTTATCCTAGAACTGCTACTATGACTAGCTACTAATGCTCATCTTTATCTTGTACTGTTACTATTACATGTTGTTCCTACTTTTCTTCATGTTCTTCCTGCTGATGTTCATGTTATTCATGATGTTCTTTGTGTTCTTCTCGTTCTTGTTGGTCACCCTGTTCTTGATGTTGCTTTGGTAACCTCACCACTGGTGGGAAGATATTACCATAGCGCTGCTAGAGAACCAAACACACAAAAGGGTGACCAGCTTTATGCTAAGCACGCTATCGCAGTGAACCAATCAGCCGCACCCCTTTCTCTCCCAGGCATTAAAACTTGTCTTGTGGACAACCAAACAAAACACCAAAGTTGGCATTTGACCCGTATCATTGATACGTCTCAAACGTATCTATAATTTTTGATGCTCCATGCTTGTTTTTACACCATTTGCCTATTGTTTCGTTACACTTAGTGGCACTTTTATGCATTTTCCGGAACTAACCTATTAACGAGTTGCCACAGTGCCAGTTCCCTGTTTTTTGCTGTTTTTGTGTTTCAGAGTGATACACAGGAAGTATTCTCGGAATTGGACGAAACAAGTTCCTGAAGTCTTATTTTACCCGGGAGCATCCAGACATCCGAAAGAGAGCCAGAGAGGGGCCAGGGCCTGCCCTCACACTAGGGTGGCCCTGGCCGCGCCACCCATGTGTGAGGAGCCCCTGGCTGCCCTCTCGCGATGCCCCTTCGCCTATATAAAGCCTCGGGACGGAAAACCCTAGGGGAGTCGGCAATTTTCCAGAAGCAGTTCCGCAGCTCCGCCGCCACCGTCGACGAATTTTGGGGGACAGAAGTCTCTGTTCTGGCACCCTGCCGGGACGGGGAAGTGCCCCCGGAGCCATCTCCATCGGTCTCCATCGCCGTCTCCGCCGTCTCCATCGACCTCACCGCCATCTCCATCAACCTTGCTGTCTCCTATGATGAGGAGGGAGTAGTTCATCCCCGGGGCTAAGGGCTCTACCGGTAGCTATGTGGTTCACCTCTCTCTCCCATGATGTGATCTTTATGTGATCGTGAGCTTTGTATCATGTTGAACAAGTAGATGTTATTATTCAGATATTATGCTACTCCTATGCTTAATTATTATAGTGTACTCTAGTGATGTTATTAAAGTAATCTATTCCTCCTTTCATGGTGTAAAGTTGACAGTGTGTGCACCGTGTTAGTACTTGGTCTAAGTTGCAATGATATCTATCTTGAATTGTGATCTGATTTGGATGTCTCTATGAGTGGTGTTTGTCAAGTACTTGATGAACTTTAAGGGGTGCTTCTGTAGCCACTACACAATGATTAGTGTTATTCAATAGGAGAGTAATTCAGAGTACCATAGTGGAGAGAAGTTGTTTATTTGTTCAATCATGTTATATTGTTGGGAGTGTGTCCACTAGTGAAAGTATGATCCCTAGGCCTTGTTTCCAAGCATTGCACATCGTTTACTTCCTATTTTGTTACATGTTTGCTCGCAGCGATACTTATTTCATATCACGTTTGCTACTTATAATCATCACTACCGCTTGTATTTCACTATCTCTTCGCCGAACTAGTGCACCTATACATCTGACAAGTGTATTGGGTGTGTTGGGGACACAAGAGACTTTCTGTATCATAATTGCAGGGTTGCTTGAGAGGGATAGCTTTGACCTCTAACCTCCCTGAGTTCGATAAACCTTGGGTGATCCACTTAAGGGAAACTTGCTGCTGTTCTACAAACCTCTGCACTTGGAGGCCCAACAAGTGTCTACAAGAATAGAAGTGCATAGACATCAATCATCCCATCCTAACCCCCCAACGCATGACCCTAGGGAGCCAAAAAGGAGTGCAAACAACCAATCACGCCCCTAGCCTCCAAGAAGAGAAGGTGCAGACTGATGTGGTGTTGGCTCACATGTAGCACCCAGGCCCCCACACCTCCGCTGGTGCATGCAGGGGGTCCTTGCCTCTCGCGCGCCGTGCCTCCCTTGATATCTTGGCCCAATCACGGTGGATCTCGCTAGCTTTGAACACGTGCATGCTACACACTAGCTCATGGCTATGTCATCGTGGGTGTTGGAGCCGGTGGTAGTGGGCTCTGTGTATGGCACCGCAAATGGTCGCCGTGACCCGTGAGGAGGCTTGGGTATTCATCGTGCCACACGGCCTACCGCAGCCTCCCTAGTTAATGGCCATGATCGACGTTAACGGGAATGAAGATCATGGACTGGAGCAACTGCACGCCCTACCCGGTGCGCCAAATTTTGCAAAACATTTTTGTGACTCCAAAACAATTTAACACCTCCTTCTTGACTGCCATTTCGCCAAAGTTGTTTAGCGCATTGTCTTCTTTACTTAGAATATTCCTCCTCCTACGAATATCAACTGGTTGAATGGCATTGTTAAGATGACCAAAGATAGGATATGTATTGGAGTGTCAACTTTATGTTGGTCTATTTGGAAATGTCAAAATAACATTATTTTTAATCAAGTTGGAGTCTCCAATTTTGTGTAGGTTATCCTTATGGCTATGCACTGGATCCAAACTTAGGCACCATTGATCCCAGAGAACCAACGAGAACATATGGTTTCTAGATGCAACCGTCTCCAGACGGTAGCTCAGGATTTCTACAACCAGGTTGCGTGGTTGTATACTAAACGATTGCAAGATGCCTAGAAGCGCTCATACATGCTTTTTAGATGGTTGATTTTTGTATCAACCTTAGGCAATCCTTGAGTTGTAATATGCTACTACTCCTGCTTCCTTTTTGGTGTTAACTTTGTTACTGGATACTTGATACTTGCTACTCTTTATTTTTCAATAAATGGATGAGTGCATCATCTAATACAGAGACTGGGGTATATCCCCCATTTTGAAAAAACCTGGCACGCCAAATATGACGTCTACATTCGCAAACACCGAGGATGGAGACAACCCGGAGGTGTCAAGCTTCTTCATCGAGGAGATCTAGAGCGGATCTGCATAACCTGGGCATGGGACTATGAGGAGAAGCTCCAGGAGAGGGTGGTCCGGGCCTCACATGATGTAGTGGCAAACATAACCATGCCAGCCACCTAGATGGTCAGTGATGAGAGGATGGCTGACATAATGGCCTGATCCTATTGACACTAGGCGGAATATGCCGGGTTGGGGCAGATATCGATAGTATCCTCGTCCTTGACCTCCTTGCGTACCCGTCGTATGAAAAGAGTGTGCAAGGGGCACTTCAGCCGAAAATGAGAAACCCCAGCCCTTAGGGCGCTAGGCCTGAATAGTCACGGCGTGATTTCACTTTGAGATTCACACTCCCGCGTTTGCAGAAAGCCCTTGTACTTTTTGCAATTCAACCCACAGTCTAGGGAAAAAGTGGGGGTATAAAAGTTGAAAAACCCCCTAAAACCCTAGCCAGATCCAAACGGGTCGTCTCTTGACCCCCACTTTAGCGGCACCGACGCCCACCACCTTCCACCCTGCCTCCTTCTCTCCTAGGGCCGGCAGAGGCGCGCCAGGAGGGAGGTCGACCGCGACCTCTGCTTCTCCTCGCCGCGCCAGGCCACCTCCCTGCCTACTCGTCTTCCACCTGGACGGCACAGGCTACCACCCTGCCTCGTTGGCCCAATCTGTTTCTTTTTGTTTCTTTTTGGTGTGTGGATCTTTGTAATAGAATCTAGGGTTTCGTTTGGACAAATGTGATGAACTTTTTAGTTTGCATATGGATCTTTCTTGGATCTTGTTGAAACAAATTGGTCCACTGTGTTTCCCACAATTTTTTCATGGAACTTTTTAGATAAACCGATTACTTTTCATAAAATGTGAAGAACTTTTTAGTGTTTTTGGAAGGTCCACATGTAATCCAATAGAACTTTATGATAACACCAGAGGATCCACAATGGGAAATCTAAAGAACTTCATAGAGATGAAGGACTCGTTGATAAGGAATCAATAAAGCTTAGGGTCTTTTCTGCAAAATTTTCTTCACCAATCTTGATGCATGGGACATACTAGACGGTGAGAGATAATGACAGGACGCCATAAAGGACGGAGAAAATCCGGGTTGCACTTCAACGTGCCATCCACATTGCCCATCAACAGATGGCTGTGGAAAAGAGAGATGACTTGAGAGCGCCATAACATCTAGGTGTCCAGCGACATGTTCACACTGATGAGGTGACGGAATTGTGGCGGGGTGAGGAAGCGCCGGCGAAGGATGACGTTGTCGAGTTGAGGGCGACGAGCATGGAATTGGCGACGGTGAGAGCCAAAGATGAAGTAAACCTAATCTGATACCATGTAAATTTAGGTGTGAGAGAACAATGCAGGACACCTAACCCATCTGACATACATCTCCTTATATATTGATGATGATATGCGACATTATGCGAGAGTGTTTTTTAGCCTGGGCTAATTAAAAAATGATATCCGTAAGTTCCAAAAAAATCTGATTTTTTTTTGTAGATGTAGTCAATGATCTACTTTACCACTCTGTAAATCTCAGTTTGGAAAGCATAGTATACCAAGCTACACAAAAATAATAAAGTCTGATAAGTTTTAGAGATTTTAAAAACATCCCTGTTCACTACTTGATCTACAATTTTTTTACTTTTGCATAGGCAAGAATAATGATTGTTTCGTATTGATTTTTTGCATAATAGTAGAATAATTCATTTTCTACACCTAGAATTTTCTTTTCAGAATTTTAAAACTTTAAAATGTTGTTTTTGATTTTTTTTCTTCAAAAAATGAGCTACGTGTAGCTCGTCCTATACTTTAAGTTTTAGACATTAGGCAACAAACCAAACAACCCAAAGGGATTACAACATATATGATCTCTCTAGCTACAAAACACACTGCTCTATCACTTCCGACGAGCGTGAACTGGCTACGCTAGCAACACGGTCAGAAATTATGTACTCCCTTCGATCTACATTACTTTTCTTTATATTTAGATATATTTTAATGATAAATATATTTATATTAGCGAATAGTATTATGGTTCAAAATTTCAAATTAATACATATAGTTGATTGCATAATTTTAAATTAACTACACATCCTGCTCTGCCACTGCCGCTCATCAGGGCTAGATCGCGGCACCGCCCCCGAAGAAGTACTGAAGTGCTCGCCTCGTCTGCGCGTAGCGCTCCAGATTTCCCGTATTAAATCCAGAATGCTATAGGCCTCCCGGATAGATCGCAAACATTATGAGCAGGCTTGAACACCTTGTAGTGCCGAGCTAGCAGGCGCGACTTGAGTCGCAGCTCCCCTCCCTCGTCGTACTCGACAGCGAACGAGGTGACACAAACCACGACGCGTGGAGGCGCAACGTACCCCACAGTCTCTTTAGCCTTGCGCCTGGCGTCGTCGTCGTCCTTGTGCCACATGGTCTGGACGACGCTGAACCTACTGCCGCCCATGTAGACGAGCTTGGCGCCCAGGTGCGCCGGCGAGTCCCTGTCGAAGAGCCTGTCCTCCCCGAGGATCCTCCATTGCGGCAGAGTTGTGCGCCGCCCAGCCTCACCAGCGTCGACGAGGGGAACGACGACGGCCGAGGAGCAGAGGTGCCCCGTGCCGCCATTATGCCGGCAGAGCCCGACCCAGGCGTCCAGCTCCGCAACGTAGTATGCCCGGCCATAGAAAGGCAGCAGCCAGTCGCCCTGGCGCGTCCACTCGAGGCGGTCGGTGTCGAATGAGAAGGTCCCTTTCTGGCTGTCGCTGTAATACTTGTCGGCGGACACGAAGAGGGTGCGGCCATCCGGGTGCACGGCGTAGCCGAGCACGCAGGTGGAGTCGAACGGCACCGGCGACCTGATGGTGGTCCACGCCCACGGCTCCTTCTCGGGAGGCGGGTAATCGACGGGCGGCGGCGCTGGCGGGTCACCGAGGTAGTAGGACCTGTAGACGAACAAGAAGAGCTTGCCGGCCATGGAGATCACGAGGGGCAAGCCAAAGTCCATGTGGAACTCGGGCCACGGGAGGATGCCAACCGCCGAAGTGGCGGTGTCGAAAGCGGGGAGGGCGGGGCTGCTCTCGTGGGGCTTCATGGCCACGATCTTGGTGCCGTGGGCGACGATGCTGTGCGAGTACCCGTGAACCACGTCGAAGCGAGCCACCGGCGGCTCGGTGAAGGGCTCCGGCTCATGGTCATGGTCATCACACTGCAAGGCGTCCATGTCCAGCTTTCGCACGCTGTAGCCATTCTCCCAGTCGTCGACCACCAGGTAGAGGAACTGCCGCTCCCCCTGTTTCGCCGGACGCTTGGTG
The DNA here is from genome assembly GCA_007115705.1 of Dactylis glomerata. Lineage (NCBI taxonomy): Eukaryota > Viridiplantae > Streptophyta > Magnoliopsida > Poales > Poaceae > Dactylis > Dactylis glomerata. The sequence continues at coordinate 1,136,483 of QXEO01000450.1, read as the reverse complement.
GCGGCACCGTGGTCTACATAGTTCTTGCGCTTTGACATCTCTAGATCTTTCTGTAGATCGGACCTGTTCTCTTCTCATTGTTGCCTCATTATATAGACACAACTGAGATCTACTTGTGTTACGAGTCAGGTTGAACACAAACCGACATTAGCTCTATTGTAACCCAAATGCTTACCATCGCGCGTGCGATAGACGGAACTTCTTGTCGGACGCGCCTCAACCATACGATGAAGTGAACCTAGCGTTCCTTTCCCTGGTCGTTCCGTGTTGGTGGGCCAGGAAAGTTTTGTCAGGAGTCGTTCACACACAATGTTACGCCGACGGAATTCCCCAATCCAACCTGATTCAAATGGAGCAGGTAGCCGCCGCCGCCGCCGCCACCGGCTTTCCTCATCCCACCGACGGACTACCTCCTCCGCCGCGCGCCCTGCCGCCCGCCTTCCTTTCCCTGTTTTCCCCGTCGCCGGCGAGCGCTCACATGGCTACACGCACCATCGCCGGCGAGCCCTCCGCTGGTTAAACACACCCTCGCCCCAGCATCTGGGGAGCTCACTGGCGGCCGCGCCCCTCTCTCTTCCTCGTACAACACCGGCGACCACCTCCCCCGTGCTCCGATGCCGACATAACTGCCCCTAGCATCGAGGCGCGTAGCCCCTGCTGTCTAGGTGCGCCGCACTGCTATCGACGGGCCCCTCCCAGGAAGACCACACAGCGCGCCGCCCCTGAGTCGTCTTCGTCGCCTCAGCTCCGCTTCTTGCCAAATTCGACACCGTCCTTCATCGCCACGGTCACGCGCTACACTCGAGTCACCAACGGAGGAGGAGGCCGACGTGATAGACGAACGGCGGCCGGCTCCGAGCTAGCCCGTTCAGACTTCAGCGTGGTGTTTCGGCAGCGGAAAACCAGCTCTCGGAGATATCCTGGAACCAGACCAGCTCTGGAGAGAAACTAGACATTATCTCTTCGTTCATTTTGCATCAAGGTCCCTGTATTCATAGAAATCGGCAAACAGGCTATAACCTTGTGTCATAATTCGATTTTCATATTAGTTGCTTAATTGCACATAGTAGTTGTTTCATTCCATCAATTTGTTGCCTACTCAATTACATACTTAATGATAGTTTCTCAATTATTTTTTGGTTTGTCACCTAGAAGTTACCCCAAAAACAGCCGTTTTGGTATTGTCTATATCCAACGTAGTTGCTTATAATCATGGGTATGTGGCACTAAATTAGCACTAGAAGTTTGCCTACCGATGATGTTAAATCCTGGTTGTATTACACTAAATTAACTTACCGCTAGTGTGAAGTTTGCCTACCGATAATATTAAATTGTCTTCCATTGTTATGAAGTTGCATATAGATGTTGCTTAGTGGTGTCATGTAGTTGCCTACTGTTGCGAAGTTGCCTAGGCCGAGGGGCGTGATTCGTCAAAGGTTCTTTATCGTGGTCTAGATCTGCAAGCAAAGTTTATGTGGTCACTATTGCGGCACCAATGGGAGGAGTTGCAATGAGTTGAACTAGAAGCGGGTTGCGCTGCGGTCGGGCGGCTCGCTGCTTGTGGGTGGTGACGATGATGAGGATCATGGAGAATTTTGCGGAGGAGGCGTGCGGGTCGTGTGGGGGATCCATCAACTCATGTCCAATGGGAGAGGAGAACATGAGCGGCAAAAGGTAGTGGTAAAAGTTGTCTACCGCTCATATGAATTTGCCTACCACTAATTGCAAAGTTGCGTGCCCATGATTCTGCGGTGGTAAAGTTGCCTGGTGCTGAAGAAAGTTACCTATAGTTGCACTAAAGTTTCCTCATAATGCCGTGAAGTTGCCTAACGTTGATCTGAAGTTGCATACATCAGCATTGAAGTGGCATCATGTACTGCTTCAAAGTTGCCTACCAGTGATCTGAAGTTGTGTACCTCTTATGACATGGAGGTACCGCTGAAGTAAAGTTGTCTATAACTGCACTAAAGTTATTATGCGGTGCTGTGAACTTGCCTACCTCAGCTGCGAAGTTGTCTACCCATCACCGTTGGATTCATAACATCTGTTGACAACTTCATAATATCCATAGGAAATTTCACAACATTCGTAGACAACTTCAGAAGTTTGGTGACTATGTTGTTGCTAGGAAAATTCACTAGGTAAATTTACAACAACTTTTCAAAAATAGTAGGCAACTTCCCAATAACACTAGGCAAATTCATAGTAGCTATAGGCAAATTTATTGTGTCCAGTAGGCACACGAGAATACTGGACAACTTCATTGTAGTTAAAAGCAAGTGTCCTTTCGAAAAAATAATTTACCATGCAACTTCAATGCGCGAGAAAACAATTATTATGCATAACAAAGCAACTTTGGTGGACGCTTTGGAGCACGACAAAAACGAGATTAACTATGATATACAACTTCACACAACAAGTATGCAACTTCATAATTTGATAACTGGACAGTTGTTGGGGCAAACTACAACTACTGTATACCCGTATGCAACAAACCAACATAATTGAGCAACTAATTATTTACATCGAGCAACTACTATGTGGTGTTAGACAACAAGTTATAGCATATGAAAAACCATAAGAGAATATGATAGAAATTGAGATGGACATTCTCTAAAAAAAAGAAATTGAGATGGAAGCCCATTATTCACATCTAAAGTAGCAGCCCACTTAGTAAAAAAAAGTAGCAGCCCATTATCCACAAGTGAGCACTTGTCCCACGTTCAACCTCTACTAGATCGTGGATGGTTACAAGAAACGCCAAAACGAAAAGCGAGAAGCTCCCATCCAATACAGGCCAAGGGCAAGCGACCACCGGTCGTTTCCTGCGCTGGCTCTCCCTTCGCTCCGCTGCCTGTTCCAGGCCACTGCGCAAGGTCCTCTCCTCTCCGTGCTGGCTAATCGACTGCCCCCTCGCATAGCCCGCGCGGCCGCGCCGCCTGCAGGGTGAGATGTCGAGATGGAGAACGCCCAGCGGGGGATATGGCTGGCGGCGAGGGCAGCTCGTCCAGGGCTGCAGCGGGGCAACTCCCGGACAGGCTGGCAGGAGCTCGAGTCTCCAGCACGAGCGCCGGGCGGAGAAGGGTCGAGAGGGTCGTTCCTTCACTACGGGACCGTACCTAGCCCGACAGAAACTTTCCGTATTTAGGTGTGCGATGGAAGCTACCAAATATCGCGCGTGCGATACCTAGACACATCCCTATTGTAATGCGGGTATATAATACCCATTGTATTGGAACCGGAAACTTATTGTCTTGGCCTCCTATTTAAGTATAAGTTTAAACCTACCCGGTTCGCTTAGCTAACGAGCCTTTCCTTCCCTCCCTGACCTAGCCGCCAGAGGCGATCAGGGAGGCGCCGCCTTTTCCATCCGATCTCCACCGGCCGTGCTGGTCCCCTCTCCCTCCGCCTGCTCCGGCGGCGGTGGGGAGGGGGGGTCCGGTCTCTCCGCTCTGTAGTTAGGGTTTGGTTTTGCAGGTCGTGGAGCGTCGTTGGGGTGGTGGGAGCGGCGCCCGGACGAATAAATCCGCCTCAGCTTCACTCCCACACCGGCGATGTCCTTCATGGCGGCGTCTCGGAGTTGATGGCATCGTGTGTTTGCCGATTCCTCGGATCGGCGGCTTTCAGTTTCTTGGATGGTGCCGTCGAGGCGGAGGCGGTGATCCCATCAGGTGTGTTCATCCTCCTGCTCTGCCCCCGTTACTATGGCGTTGGCTCCGACGTCATGGTGGAGCAGGGAGGATGTGTTGTCCAGGAGTACGTGCAGACGTTTGTCTGCGTATGTGACAGGGTTTGTGGATGGAGGCCGGCAGTTCTGATTTCCTCCCCCGACGCTGTAGTCGTGGGGGGGGGGGGGGTATCAGTTCTGGAGCTCGATTGCGTGTCCAAGGACATGTTATCTCGGTCTGATTCTTTCAACGATAATGGTTTTACCTCCGGCAAACTACTTTGGAGGTCTGAAAAGCTGCTGATTAGCGATGGAGCCGCGTCGAGCTCGGGTGTTGTGGTGATCTGTCTTCCGTCCCTATGGCGTTCACTTTGGTGGTGTCGAAGGAGGAGGATAGACGCTGGGCTTTTGCATAGGTTTATCCTATCTTTTTAATTCTGTAAGGTCTGTTCGTTCGTAACTTGTAACTTGTTTTTATCTTATGAATAAAGAGCGGATTACAGTGTCAAAAAAATATATTTAAGTATGAGTTTATCACACGATGTAAACCTATAAGCTAGCAAAATCGAATTCGAGTCCGTGTCGCGAAGCAATCGGAGACGGCAAGGCGAACGTGGACTCGTGGAGGCAAAGACAATTTGATAATCCAACCGTACCTAAATAAACGTCAGCCGGCTGATAAGCCATACCTGGCGTGCCTCCGAATCAGTTTAACAGTCATCCATGTACTTTAAAAATACTTCTTCCATACCGGATTACTGAATAATTACGTATTTTTTTAAAAAAATTGACCATTAATTTTTTTAACAAAGTATAAGGTATACACAAAAAAAAATATACTATCATTGAAAAGTTTTTTTTTTAAATGAAACCAATGGTACAATTTTTATGTCATATCTTATATTTTCTTGACCACAATTAATAGTTAAGTGCATAATTGTCCAGTAATCTGGTATGGAGGGAGTAACTTTAATCATTAATTTTGGTCAATAAAATATGAATCATATTTAACAAAAACTATACCATTCGATTCATCTTGAAAATAACTTTCCAATGATATATTTTCTGTGACATATAATATATATTTAGTTAACTAAAATTAATGATCAAATTTTTCTTAAACTACATGTCTGTCTATTAAACAGATTCACTCGGTCATGAGCTTCCATGCATATTAATTACTCTCACACAAAAAATCACCTATAAAGCCTTTACTGTATTTCAGAAATGACCATACTGTAACACCCTGTATTGCATCATGTTGTCACCACCGTGAGGATATCCGTTGCCACCGTGATGCAGCTAAGTTGCAGGTCCTTCGCGAGGGCCAGAGGCTGCTTGCAGGATAGCGCCTCTAGCCCCACCGGATTTGGAGGCTGCACCACTCGCAGCCTCCTGGTCGCGGCACCGCGTTGCGCCACAACACATGGCTTAACTCCCCGTTCCGACCCAATTAGGAGGAAGCGACCCCGAGCACCAGTGAGCACATTTCTTCTACAAACCTAGCCCGAGCGGTTGTGAGGGAGGGGTCGGCCAGAGCGATTCCACGAGTCGTTGGCGATTGCAGATACCGGCAGTGCCTCCACGCCTGATTTGTTCATGTGACATTTCCTCGTCCTCGGCCCCATCTTCTTTTCCCTGCATCTCTCTATGCACACTCTCTCTAGTGGAAACCACTTAGACCTCCTTTGATTCATAGGATTTGCATAGGAATTATGTAGCATTTGGATCCTAAGGGAAAATTTCCTACACACATGTTTGATTCATAAGAACATATCCTATAGGAAATAATCCTATAGGAATCTAGTAGTGTAAATCCTATAGGAAAAACTCATTAGGTCATTGACAAGGGTATAGCTACTAAGGCCCATTATCTTAGTACCCCTGGGGCTCGTTCGGGTAATAGTTCAATGGGAATTAGGCCTAAGCATAGCTATAGTCGAAATATGAGATCATATCGTATACAGCATTGTAATTTGTATCGAACCCGACCGGATCCTTGAGACCTGGTCACCTATATATAGGGGCCAGGAGAGGCCGGCCAGAGACAGATTGAGATCGAGCCAATTATGTACTAGCTTATTCTCAACATGCATCAAGTTTCACCTTGTTTGTCTGAATCTTTATCTTCGAGTTCATCCGACGCCCTCTTCCCTCGATCCTAAGTCCTTCATCTAGGGCATTTGTCGAGTTAACCTTTGTCAATTGGCACCGACCGTGGTGACCCTTGGCGTTGGAATCATGAATTCGACAACTTTTTCCCTTTCATCAAACAACAACTTGAAGATCAACGGAAACCAGATCACCTTTGGAGCCATAAATTTCAACCTCATCCACCAACCCTAACTCCGGTCTTTGCAAGCTTGGATCATGAGATGGATTTAACAATCGGAAGCCTCAACTTTCGTGTTGGATCTCTGGTCTCAGTTCGCCTTTCAGATCCGATAAATTATGATCCGTTGGCAGTAAAACCCGCATTCGTGGCAAGATCAGAATCATCAGTTGGCTCTTCCAGCAAGGTAAACTCGCCTGTCAGCTTCAAATCGACTAAAAATATAGAAAGCATAGTTGAAGAACTCGATGAAATCATGGAAAACCTCGACCTCGGGAAATCATCGGGTTACTCGGATAAGGTTTCCAACGAAAGCTTTGACAATCACCTAGTAAAGAACTTTGCCACCCGAAGCGACGGTGTCTCTAGCAGCACTGAAGACACATTGAGGCTAGAAGAAAAACGTACCAACAACATACATCAAATGTGTGTTATAATAAGCGAGGCAGCGGAAGACGATGATGATGAGAACAACCCAGTGATTAACTCGCAAGGCGATAATCAAGGATATAACCACGGAGAAGAAAGGGAGAAGGTATATGTCTCAACATGAGAATGGAGAATGATCAAATCAGTCGTTAACCATGGAATAACGATACCCGTGGATTCAAGAAGAGAAGTTTTAATGGGATACCTGACAAGGGTATAGATAATAGAGCCCGTCAATTGAGTACCCCTGAGGCCCGTTAAGCTAGGCCCAATTGTAATACTAGTCGAAATACGAGTTCTTACCATATGTCGATATTGTAATCTGTATCGGATCCTACCCAATCCTTGAGACCTGGCCACCTATATATAGGGGCCAGGAGGGGACGGTAAAGGACAGATTGAAAGCAAGCCAGGTTCTACACCCACGTTTACTTTCATAGCCACCTTATTCGACTGATTTTACCTTCGAGTTCATCCGACGCCCTATCTCCCCGATCCTAAGTCCTTCACTTAGGACATTTGTCGAGTTAACCCCTTGTCAATTGGCGCCGACCGTGGGGACTCTAGGCGTTGGAATCATGAATTCGACGGCTTTTTCGCTTTTAGCCAACAGCAATCCACAAGTCGATGAAATTCAGATACCCTTCGGGACCGTCGATTTTCAACCTCACCAGTCAAGTTTCACGCAAGTGTTCGAGAGTATGGATCAAGATATGGATTTGATGATCGGAAGTCTAAACTTTCGCATCGGATCACTAGGTTTGCTTCGCCTTTCAGATCCGACGAAACCGGATCCGTCGGCAAGTGAACCCGAGACAATAGCAATGTCGGAATCATCAGAAGGCTCTTCCAGCGAGGTAAACTCGCCAGTCAGCTTGGCAGAAGCAGAAGAAGGAAAAATCGCAGTAGGCGACGAAACCATGGAGAATCTCGACTTAGAAGTGCAACTCGAAGATCTCATGATCCAAAGCGATGACACTTCAGATCAATCAACAGACACCTAGAAGACAGGATTAGAATTTTCTGAAGATGACAATTCAATCTTCTCAAGTTACAATGGCAAACTCGACAATCGATGCCAGATACTCACCATCATAGAAGACAATTCAGAAGAACTCGACGAAAACAACAATCTGGTGCTTAATCCAGCAAACATAAACAGAGGAGCAAACCACTTAGCAGAAGGAGAAACCGCAGACTCTCTCACAACAAGGGAAAAAGTTCGACTATCAGTCGATGAGTGGAGAATAATCAAAACAGCCGTAGAGCACGGCATGCCAATACCAACAAATTCTAGCAAAAACATGCTTTTGGGATACCATTACGCCCTAAGGCAGCAGGCGAAGCAATTAGCAAAGGAGAGGATTGAAATACAGAAAAGGAAGGACTCAGCTATTGCAGCAAGTGACACTGCTCTCAGAGCATGTAGCGACGTATCGTACACAAACAGAAGGCATCATCGACATGGATCAAGATACGAAAATTTGAGTACTCAGAAAGGCAAAGCATCTCCAAAAACCTTGACTCGTTTTTCCTATCGGTCGACAAGCAAGGAAACATTATACCAAAAACTCCAGAGATAGCACTATTGGCAGCTCAAGCATACCTATATACAACACGACCAAATCCAGGAGACCCGAGGGAACATATGCACCACGCAGCACTAAATGGGTTGAAGATGGTAGGCAACAAATTATCAGCAAAAGAGGAGGAGGCGCATCGCAACAAAGGAACCCATAAATCAAGATCACCACGCCGTCACAACAGTCCTCGACATAAAAGTGGAAGTCGACGATCTAGGACGCCGTCACCAGGACGATACAACAGTCCAAAGAACAAGGGAGCCCGACGATACAACAGTCCAATAGAATGCATGACCACGAAGACGATGAAAAGGGGATGGGGGCGCCATGCTTTACCCGTAGGGTTCGCATCACGCCAGTACCCAAATGTTTCAAACTACCACATGACCAGCAAAAATACGACGGATCTCAGGAGCCACAGTCATGGCTTTCAGACTACCTACAAGCAGTGCAAATATTAAGAGGAACCAGGGAAATAGCAATGCAAAGCTTGCAACTACACCTCACCGGCGCAGCAAGGTCATGGTTAAGCAAACTAGGTGAGGAAACAATTGGAAGTTGGGAGGAGCTCACAAAACAATTTACGAGTAACTTCAAGTCGACATACAAGCGGCCAGCATCCATAGAAGAAGTCAAAGCCTGTGTGCAACAACGCGGGGAGACATTAAGGGCATACATCCAAAGGTGGAGTATAATCAAAAACTCGGCAGTCAAAGTCTCGGATGAAAGAGCAATAGACGCATTCATAGTCGGGTTACGGCGAGGAGACCTAGTCGAAGAGATGGGCAGGATCAAGCCGAAAACAGTTTCAGATCTAATGGATGTAGCAAACAGATTTGCAGATGGAGAAGATGCGTGCAACAATAAGCGCACGCGATTACCAGAGGATGATAGAGGAAACAGATATGGAGGTCAACGCAGAAGATCCTGCAATTATGACAACTACGGCTCTCACAGCCAGGTAGCCGCGGGATACAAAGATAACAGCTACCAAAGCAACGACCGTAAAAGTTCGGGATACCGTGGCTATGGCAAAGAAGACTACAAAAAGTTTCAACCAAGGGAGTCCAGAGAGTACAATCCATCCCTAGAAGATATGCTCAACGGACCATGTCATATTCATTCCGCGTTTATCGATGGGAAACGAGTATCCAGACACGCAATGAAAGATTGTACTACGTTCTTAAAACTACAGGAAGCAGCACTCAACAAGCAAGCCGAGGCAAAACGGCAGGGATACGAAGGAAACACAAGCAACGCACCTGCAACCCAACAAGAAAGCAGTGGAGCTCTTAAGGGTCAAGATCAACTAAACCAGGGACGCGACAACGATGATGGATATGTTCCATCTAAGGGACACATTACAGCAATGATACAGCCAGTGCCCAAGTCAAACAAAGAGGAGAAAGGCATAACTCGACAAATCAACCTCGCAATAACTTCACCTCCAGCAACAACGAAATACTGATACGTCCAAAATGTATCTATAATTTTTGATGCTCTATGCTTGTTTTTACACCATTTGCTTAGTGTTTCGTTACACTTTGTGGCACTTTTATGCATTTTCTGGAACTAACCTATTAACAAGTCGCCACAGTGCCAGTTCCCTGTTCTCTGCTGTTTTTGTATTTCAGAAAACTTACACAGGAAATATTCTCGGAATTGGACGAAACAAAAGCCGAACGTCCAGAAATTCACCGAAGCTTCCAGAAAACCAAAGAGGAGATGGAGTGGGGCCACGAGGGCTCCACACAATAGGGTGGCGCGGCCTGGCCCCTGGCCGCGCCCCCTATGTGTGACGGCGCCTCGGCCCACTCCTGACATTGCCCCTTCGCCTATAAAGACCCCTCGACGGGAAAAACCTAAGTACCCGATCACTTTTCCAAAAACGTATCGCGATCCGCCGCCGTCATCGACCCGAGATCGGGAGGGTCCAGAAGCTCTTCCCGGCAGCCTGCCAGAGAGGGGAATCGCCACCGGAGGTCTTCTTCATTGTCATGCTTGCCTCCGGCGCGATGAATGAGTAGTCTACCTTGGACTATGGGTCCATAGCAGTAGCTAGATGGTTGTTCTCTCCACCATGTGCTTCATGTTTAGATCTCATGAGCTGCCTTACATGATTGAGATTACCATTATGTAATTCTACATGTTGTGTTTGTTGGGATCCGATGAATATTGGTGTTATGATTGAGTTGCTGTTCTGAAATTTATCTTATGTTATCTCTATGTTGTTTATGATCTTGCATGCTCTCCGTTGTTGGTAGCTATCTTGGCTGAGTAGTTGCTAGTAACTCCAAGAGGGGGTATTTATGCTCGATAGTTGGGTTCATGCCTCTATTGAATCTGGGGGAGTGACAGAAACCTCTAAGGTTGTAGATGTGTTGTTGCCACTAGGGAGAAAACAACATTCATATGCTCGAGGGCATATGCTTTGTTTACATTACACACTTTGCTTAATGCAATTATCTGTTGTTCGCAACTTAATACTTGTGGAGTTCTCGGATTGATTCGCCACAAGTGGATTATTAGTCATAGATGCAGTTGGATGGCGGTCTATGTATTTTGTTGTAATGCCTAGAGTAAATCGCATAGTGATCTTCTTGACATATCACGTTATCTTTATTCTATCAATTGCCCAACTATAATTTGTTTACCCAGTGACGAGGGGTTAACTCGACAAATGTCCTAGATGAAGGACTTAGGATCGGGGAGATAGGGCGTCGGATGAACTCGAAGGTAAAGTTAGTCGAAATATGCGTATATCGAAAGTAAACTTGGGTGTTCAACCTGACTTGCTTTCAATCTGCCCTACACCATCCCCTCCTGGCCCCTATATATAGGTGGCCAGGTCTCGAGGATCGGGTAGGGTTCGATACAGATTACAAATATCGACATACGGTAATAACTCGTATTCGACTATCATTACAATTGGGCCTAGCTTAACGGGCCTCAGGGGTACTCAACTAACGGGCTCTATTAACTATACCCTTGTCAGTAGCCCCTGAGATTCTACCAGAATTACAGATTCGGGTTGAATCTCTAATCTTCAAATCTTCGACTTGATCAATTCTTCGACTTTATCTTCAAATCTTCGACTTGGTTTTTCGACTTATATTGATGATAATTTGCTCGCAAGGGGTCTCGATGAACAAGCCTGACAACTCTGACGGATCAAGAGGTCAGTTAACTGCCGGAACAGATACTTGTCACCTACTTCAAATTCAATCCCCTTGGACTTGAATTCGGGATACCGGTCAAACTCACTCTTTTGCCTCATTTAGGACTTACAAAAAATGAGTCCCAGTGGTTCTCGGGGTACCCAATGCGTCCACCAGGATTTTCTTCGCGTCGTAGACACGGATACATACCAGCAGAGCGCATCCATGTGCGTATACCAGGCCACACAAGACGGATCCCGGGGTCTTACCTTCGCGACAAGTCACGACATTCGAGTTTTGTTGCGATAACGCAACTCGAGAATCTTATGTCGCAGTCAAAGTTTGACTGAAAATATTCGGGTTTCTACAACCATAAAACTCGCTCCCGATGGGAGTAACACTTCTCCAATCTTCAATGCTTTGCCAATGAATATCGTTGGGTGCGCGCTCAGCGCTCCCGATGGGAGTAGCCCCCGAGGCTATAGTCGAAAAAAAGATTTTTTCGAGTATAGGCTCAAGAAATAATATAGCTCGTCACACTTCAACTCGAAACACCTCACCTGCAAAGTTCTTCAACTCGAGATACTTTCAAGAACATCTTGTCTTCTAGTTCAGGTCCATTACTTCAATGAAGAGTTCCACTCGATATTTATGCAATTAACAGCCCCCAAGGCTTATAACCAAAAAATCCTTCATATCTGATCCCTTCTATAAGTTTCAGCATTCGTCGGCGCCATCCTTTTACCTTTATATATATATTTGATGATGTCAATAAAGACGTAGCTCTTCATCAATGCGAACCGTTTTATGGGTAGCACTGTAATTTTCCCGATTTTTTGACCGTTTAGTGGGCTGCACGATTTTTGACCGTTGGTGGGCTAACGTTTCCGATCTTTGCGCCACGACTCAGCCCACGATCCTTCTCCCAAAAGATATATAACTGGCGTAGTGGGGAATCGTACTGTTCACCAGCTCATTACCTCCGCCGCCTCCATTGCTGATCTCCTCTGCCTCTTCCTCTTTTGCGGAGCCCCCGAGCGCACTTTTGTGCTGTATGCGCGTGAAGCATCTGGCCACCAGGAGCGCTATGGCCAAGTCTTCTGCCACCAACTGGGTCCGCTCCACCATCACCGAGAAGGAGGTGGAGAAAGCCACGGCGGACGGCCTCATTGCTGCCGAAGATTCCATCAAGTTTCCCAGCACCGAACGGATCCCGAAGCCCCCGAGCGGTTACCGGGTAATGTTCCTTGCTCTCCTCTTCCGTGGTCTGTCACTTCCTGCCCACGAGTTTCTCCGTGGGCTGCTATTTGTCTATGGTGTTCAGCTCCATCAGCTCACACCAAATTCCCTTCTCCATATTGCTTGCTTCGTGACTCTCTGCGAGTCATTTTTGGGCATTGAGCCCCACTTCACTCTCTGGAGATCGATCTTTCGACTCCGTCCCAATGTTTCTCTGGCAAGGAAACCCGAACTGGGCGGAGCCGTTGTTTCTGTGCGCCCTGAGGCGCAATATCTTGAATTTTCTATGGCCGCATCTGTCCAAGGGTGGAGGACAAAGTGGTTCTATATCAAGGACCGCAAATCCTCTCCTGAAGATGGATTCGTCCTTCCTCCCTTTGACGCTTCTCAAGAAGTGAAGAAATTGAAGTCATGGGACTCGCTTCCCTCAGATGCGGAAGTTGCACAAATTCTTCCTCTTCTATCCCGCATTCAAAATCTGAAAACAGGCCTAGGAGGTGCTTTATCGGGTATCCAACTCATGGCATTTTTCATACAACGTCGAGTTCAACCCCTACAGCACCGCCTCACCAAGCTTTGGACTTATTCTGGCTTAGAAGACCCTACTCGCATATCCGAGGATCTGATGTCAAAAGAACATGTCGACAAGCGAGTCAGGAATCTCACCAAGGAGCACTCAGTTGCTGACTTGAAGGCAGATTTCTTCGACTCCGTGCACCCTATTCTGGAGGTATACATCGCTGCATCCACTTTTTGTCAAACTTTTCTTAGTTTCGTCTTGCATTATTCTTTGCCTCTGCACTCTGCTGATTTATTAATATGCAGGGTCACCAATTCATTGTTTCGCGTCCCCCTCTTCCAGAGGAAGGGCCCCTTCCTGCTGATCTAGCATCTCCTGCATCTGAAGCCCCCGAGGCTGACGAAAGTCAGGACGGAGATGATGTCGAAGAATCAGAAGATGAGACTAGCTCGTCGACATCTCCTCCTGTTCTTACTGAAGATGTTGGTGTCGACAAAAAACGGAAACGTGTCAACGAAATTGCTTCATCGAGTTCTGCAGCGGCTGGAAAAACCCCCGCTCTTGCAGAAGATATGGAGTACTTTGACATGCTTGCATCGTAAGTATTGTAGTCGAACTTTTCAATTGCTTTGTTCTTGCCTCTTGCTTATAACTTATACTTTTCATGCAGTGATGATGAAGAACCACCAACATGTGCGACGGCTGTTCCACCACCTTCTCCTGTGGCGATTGATGAGCCTGTCGAACCATATGTTGCTCCGAGGACTACCAGGGCCTCTGTAAAGAAGGTTTCTCAAACTCAAGCCCGAAACCTCAAACACGCGAAGAAGACCAAAGAAGCCGAGGTTTCTCTGGAGGCCCATGTTTCTACAGTTTCTTCTGATGATGTGAGCGATTCTTTTTTCCCTTCTTTCCTTTCATGCACTTCTACTCTTACACTCTTCTTTTATCAGGCTTTGGTGAAGAGATTTATCGCCCTGGGCACGGAGTGTGCGGGGTACCTAAAGGTTGCAAAATCTTCCGAAGGTACAATTTTGATATTCAATCATTACTTTTCTTCTGCGCTTTGTCTCTTGCTGTTTATCTGACTTCCTTTCGTCTGCTTTTGCAGCTGCTTTAGCGACAGCTAATGCTCGCATTACGTCGCTGGAAGCGGAGCTCAAAGCTTCGCAAAAAGCTTGTGCTGCTGCGACCACTGCTAAGGCAATTGCTGAGAAGTCGCAAAAATCTGCGCTTGCCAAGGCGAAGAAGGCTGAGAGGGCGTTAGCAGATGCCAACAAAGAGCATGCTCAACGAGAACAAGCCGTGGCGGAGCGTCTTCACACCATGTCTACTGCTGCCGAAAGTAAGTTCTTCGACTTGTCTTCTGTTTTCGTCCCCTGTTGCACTGGTGTATTTGTTGACACTTGCCTCTTCCTTTCTTTTCTATTGCTTTAGAATTCACAGGGGTATCTCCGTCGTCCCTGCAAACGGACGATGATCCTCTTATGGATGCGGTTAACCTACTCGAAGAAAACTGGATATCTATCCAGGAAACTTTTGAGTTGGTTGGCCGCGTTCTGTCACGGCTATTTGTCGGGTTGTGGCCGAAGAAAAAGATGGCAATCCCGAAGGGCAACCTGACTGAACTCGCCAAGACTTTTGACAGCGATGAAGACCCTACTCTCCATCTGAAGGGGCTGTCCATTAAGCGCGGCGCCGAAGGTGCCATTGCCCTTTCTCTTGCGCATGGCACAGACTTTGATTGGGAGAAAGTTAACTCCCCCCATGGCCATACCCGCGACGAGATGAAGGTGTTTTTCGAGAAGGCGAAGAAGTTGGCGCCTGCATTGCTGAACACAATTTCTCCTTCGGCAGCCTCTGCTGTGCCTGCTGCACCACCTCCAGCGCCGAAGGCTCCAGTGCCACCATCGACTTCTAGCGAGGAACTGGCCGCGCCCCCTTCTTCCACGGAGCACAATGTTGAGGTGGCGTAGATTCAGCTTCTTTGTAGTATTTAGTTTTCTCCTTTTGAATGTAAAGACTCCAATTAAGTGCAACTCGAGAATCTTAGCCATAGGGTTGTGGTCTTATGTAAATATATCTTCTTTGTATGGAGTATTATGCTATCTTTTCTGAAATTGTTTCTCCTTTCTTTCTTTTTGTAGTCGATGCGTGACAGTGATCCTTCTTCTCATGCTCCTGCTCCTTCCTCTGCTCGCGGATTCAATCCTCAGATTTCGTCGACTCCTAGTCGATGTAGACACTGCGAAGAATACTCTTCCAGGATTTCCGACCTTGAGACTCGCCTATCCTTGGCTAAACGCCAAGCACAGATGGCTATTAAAAAGGCTAGCCAGGCCAGTGGCTATATGAGGAAAATCTCTTCACTTGAAGAAAAGGTCTCCAGCTTGACGGCGAAGGTTGTTCATAATGAAGAGTGCGAATCTTTCATTCTTGGAATTGTCGAGTCTGCTTGCGAGCTGTTGCGATGTGAGTTTTCTTTCGACTTCTTCTTTTGGCTGTTTGTGCACTTCTTTTGTGATATATTTGTCATTGTAGGTACTTGCTTGGATTTTGCTGCTGAAGAACGTCGAGTTGCTGAGCGAAATGCTGCTTTGGAGAAGATGTCGACTGGCTATGAGACTCTGTGGTCTGATCCTCGACGCCGTAGCGCCATTGTATTGCTTCAAGATCGTGCCCAGCATGTTGGCGAGTCAGTTGATGGTTGCCGGCGAGCTCTTACAACTATGCACTCCATTATGCTTCCCCGTAATCCTTTGCCTGCAACTTTCCCACTTCTTCTTGATACTTTCCGATCCAGCCATCGTATTCATAGGTTAATAGAACTGAACTTAGTGGCTGGTGCCAATTTTGCTCTCGGGTGGATACGCAAGTGGCACCCCAGATTGAATTATAGCACGATGTCCTTAAGTTTAGCTCCAGGTGGAGCTAGCCTTCGGATTCATATGGAGAACACGCTTCAACCTGCTCGAAGACTTGTAGCTAGGCTTCTAGAGGCGGATGCTGTGTTTTTCCGCGAGTATCATTATTTAGATCCTTTAGGCGTAGATGATTCTGACAACCCGATGTTGTAAAGTATGTGTGGAACGCGAGAGATTATTTATTTCGCGACTATATGTCTGAAATTTATTCTCAAGGCGTATTTGTATGGTTCGTGCGTTTGCCGCATCTTCTCTTTGAAAGACTCGTAAACTCGAATATGAGGAACGCTTTGTCTTTATTTATACTTTTAATGTAAGATACATGGGGTGACCTAAGAGATCCGGCCTGTGACCCGTGTTCTGGATCTAGAGGGCATTGCCCCTGGAATAACTCGTGGCTTTTACGGCCTTTATTGTTCTACTCTATTGTCTTTATGATGCTTATGTCGCCGTAGCTTTCCCTTTCTCTTCTGCGCCTGTGTCTTCTCCTGATGTTCCTGTTCGTGGCTTCTTCGTTTCGGGCTCCGCGGTGCATCCTTCGAGTAGCTTGACGCCTTCTGTAGTCGCGCTCTTTGCCTTTTCTGCATGGTTGGCTATTACGCCAAAATTTTGCGCCATCTTGTGGAATTCCCTGTCGCAGAGATCTGAAACTTCAAAGCTTCCTTTCACTGTGATTATTCCTTTTGGTCCTGGCATTTTAAGTACCAAATATGTGTAGTGAGGCACTGCCATGAATCGCGAAAACGCGGGTCGTCTGAGGATCGCGTGATATTGCGATGGCCAGTCCATGACTTCGAAGTCTAGTTTTTCCCTTCTGTAGTTTTGTCGGTTGCCGAAGCAAACATTGAGTGCTATTCGACCCAACGGGTAATTAGCACTTCCTGGTACGATTCCATGGAAGGAGCAATCTGTTGGTTTTAGGAATTCCAATGATATGTGCATTGCCCTGAGTGTTTTCGCGTATATCAGGTTAATTCCACTTCCTGCGTCCATGAATATTCTGTCGACATCATACGCGCCGATTTGAGCTTTGAGTACCAGAGGCGCGTTTCCTGGCCGAGGTACTGTTATGGGGTGGTCCTCTCTGTTGAACTCGATTGGTTGTTCTGACCAATGCAGATATTCTGTTGTAGCTGGAGGCGACATGACTGCTAGATTGACTTGTCGAGTTATACTCTTTTCTTCTTTGTTCGACTTGGGCACAGGTTGTATCATTGCTGTAATGTGTCCTTTTGATGGGACGTACCCTTCGTCGTCGTCGTCGTGTCCCTTGTTTTCCTGGTCTTGTCCTTGAGGAGCTCCGTTGTTTCCTTGCTGGTTTGTCGCGGGATTGTTACTACCTTCAAATCCTTGTCGCCTTGCCTCGGTTTGTTTGTTTATTGCTGCTTCTTGTAGCTTTAAGAATGTTGTGCAGTCTTTCATCGCGTGCCTTCATACTCGCTTCCCGTCGACGAACGCTGAATGTATATGACAAGGCCCGTTGAGCATATCCTCTGGTGATGGGTTGTACTCTCTGGATTCTCTTGGTGGGAACTTCTTATACTCCTCTCTTCCGTAGCTGCGATATCCCGAGCTTCTGCGGTCGTTTCCCTGATAACTGTTGTCTTTATATCCTGCGGCGACTTGGTTATGAGAGCCGTAGGTGTCGTAGTTTCGGGATCGTCTCCTTTGACTTCCGTATCTGTTTCTTCTGTCGTCCTCTAGAGATCGTGTCCGTTTGTTGTTGCACGCATCTTCTCCATCTGCAAATCTGTTTGCTGTGTCCATGAGATCTGACACTGTTTTTGGCTTGATTCTACCCATCTCTTCGACTAGGTCTCTTCGCCTTAATCCAATGATGAACGCGTCTATTGCTCTTTCGTCTGAAACTTTGACTGCTGAATTTTTGATGAGGCTCCATCTTTGGATGTATGCCCGTAGTGTTTCGTCGCGTTGCTATACGCATGCCTTGACTTCCTCTATTGATGCTGGCCGTTTGTACGTCGACCTGAAGTTGCTTGTAAATTGCTTTGTGAGGTCTTCCCAGCTTCCAATGGATTCTTTCTCTAGTTTGCTCAACCATGACCTTGCTGCTCCGGTGAGGTGTAACTACAAACTTTGCATTGCTGTCTCTTTGGTTCCTCCTAGTATTTGAACTGCTTGTAAGTAATCTGCGAGCCATGATTGTGGTTGCTGTGATCCGTCGTACTTTTGCTGGTCACGAGGTAGCTTGAATCCCTTAGGAACTGGAGTGGTGCGAACCCTACGAGTAAAGCACGATGCCCCCATCTCCTTTTCGTCGTCCTCATAGTTGCGCCTTTCATTTGGGGATCGCGATCTTCGAGTTCCACCGTGCTGTTTTGGTGATGGTGATCGAGATCGGCGTTTGCTGCTTCTATGCCGAGGACTATTGTGACGGCGAGGTGATCTTGCTTTGTGCGCTTCCTTGTGGTGATGTGCTTCTTCTCCTTTTGCTGATAGCTTGTGGCCCACCATATTGAGTCCGTTTAGTGCTGCTCTATACATATGTTCTCTAGGATCTCCTGGACTTGGTCGAGTTGTAAGTAGATATGCTTGTGCTGCCACTAGTGCTGCTTCAGGAGTTTTTGGTAGGATGTTTCCCTGCTCGTCGACCGATAGGAAGGACGAGTCGAGGTTTTTGGAAATACTTTGCCTGTCGGAGTACTCGAGGTTGTCATACCTTGAGCCATGTCGACGATTTTTCCTTGCGTTGCTGTATGATGCGTCGCTTCGTGCTCTACGAGCAGCTTCGCTGGCTGCAATGGCTGAATCTTTTCTTCTTTGTATCTCTACCTTTTCCTTTGCTAATTGTTTTGCTTGCTGCCTGAGGGCGTAATGATACCCAAAAAGCATGTCTTTGCTGGAGCTGGATGGTATTGGTGTGCCGTGTTCTACGGCTTCTCTTATTATTTTCCACTCGTCGACTGATAGTCGAATTTTCTCCCTGGCTGTGAGGGATTCCGCTGTTTGTCCTTCTGCTAGGTGATTTGCTCCTCTGTCGATATTTGCTGGGTTTATCACTGGGTTGTTATTTTCATCGAATTCTTCTGAGTTGTCGCCCACAATGGCGAGTACCTGGCACTGCTTGCCGATGTTGCTATTAAAGCTTGAAAAGATCGAGTCGCTGTCTTCAGAAAGCTCTAACCCTGTCTTCCATGTATCTGTTGAGTTGTCTGAGATATTGTCGAGGCAGATCGTGAGATCGTCGAGTTGGATTTCTGTACTGAGGTTGCCCTTTTCTTTGTTGTCTTCTGAAATTTCCCTTTTTTGCACTTCTTCTGAGCTGTCTGGCGAGTTTACCTCGCTGGATGAGCCATCGAAATACTCCATTATTGCTATTGTTTCAGGCTCGTTTGTCGATGGGTCTTGTTTCGTCGGATCCGAAAGGCGGGACGAACCCGACGGCCCGATGAGGATGCTCAAACTTCCGATGGTTAGCTCCACCTCTTGACTTCCGTCGATTTCTTGACTGCTGTTGGCTAAAAGCGAAAAAGCCGTCGAATTCATGACTCCAACGCCCAAAGTCCCCACGGTCGGCGCCAATTGATGAGGGGTTAACTCGACAAATGTCCTAGATGAAGGACTTAGGATCGGGGAGATAGGGCGTCGGATGAACTCGAAGGTAAAGTTAGTCGAAATATGCGTATATCGAAAGTAAACTTGGGTGTTCAACCTGGCTTGCTTTCAATCTGCCCTACACCGTCCCCTCCTGGCCCCTATATATAGGTGGCCAGGCCTCGAGGATCGGGTAGGGTTCGATACAGATTACAAATATCGACATACGGTAATAACTCATATTCGACTATCATTACAATTGGGCCTAGCTTAACGGGCCTCAGGGGTACTCAACTAACGGGCTCTATTAACTATACCCTTGTCACCCAGCATGTGTTATTTATCTTATGGAGAGACACCACTAGTGAACTGTGGACCTCGGTCCTATTTCCATCATATTGCTATCACCTGTTTACTTTACTCGCACTGTTTACTTTATTTGCATATTACTATTGTTTTCCACTTGATACGCTCATACCTTTTGTTTCAAGCAAACCGGTGAGATTGACAACCTCATCGTAAGTTGGGAACAAAGTACTTGGTTGTGTTGTGTGCAGGTTCCATGTTGCCACTCGCAAAGCAAAGCCTGGACGAGGCGCCTTATAAATTGTCCGGAGCCGTCGCGAAGCTAGCAAGCATCACCTTCTAGAGTAGTGACTTTTTCCTAGACGATAAAACCTTGGTTTCTTACTGAGGGAAACTTGCTGCTGTGCTCATCATACCTTCCTCTTGGGGTTCCCAACTGATCGGTCATTTTCATCATCACAACCGAAGCAATCAAACATTTTTCTGGCGCCGTTGCCGGGGAAAAAGAAGACTTCTGCAAGGGGAGTTTCGCACGCAAATCTTTTACTTTGTTTTAAGTTTTGCTTTATTTTATTTTACTTGCATCGTTTTATATCAAAAATACACAAAAAATTAGTATCCTTTATAGTTGTTATTTCTTTACTTTTAGTTCATTATGTTGTTCCCTAAGTACGTTTTGGAGGACCTCTCAGTAGGTAGTGGTTCAATTATTGGAAAAAATAACATTGAGGAGTTCTTTAATCATATTAGTATGCATAAAGAAGTTGAGGAAAAGTCTTTGGCTGAGCTTGCTCCTAGTTATGAAGTTGCTTCTGCTTATTTAGTTCACATGTTAGAAGCTAGGTTTGCCAGCCTCAATCCTTTTATGCAATACATGTTTCTTAAGCTTCATGATATTGAGGATCCCGAAAAGAAAGCTTTTATCTTGGAAACTTTGCGCATAGAATTTAGAGATGTTGCTATTGAGGCTAGGGAAGTTTTTAAGAAATTTAATAAGCTTGGCTCGCCTGTTGAAGTTGTTGGTACACCCAATGAAGATTCTAGAATGCCAATACCTTGTAAACTTGTAGGAATTCATGATGCCTTGGAAAATAATTTTAGTTGGATTTGTCCTGAAAATCTTTTTGATTAAAGTAGTGTACCAAGGCGTGACTACAAGGGGTACTCAAAAACTCATTTGGACAGAATTCATTTCTTTGTTCCTACAGCTGATCTTGATGATTCACTTGATGTTACTTGATTCGCAATTTTCTGCGCCTAGCTCAAAGGTGTTAAAGAGAAGCACTCTTGGGAGATAACCCAATGTTTTCTTTTCAGTACTTTTTCTTTTATTTGAGTCTTGGAAGTCATTACTACTGTAATGACCTCTCCTTATCATTTTTATTTCATTTTTGTGCTAAGAGAAGCCTCTAATTTGAGCGAGGTAAGATTTGGGGATGTTGCTGTCCTGAAACAGTTTTTGGTGCTGCACCGTAAAAAATCGTGAACATTCTCTGTATATCTTTTGGAACTGCGATTTCTTGTGCATATGCCCCAGGTTATATCCAAACTTTCATTAGTTGAACACATTTTGATTTGAGCAACAGAAAACCCCTTAAAAAATCGGCCTTTATCAGCTGTTCTGTTTTGACAGATTTCTGCCACTATTCGTTTTAGTCGCTTTATCGCTTTCTTTTTGAGTTCTTTTGATCACGGAACTTTTGGAGAAGTTGCCTTGCTTTTAATTTGCCAAGAACTCTCTAGTTTTCATTCTTATCAAAAACCGAGTGTTCTTCTTTTTCTGCTACAGCTTTTGGTTTTTGTATTTGCCTTGATTTGCGTTCAGATCTTCTTATATCTTTTTATCAAGGTGTATTTTTGCCTCTGGTCCATGTTGGTTTTCATCTAAAGAGTTGGATTAAAAAGGTTCTAATGGTGTTGAAAAAGAGAAAAAGATTTATGCAAAAAAGTGGTACAAAAGGAGCTTGTTTAGACTGCGGCTTAGACTTTTTCATGTCATGCTTGATGTCTTTTTGATAGTATGCTTAGTGGTTTTGTTGTAGCATGACTTGTCTCAAATGACTGAGATTGCTTAATGAGCCTTTGAAAAAATCATGCGTTGTTTTTATCGTTTGGAAGCATTATTTTGGTTTTCTCCTTGATGCTTTATTTGGGTTGACTTGGCGCATGCTCACACATGTTAGACTCTTACAAAGTCGCCAATAGCCTCTATGATCATTTAGTTTTTGACTTTTGATGCCATCTTATGCTTATTTTAATATTGCTTTGTCGCTTTGCATGATTATGGCCGTTATTGCTCTCTTAGTTGGTCGCTCCCAGTCTTTTGCTAGCCCTCGTTTTGTACTGAGTATGAGCTCTACTCATGCATCCAACTCCTAAAAACCAAGTTGTTCCAACGTGTCCACCATACATACCTATTAGCAATTTGCTATTCCAAAGTATATTTGACTTGCTTTTATCTACTCTTCAAATTAAACTCTTACCAATGTTATGCGAAAATTGGTCAGTAAAGCTCTCACGAACCTGATGGCACACTTTATTTTTCTCGTTCTTAAAAATTTGACATTGTGGCTCTCTTATGTTGAGTTGTTATGCTTGCAAGTTGTAAGTTGGCAATTAGCCCATCCATGCTATCATGGGGTAAGCTTTCGACATTGCACTTCATCTTATTTGAGTTGATATCGTGATCTTTAGTTTATGGATGCCCGCGGTGTGAAATAAATTGGAATCTTGTGGAGTTCATGGAGTTTGTATATGTGTTAGAGAAACGCCTGGGCCGCCAATCTAAGCCATGCATAATTCATGGTGGAAATTTGCAGCATGCCCATAGTGGACATTTGATGACGCATCTCAAAATAAAAAGCTATACAAATAGTAAATAAAAGAGATGTCGAGGTGTTCATTGTCTGCTTGTCCTGTCATTTTGATGTGGGCTTGTTCCATGTCATCGGGCACGGAGGTACCCCGTTAGCGGTTCTCGATGATACGCGTATACTTACAATGACAAGAACTTGCTTGGGACCTAAGCAAAGTAGCACGAGGTTTGGGTACTCGTATTCACGGGACACGAGGTTTTCAACTTATGATTTGTCAAGTATATGCATCATAATTGTTCTCGCATTAACTCTAACCATTCAAGATGCTTATGATGGGGGCAATGAGAGCTCAAAGCTAGTAAGTACCATAATTTTTGAAGGTTTATAAAACTTGCAATCACTGCTTCCCTCTGGGAAGGGCCTTTCTTTTTACTTTTATGTTGAGTCACCACCTTCTACCTTTATGCACCGTCTAAGAGAGCATAGTTGTCATTCTTAGTTTAATGTGCATTGTCCCAAAGTTTTCATTGATTGATTCATGATCATGGTTTCACTTGTTCTTAAATTATTTGTATCTAGTCGCCCACTTAAACTTGAAGGTGTCCTATGCATTTATGTTTTGCTCTCCATGAAGAAAAAGCTGAAAACCATTTGTATGTTTTTCCTTATGATTTGAACACATGTTTGACTTTCATTGTTTCATTGTTCATGATCTTTTGTTTGTGTTCTATTTCATGTTATAACATGGTTGCTAAGTTTCTTCTATCAAGATTATATCTTTCATACCAATGTTTTAAGTTCTTTTGATCCCAGCACTCAATGCTTACATAGATGATCAAGATTGTGTAGGTGCATGTCACCTCAAAAATTATTTCTTTTGTTATCACTTACCAACTCGAGGACGAGCAGGAGTTAAGCTTGGGGATGCTTGATACGTCCAAAACATATCTATAATTTTTTATTCTCCATGCTTGTTTTTACACCATTTGCTTAGTGTTTCGTTACACTTCGTGGCACTTTTATGCATTTTCCGGAACTAACCTATTAACAAGTCGCCACAGTGCCAGTTCCCTGTTTTCTGCTGTTTTTGTGTTTCAGAAAAGTTACACAGGAAATATTCGCGGAATTGGACAAAACAAAAGCCGAACGTCTAGAAATTCACCGAAGCTTCCAGAGAACCGAAGAGGAGACGGAGTGGGGCCACGAGGGCCCCACACAATAGGGCGGCGCGGCCTGGCCCCTGACCGCGCCTCCTATGTGTGACGGCGCCTCGGCCCACTCCTGACGTTGCCCCTTCGCCTATAAAGACCCCTCGACGGGAAAAACCTAAGTACCTGATCACTTTTCTAGAAACATATCGCGATCCGCCGCCGTCGTCGACCCGAGATCGGGAGGGTCCAGAAGCTCTTCCCGGCACCCTGCCGGAGAGGGGAATCGTCACCGGAGGTCTTCTTCATCGCCATGCTTGCCTCCGGTGCGATGAGTGAGTAGTCTATCTTGGACTATGGGTCCATAGCAGTAGCTAGATGGTTGTTCTCTCCACCATCTGCTTCATCTTTAGATCTCATGAGCTGCCTTACATGATTGAGATCACCGTTATGTAATTCTACATGTTGTGTTTGTTGGGATCCGATGAATATTGGTGTTATGATTGAGTTGCTGTTCTGAAATTTATCTTATGTTATCTCTATGTTGTTTATGATCTTGCATGCTCTCCGTTGTTGGTAGCTATCTTGGCCGAGTAGTTGCTAGTAACTCCAAGAGGGGGTATTTATGCTCGATAGTTGGGTTCATGCCTCTATTGAATCTGGGGGAGTGACAGAAACCTCTAAGGTTGTAGATGTGTTGTTGCCACTAGGGAGAAAACAACATTCATATGCTCGAGGGCATATGCTTTGTTTACATTACACACTTTGCTTAATGCAATTATCTAATGTTCGCAACTTAATACTTGTGGAGTTCTCGGATTGATTCGCCACAAGTGGATTATTAGTCATAGATGCAGTTGGATGGTGGTCTATGTATTTTGTTGTAATGCTCAGAGTAAATCGCATAGTGATCTTCTTGACATATCACGTTATCTTTATTCTATCAATTGCCCAACTGTAATTTGTTTACCCAGCATGTGTTATTTATCTTATGGAGAGACACCACTAGTGAACTGTGGACCCCGGTCCTATTTCCATCATATTGCTATCACCTGTTTACTTTACTCGCACTGTTTACTTTATTTGCATATTACTACTGTTTTCCACTCGATACGCTCATACCCTTTGTTTCAAGCAAACCGGTGAGATTGACAACCTCATTGTAAGTTGGGAACAAAGTACTTGGTTGTGTTGTGTGCAGGTTCCACGTTGCCGCTCGCAAAGCAAAGCCTAGATGAGGCGCCTTATAAATTGTCCAGAGCCGTCGCGAAGCTAGCAAGCATCACCTTCTGGAGTATTGACTTTTTCCTGGACGATAAAACCTTGGTTTCTTACTGAGGGAAACTTGCTGCTGTGCTCATCATACCTTCCTCTTGGGGTTCCCAACTGATTGGTCATTTTCATCATCACAACCGAAGCAATCAAATACCTGTATTGGTCAGAGCAACCCATAGAATTCAGCAGAGATGATCACCCAATAACAGTACCTCAGCCAGGAAACGCGCCCTTGGTACTCAAAGCTCAAATTGGGACCTATGATGTCGATAGAATATTCATGGATGCAGGAAGTGGGATAAATCTCATATACGCAAAGACCTTACGGGCAATGCACATTTCATTGCAGTTCCTGAAACCATCTAATTGCTCCTTCCATGGAATAGTCCCAGGAAGTGCTAACTATCCACTTAGTCGAATAGCACTCAACGTCTGCTTCAGAAATCGACAAAACTACAGAAGGGAGAAACTGGACTTCGAAGTCATGGACTGGCCATCACAATATCATGCGATCCTCGGGAGACCAGCGTTTTCGCAATTCATGGCAGTACCTCACTATACTTAACTGGTACTAAAAATGCCAGGACCCAAAGGAATTATTACAGTAAAGGGAAGCTTCGAGTTATCAGATCTATGCGACAAGGAGTTTCATAAAATGGCCCAAAATTTCGGCATGATGGCAAGCTACGGAGAACCTAACTGCAAAGCAAAAAGCACGACTACAGAAGAGACACGGCAACTCGAAGGAAACCCCAAGGAACCAGAAGTAAAGAAACCTCGGGTACAGCTACCCAAACAAGAGAAGACTGCAGGAGAAGAAGAGAAAACTCAAGCAACATAGGACACAAGGCATACAAATTAGTCGAGTAGGAAAATAAGGCTATAAAAGGCACGAGTTATTCCAGGGCAATGCTCTCTAGATCCAGAACACAGGTCACTGGCCGGATCTCTTGGGTCATCCCATGTATCTTACATTACATGCATAAGTAAAAGACAAAAGTTCCTCTTATTTGAGTTTACATGTCTTCAAAAGCCGTGGCAAGCGCATCAATATACGCACAAAGTAAAATGCTTTGAGGATAAAATTTCTAACATAAAAAGTTAGAAAATAAAAAACTCTCGCATTATACACAAAAATATCACATCACAACATCGGGTTATCAGAATCATCCACCCCCAGGGGATCTAAGTAGTGATGCTCGCGGAAAAACGCGGCATCCTCTCGCAACAGCCTAGCTATAATCCTTCTGGCAGGCTGCAGGGTATTCTCCAGATGAACTCGCAAACTAGCTCCACGTGAAGGATAACTCAGTGACATGGAACTGTAATTAAGCCTTGGATGCCACTTACGCATCCACCCAAGAGCAAAATTGGCTCCGGCCACCAAATTCAGCTCTATCAGACGATGAATTCGTTGACTCGATCTGAAAGTATCGAGTAGCAATGGAAAACTTCCAAGCAGAGGATTGCGAGGAAGCATGACAAAATGCATGGTTATCAAAGATCTTTGACAACCATCAACTGCCTCTCCAATATGCTGAGCACGATCTTAAAGCAGCACAATAGCATGACGGCGTCGAGGATCGGACCACAAACTGGCGATCCCCTCTGATGCCATCTCTAGAGCTGCATTTCGCTCAGCAACCCGACGCGCTTCTGCAGCAAAGTCCAGACAAGTACCTGAGACAACATAAGATATTAGACGGCAGTAGTGGAATAAAAAGGAAATAAGAGAAGACACAAGGAATATTACATCGCAGCATCTCGCAAACAGACTCGACAATGCCGATGAGGAAGGAGTCGCATTCTTCGAGATGAACGATTTTCGCCATCAGACCCGACACCTTATCTTCAAGAATGGATATCTGTTTCATAAACCCACAAGACTTGCTGGCTTTATCCATAGCCATCTGCGCCTGGCGTTTCGCCAAAGTCAAGCGGCTCTCAAGATCTGAAATCCTCAAGGAATACTCAGCGCATTGGCAAGAACGACGAGAAGGCGATGAAACTTTGGAGTCGAAAGCATCGGCAGGGGATGGAGCCTGATCGCGACCTGACGATCCACCAGCACGCATAGGCTGGAGGCCAAAAGAAAAGGAAAAGAGAAGCATCTCAGAAGCCAAGCAGAACGCGATATTTCACAAAAGAAGAAATATTTACATAAGTACAAGCCCTCTGACTAAAGTTCTTGGGCTACATACGACTAAGAGTTCACTACATCAGAAGCAAAAACTAAAAATCACAAAAGGAGGCCAAGTCTACGCCGCCTCGGCCTCACGATCCGTAGCAGAAGAAGGCGTGGCAGAAGCAGCACCAGCATTCAGAGGAGGCACGGATCCACTCGTCGCCAGAGTCGAAGAAATCGGCGTAGAAGAAGCCGCTGAAGGAGAAATCTTCGCCACGATGCCTGGCGCAAACCTCTTTGCCTTCTCAAAGAAAGCCTTCAGCTCTGAACGGGAGCGGCCATGGGAAGAACTAACCTTCTCCCAGTCAATCTCCTCGCCGTGTGCATATGAAAGCGCAATGGCACCTTCGGCACCTCACTTCAAAGAAAGGCCCTTCATATGAAGGATGGGGTCTTCAGTGGTGTCGAAAGCCTGGGCGAGTTTCTTCACATCATTATCTGGCACCTCTGCCTTTTGCTTGGGCCACAACCTGACAAAAATCCGCGTAAGAACGCGGTTAACCAACTCGAAGATTTCCCGGACGGATATCCTGTTCGCTTCTAGTAAGCTAACTGCGGCCATGAGAGGATCGTTGTCCGGTTGCAAAGTCGACGAAGACACCTCAGTAAAATCTACATAACCAAGAAAACAGAAAACAGCAGAAGAGGAATATATCAACAAGTATAAGAAAGCAAGCAAATCAACGAAAAGGAAAAGAAAGGTACAGAATGTACCTCCAGCAGCAGCAGACATCGTATTCAGCCGCTCGGCCACGGCCTGTTCTCGCTGGAGGTGCTCCTTGTTAGCATCAGTCAAGGCTTTCTCTGCTTTCTTCGCCTTAGCCAGTGCTGATTTAGTCGACTTCTCAGCACTAACCTTGGCAGCAGTAGCAGCGTCAAAAGCCTTTCGGGAAGCGTTGAGTTCAGCTTCCAGCGACGAAATGCGAGCATTAGCTGTCGCCAAAGCATCTGCAGTTCAACAAGGAGGAAAGGAAAACTCAAGCAAAAAGCAAAGAAAAGCATACAAGATAAGCAAGATAGGAAAAGGAATTCACCCTCGGAGGCCTTAGCAGCCTTCAGGTACTCAACGTATTCATTGCCCAAGGCGACAAATTTCTTCATCAAATTCTGGTCAGGAATAGCACATGAGTATCAACATGCAAAAACAGAAGCAAATATGCCAGTATTCTCACACACATCGTCGGAGGAGCTTGTGGACTGATGGGCCTCAAGAGAAGCACCGACGTCCGACGATTTCTTCACGCGCGACGAACTACGAACAACGACTACCTTCTTAGTAGGCTTCCTCGAAGCTTTCGAAGATTTCGCTGCTGGACCAACCTCCTGCGGCGGTGGTTCGTCGACAACAAAAGTATCAATGGTAGGGGCAACAGCAGCAAATCTCTTCGGGTCCTCCTCGTCACTAAGGAAACGCGCAGTAGACAAGGTCACCTATCAAAGTCGACAGGGAAAAGATCGTATATGAAAATAAGCAGGATGACACTTACGATTCCATGAGGTCGAAGAGTTCCACATCGTCCTATGGCACGGGGGTTTCCCCGGCCGCAGTTTTATGAGCGGAGGCACTCGAGGAAGTGAACTCTTCGGCACGCTTCCTCTTCTTGCCAACACCAATATCTTCAGAAAGCGCAGGAGGAGGCGACGTCATCGAGCTAGTCCTCTCTAGCGAATCTCCGCCTTCTTCCCCATCCTGGCTGTCCTCAGCCTTGGGGGCTTCGGATGCCGCAGAAACAGGCACATTTGGAATGGCCCCCCTTCTGGGAGAGGAGGGCGAGAAACGAGAAGTCGATGATCCTGGAAAGAAAATAACCCAGGCGTCACAAGGCAAATAATGATAAGAGAAAAACAAGGCGAATATAAGACAGTAAAACATACCGCAGGCAAAGGGTGCTAGGCGTCGAAATAACTAGCAGTCAAGTCTGGGATTTCATCTTCTTTTGTGAGGATGGTCAAAGCCCTCACTCGCTTGTCGAGATCCTTCTTTTCAAAGAGATCATCAGAAACTCGCGAAGAATCGCCCAAACCAGAAAAAGACCACAACTTCGAAGGACGGTGCTGAAGAGGTTGAACTCGACGTTGAAGGAAAAACGCCATGAGTTGAGTTCCAGTTAAAGCACCACCGTCATCGCTCTTAAGAGCTTGGATGCGCGCTAGCAGCAGCTTAACATCCTCCATCTCAGCCTTTGTAGGAGGAGAATCCCACAAGGCCAATTTTTCTAGATTTTTTGTGGCATCAAAAGGGACAATGCCGAATAAATTAGCAGGAGAAGATTTTTGGTCCTTTATGTAAAACCATTTCTTTTTCCAGCCTTGTACTGAAGCAGCCATGGAAAATTCCAAATACTGGGATTCAGTATGAACAGAAATTACGGCCCCACCCAGTTCAGGCCTTTTTGTTAAAGAAACACTGGGGCGGAGCCGAAAAAGGTACTTCCAAAGGAGAAAATGGGGCTCGATCCCCAGAAAGGATTCGCAAAGAGTTATGAAACAGGCAATGTGGAGAATCGAATTTGGTGTCAGCTGGTGAAGGTGCACACCGTAGACAAAAAGAAGTCCACGAAGGAATTCGTGGGCAGGGAGAGAAAGTCCACGCAGAAGAAAATCAAAAAACATCACCCGAAAGCCACTCGGGGGCTTGGGGATACGATCAGTGCTAGGGAAGGTAACCTGATCGTCATCGGAGATGAGGCCATCAGCTTGGGCCTTCTCCAGATCTTTCTGCTTGAACTCCGAGGGCACCCAGCTGGTCGCGGTGTTCCCAGTCTTCCCCTTGGTCATCTTGTTTTTCTGCGCCAGATGCTTCATGCGCATCAAAGATTTGCGCACGGGGGCTGTGCAGGAGGACAGAAGTGCGCAGAGGTTGCAACAATGGCGGCGGCGGAAGCAATAAACAATGATTTTCCCCCAATCTCCCCTTATATAGATTGCTGGTAACGGAACGTGGGCTGAGACGTGGCGTAAGGAGCGGAAACGGTAGCCCACTAACGGGCATATAAATTTTGAAATTACCGTTTTACCCATGGGTAACGGTCAAAAATCAAGAGTTGATTACAAATAGACTCCTTGTATTAATGACATCACACATGTGAGAGTAAATCGGAGTGAAGACTATGGTGGCAATGGATACTCGTAAAGATGAAGATTCTGAAGATGGTTCGATATGGCAAATTTGTATAAAGGAAGATCATGGAAGTCGATGAAAAATTAAGTCCACTGAAGGAGAAGTTATTCTGTGAGTCTATACCCGAAAATAATCGACTATAGCCTCGGGGGCTACTCCCATCGGGAGCGCTGAGCGCGCACCCGACGATATTATTGAGTTACGATATGATTTTACGACATGAAGGAAAGCATATTGTCTGTGAGCCTATACTTGAAATAAGTTTTTCAACTATAGCCTCGGGGGCTACTCCCATCGGGAGCGCTGGGCGCGCACCCGACGATGTTTGATGATGAACAATGGAGGAAAGGAAACAAAGTGACTTTGAGGATATCATTACTCCAATCGGGAGAGAGTTTTATTAACTAAGGTTGAATAACCCGAATATCTGACACGTTATAGCAGTCAAACAAGGCTGCGACATATGATTCTCGAGTTGCATCATCGCGACAAAACTCGAATGCCATGATTGAAATATATCACGAAGGTAAGACCCTAGGATCCGTCATGTGTGGCCCAGTATACGCACATGGATGCGCTCTGCTGGTATGTATCCGTGTCTACGACACGAAGAAAAATCCTGGTGGACGCACTGGGTACCCTGAGAACCACTGGGATTCATTCTTTGTAAGTCCTAAATGCGGCAAAAGAATGGATTTGACCGGTTTCCCAAATTCAAGTCCAAGGGGATTGAATTTGAAGTAGATGACAAGTATCTGTTCCGGCAGTTAACTGACCTCTTGATCCGTCAAAGTTGTCAGGCTTGTTCATCAAAACCCCTTGCGAGATATTATAATGAAAATAAGTCAAAAGACCAATTCGAAGATTTGAAGATATGAAGAAGTCGAAGAAATGATCAAGTCAAAGATTTAAAAGATTAGAGATTCAACCCGAATCTGCAATTCTGGTAGAATCTCAGGGGCTACTGACAAGGGTATAGATAATAGAGCCCGTCAGTTGAGTACCCCTGAGGCCCGTTAAGCTAGGCCCAATTGTAATACTAGTCGAAATACGAGTTCTTACCGTATGTCGATATTGTAATCTGTATCGGATCCTACCCAATCCTCGAAACCTGGCCACCTATATATAGGGGACAGGAGGGGATAGTAAAGGACAGATTGAAAGCAAGCCAGGTTCTACACCCACGTTTACTTTCATAGCCACCTTATTTGACTGATTTTACCTTCGAGTTCATCCGACGCCCTATCTCCCCGATCCTAAGTCCTTCATTTAGGACATTTGTCGAGTTAACCCCTCGTCAATACCAGTACGCCCTGCACCAGCACAAGAAACCGCTACTACAAGAAAAGAGCAAGTTAAGTAGAAGCCACGAGTCCAATAGAGCGGCAAACAGAACACAATGGGAAGAGCACAGTGATATGTCAGGGTCAAGCGAAGAAAGGCACCATGAGCCAAAACACAACAGAAGAAGAGCAGAGCAGCCAAGACAAGAGATCCACATGCAAAATCTCAATTCATCATTTTTAATAGTCGATGAAACAGGAAGCATCGTGCCAGAAACACCAGAGGCAGCCCTAGTGGCTGCACAAGCATATCTGTTAACCACGCAGCCAGAACCTGGGTACCCACGAGAAAGCATGCACCAGGCTGCCATCAAAGGTCTTGGGTTAACCGGGGATAAGTTGAAATAGAAACCCTAGAATAGGAGACAGCACGGAACAAATAGAAGGAGAAAAGAAGCCAACGGTCCCAATCTCCATGAACCCGAAGATCCAATTCACCCAATAAGAGAAATTACAGATCATAAAGGGAAGATGTAAGGAACATCATCACATAGGCCAGGGTAAATATGCCACGTTATGAGTGGGACGAAGGAAATTACGAAGACGAGGAAAAAGAAATAGGGGCGTTATGCTTTACCCAAAGGGTTCGCAGAACGCATGTACCCAAAGGATTTAAATTACCTCATGACCAGCAAAAGTATGACGGATCACAGGAACCTGAACTATGGCTATCAGACTATCATCAAGCCATCAAAATACTTGGGGGCGCAAGAGCGACAGCAATGCAAAGTCTGTAGCTACACCTCACTGACGCGACACGGTCTTGGTTAAGCAAGTTACCTGACGATTCCATCGGAAGCTGGGGAGAGCTGGAACAACAATTCACAAATAACTTCTGATCAACGTACACACGATCAACATCAATAGAGGAAGTGAAATCTTGTGTACAGAAAAGTGGAGAGGCATTGCACTCATACATATAGCGCTGGCGCATAATAGAAAACTCAGCATAAAATGTCTCTGACGAACGAGCAATAGATGCCTTTATACTAGGGCTCCGTCGTTTAGATTTTGTTGAAGAAATGGGAAGAATCAAACCCAGGACGATGTCAGAATTGATAGAAATAGCAAGCAGATTCGCGGATGAAGAGGATGCTTATCACAACAAAAGGACACGGTCGCCCTAACATGATAGAGCAAGGAGATATAATAACCAAAGACGTAGATCTCGCAATGACGATGGCCACAACCCGTGCAATCAAGTAGCCGCAGGGTACAAGAGGAGCGGCAAAGAGGGAGGTGAGCGCAGGAATAGCGGGTATCGCAGAAGGGATGACCCAGGGGGAGATAGATCAAGAAACCTCGACCCATCACCTGAAGACATCCTTAACGGACCATGCCATATACACTACACATATCTAGACGGGAAGAGGGTTTCCAATCATCTAATGAGAGAGATTGCAGGACGTCCATGAAACTACAAGAAGCCATAGAATTTACCCAAGCAGAAAACCAGGGTCAACAGCATACGGTGCGCTGATACATCTCAAACGTATCTATAATTTTTGATGCTCCATGCTTGTTTATACACCATTTGCTTTGTGTTTTGTTACACTTTGTGGCATTTTTATGCATTTTCTGGAACTAACCTACTAACGAGACGCCACAGTGCCAGTTCCTTGTTTTCTGCTGTTTTTGTGTTTCAGAAAAGCTACACAGGAAATATTCTCAGAATTGGACGAAACAAAAGCCAAACCTCCTATTTTTCCTGAAGCGTCGCGAAGTTCGAAGATGAGACCGAGGGGGGCCAAGGGCTGGCCACACCCTAGGGTGGCGCGGCCCAAGCCCTGGCCGCGCCACCAGGGGTGAGGACGCCTGGTCCACCTCTTGATGCCGCCCTTCCGCCTATATATTCCCCTCGATGGGAAAAACCTAAACCCCAATCAATTTTCCTCGAAACATACTACAAGCCGCCACCGTCGTCGACGTGAGATTGGGAGGGTCCATAAGCTCTTCCCGGCACCCTGCCGGAGAGGGGAATCACCGCCGGAGGCCTTCTTCATCACCATGGTCACCTCCAGAGTGATGTGTGAGTAGTCTACCTTGGACTATGGGTCCATAGCAGTAGCTAGATGGTCATCTCCTCCACCATGTGCTTCATGTTTAGATCTTGTGAGCTACCTATCATGATCAAGATCATCTTTGTGTAATTCTACATGTTGTGTTTGTTGGGATCCGATGGATATTGATACTATGTTGAGTTGATGTGCTGAATTATTATCTTTATGTTATCTCTATGTTATTTATGATCTTGCATGCTCTCCGTTGCTAGTAGATATCTTGGCCGAGTAGATGCTAGTGACTCCAAGAGGGGGTATTTATGCTCGATAGTGGGTTCATGCCTCTAGTAATCTGGGGGAGTGACAGAAACCTCTAAGGTTGTAGATGTGCTATTGCCACTAGGGAGAAAACAACATTCTTGTGTCCAAGGACATTTGCATTGTTTACATTACGCACTTTGTTTAATGCAATTATCTGTTGCTTGCAACTTAATACCCAACGGTTGCTCGGATGACATCCGGAGGGTGGATTATTAGTCATAGCTGCAGTTGGATTACGGTCTATGTATTTTGTCGTAATGCCCAGAGTGAATCTCATAGTGATCCTCATGACATATGTTTGCTAGCTTTATCCTATCAATTGCCCAACTGTAATTTGTTTACCCAGCATGTTGTTATTTATCTTATGGAGAGACACCACTAGTGAACTGTGGACCCCGGTCCAATTCCTTTACATTTCTATTACCGTTTTACTTTTACTTGCATTATTTACATGCTTGCATACTATTACCTTTTACCACTCGATACGCTTAATCCTTTGTTTACAGCAAACCGGTGAGATTGACAACCTCATTGTAAGTTGGGGCAAAGTACTTGGTTGTGTTGTGTATAGGTTCCACGTTGCTGCTGGTGCAAAGCAAAGCCTTGGACGAGGTGTGATTGCTATAGATGGCGTGGTGGTGATGAAGTAAATGACCAGCTAGTTGGGAAACCCCAAGAGGAAGGTATGATGAATATAGCAGCAAGTTTTTCCCTCAGTAAAAAACCAAGGTTTGTCGATCCAGTAGGAAAAAGCCAAACTCCATAAGGTGATGCTTGCTAGCTTAGTGACACTCCAACAAGGGCGCCGTTAACGATAACGTGTTAGCGCATCTTCAACTAGTAGCAACGTGGAACCTACACACAACACAACCAAATACTTTGCTCCCAACTTACGATGAGGTTGTCAATCTCACCGGTTTGCTTGAAACAAAGGGTATGAGCGTATCGAGTGGAAAGTGATAGTAGTATGCAAGTAAAGTAAACAGTGCGAGTAAAGTAAACATGTGATAGCAATATAATGAAAATAGGACCGGGGTCCACAGTTCACTAGTGGTGTCTCTCCATAAGATAAAATAACACATGCTGGGTAAACAAATTACAGTTGGGCAATTGATAGAATAAAGACAACGTGCATATGTCGAGAGGATCACTATGAGATTTACTCTGGGCATTACAACAAGATACATAGACCGTCATCCAACCGCATCTATGACTAATAATCCACTTGTGGCGAATCAATCCGAGAACTCCACAAGTATTAAGTTGCGAGCAACAGATAACTGCATTAAGCAAAGTGTGTAATGTAAACAAAGCATATGCCCTTGAGCATATGAATGTTGTTTTCTCCCTAGTGGCAATAGCACATCTACAACCTTAGAGGTTTCTGTCACTCCCCCAGATTAAATAGAGGCATGAACCCAACTATCGAGCATAAATACCCCCTCTTGGAGTCACTAGCATCTACTCGGCCAAGATAGCTACTAACAACGGAGAGCATGCAAGATCATAAACAACATAGAGATAACATAAGATAATATTCAGCACATCAACTCAATCATAACACCAATATTCATCGGATCCCAACAAAAACAGTATGTAGGATTACATAACGGTGATCTCGATCATGTAAGGCAGCTCACGAGATCTAAACATGAAGCACATGGTGGAGAAGACAACCAACTAGCTACTGCTATGGACCCATAGTCCAAGGTAGACTACTCACTCATCGCGCCGGAGGCAAGCATGGCGATAAAGAAGACCTCCGGTGGCGATTCCCCTCTCCGGCAGGGTGCCGGGAAGAGCTTCTGGACCCTCCCGATCTCGGGTCGACGGCGGCGGCAGATCGCGATGTATTCTGGAAAAGTGATATGGTATTTAGGTTTTTCCCATCGGGGGGTCTTTATAGGTGAAGGGGCGGCGCCAGAGGTGGACCAGGGGGCCCTCACCACAGGTGGGCACGGGCCAGGGGCAGCCCGCGCCCCCTGGTGGTGTGGCTACCCTGTGGCCCTTCTCCGTCTCCTCTTCGGTTCTTTGGAAGCTTTGGTAAATTTACGGATGTTTGGCTTTTGTTTCGTCCAATTCCGAGAATATTTCCTATGTAACTTTTCTGAAACACAAAAATAGCAAAAAACAGGGAACTGGCACTGTGGCATCTCGTTAATAGGTTAGTTCCAGAAAATGCATAAAAATGCCCTGAAGTGTAACGAAACACTAAGCAAATGGTATAAAAACAAGCATGGAGCATCAAAAATTATAGATACGTTAGAGACGTATCAGCATCCCCAAGCTTAACTCCTGCTCGTCCTCGAGTAGGTAAGTGATAACAAAAGAAATAATTTTTGAGGTGACATGCACCTACACAATCTTGATCATCTATGTAAGCGTTGTGCGCTGGGATCAAAAGAACTTAAAACATGGGCATGAAAGACATAATCTTGATAGAAGAAACTTAGCAACCATGTTATAACATGAAAAAGAACATAAATGAAAGATCATGAAAATAAAACAATAAAAGTCAAACGTGTGTTCAAATCATAAGGAAAAACATACAAATGGTTTTCAGCTTGTCCTTCATGAGAGAGCAAAACATAAATGCATAGGACACCTTCAAGTTTAAGAGGGCGACTAGATACAAGTAATTTGAGAACAAGTGAAACCAACATCAAGAATCAGTCAATGAAAACTTTGGGACAATGCACATTATACTCAGAATGACAACTATGCTATCTTAGACGGTGCATAAAGATAGAAGGTGGTGACTCAACATAAAAGTAAAAGAAAGGCCCTTCGCGGAGGGAAGCAGTGATTGCAAGAAAGGCCCCCATCATAGGCATCTTGAATGATTAAAGTTAATGTGAATACACTTATGCTGCATATGCTTGACAAATCATAAGTTGAAAACCTTGTGTCCCGTGAAGTACGAATACCCAAACCTCATGCTACTCGACTTAGAGTCCCAAGCAAGCTCTTGTCATTGTAAATATATGTGTATCATCGAGAACCGCCAACGGCGTACCTCCTGCCCGATGACATGGAACAAGTCCACATCAAAATGACAAGACAAATAGACAATGAACACCTCGACATCTCTTTTATTTACCATTGGTATAGCTTTTTATTATGAGATGCGTCGTCGAATGTCCACTATGGGCATGCCATATATTTCCACCATGAATGATGCATGGCTTAGATTAGCGGCCCAGGCATTTCCCTAACACATATAAAAACTCCATGATCCCGCAAGATTCCCAACTTATTTCACATCGCGAGTATCCATAAACAAAAGATCACGATATCAACTCAAATGAAAGATAGTGCAATGTTGAATGCTTGCCCCATGACGGCATGGCTCGGCAAATTTCCAACTTACAACTTGCAAGCATCACAACTCAACATAAGAGATCCGCAATGTCAAAATTTTAAAACGAGAAAATTAAAGTGCCATCAGGTTCGTGAGAGCTTTACTGACCAATTTTCGCATAACACCAAAAAGAGTTTAATTTGAAGGATAGATAAAAGCAAGTCAAATGTACTTTGGAATATCAATTTGCTAATAGGTATGTATGGTGGACTCATTGGAACAACTTGGTTTTTAGGAGTTGGATGCACGAGTAGAGCTCATACTCAATACAAAATGAGGGCTAGCAAAAGACTGGGAGCGACCAACTAAGAGAGCAATAACGGCCATAATCATGCATAGCGACAAAGCGACATTAAAAGAAGCATAAGATGGCATCAAAAGTCAAAAACTAAATTATCACAGAGGTTTATGGCGACTTTGTATGAGTCTAACATGTGTGAGCATGCGCCAAGTCAACCCAAATAAAGCATCAAAGGAGAAAACCAAAATAATGCTTCCAAATAATTAAAATAACACATGATTTTTTCAAAGGCTCATTAAGCAATCTCGGTCATTTGAGACAAGTCATGCTACAGCAAAACCACTAAGAATACTATCAAAAATACATCAAGCATGACATGCAAAAGCCTAGGCCGCAGTCTACACAAGCTCCTTCTTGTACCACTATTTTGCATAAAGCTTTTTCTCTTTTCCAACACCATTCGAACTTTTTATAAACAACTCTTTTGATGGAAACCAACATGGACCAGAGGTCAAAATACACCTTGATGCAAAGATATAACAATATCTGAACAAAAATCAAGGCGAAAATCGAAAGCTAAACGCAGTTCTAGAAAAAGAAAACACTCGTTGAAACGATAAGAGTGAAAAACAGAGTGTTCTTGGCAAATAAAAAGCAAGGAAACTTCTCCAAAAGGAATTTGTTGGGGTCCAACCATTTATTACAGCAAACAAAACTAAATAAAACTGAAAACTAAAAACAACTGACGCTCCAAGAAAAACGCATAATGCATGAAGCAATAAAAATATAGTGTGTTGAAAGGTGACCTGATTTTTGCCGATGAAGAAGGGGTGCCTCGGGGGCATCCCCAAGCTTTGATGCTTGTACTTCTTGGATATTTATTAGGGTGACATGGGCATCCCCAAGCTTGATCTTTTGTCCATTGTTCAACTCATCTCATCATTCTCCAATCCCTACACTTGAAAACTTTCTTCATACAAAACTAAACACAATTCTATTAGCAACATTAGTGTAAGCATAACATTGAATCAACTCTTTTTGCTTCAGGTTTTAACTCAAAACTACCACATATAAAGAATATACTACTGTAGCAACTTCCCCAAAAGTTCCATGATCAAAAGAACTCAAAAAGAAAGCGATAAAGCGGCAAACACAAATATTGGCAGAAATCTGTCAAAACAGAACAGCTGACAAAGGTCGAATTTTTAGAGGGTTTTCTGTTGCTCAAATCAAAAAGTGTTCAACTAATGAAAGTTTTCATATAACCTGGGGCATATGCACAAGAAATCTCAGGTCCAAAAGATATTCTGAGAATTTTCATGAATTTTTACGGTGCAGCACCGAAAACTGTTTCAGGACAGCAACATCCCGAAATCTTACCTCACTCAAATTAGAGGCTTCTCTTGGCACAAAAACGAAATAAAAAGGATAAGGAGAGGTTATTACAGTAGTAATAACTTCCAAGACTCAAATAAAAGAAAAAGAACTGAAAGTAAAAACATTGGGTTATCTCCCAAAAGTGCTTTTCTTTAACGCCTTTGAGCTAGGCATAGAAAGTGCGAATCAAGTATTTTCGAAAGAATCATTAAGATCAACTGCAGAAGTCTTTCCAATAAGGCATTGTATTTCATCCACATAAGTTTTTGAAGACCCTTTGTGATCACGCTTTGGTTCACTCAAATCACTAAAAAGATTTTTGGGACAGATCCAATCAAAATTATTTTCAAAAGCTTCATACAATCCCAAGAGTTTGCTAGGTATAGGTATTTTGGTTCCCTCATTGTTTGTACTAACAACCTTTATATGTGAACCAAGCTTATTAAAACGCTTAAGAACTTTCCTAGCTTCAATGGCCACATCTCGAAATTCTATCCGCAAAGTTTCAAGGATAAAAGCTTTCTTTTCGGGGTCCTCAATATCATGAGGCTTAAGAAACATGTGTTGCATAAAATGATTAAGGCTAGAAAACCTAGCTTCTAACATGTGAATTAAATAAGCAGAAGCAACTTCATAACTAGGAGCAAGCTCAGCCAAAGACTTTTCCTCAACATCTTTATGCATACTAATATGATTAAAGAACTCCTCGATGTTACTTTTCCCAATAATAGAATCACTACCTACTGAGAGGTCCTCCAAAATGTACTTAGGGAACAACATAATGAACTAGAGTAAAGAAATAACAACTATAAAGGAAACTAATTTTTTAGTATTTTTGATAAGATGATGCAAGCAAAAATAAAGTAAAAGCAAAACTAAAACAAAGTAAAGGATGTGCGTGTGAAACTCCCCTTGTAGAAGTCTTCTTTTTCCCCGGCAACGGCGCCAGAAAAAGTCTTGATTGCTATAGATGGCGCGGTGGTGATGAAGTAAATGACCGGCCAGTTAGGAAACCCCAAGAGGAAGGTATGATGAATATAGCAGCAAGTTTTTCCCTCAGTAAAAAACCAAGGTTTGTCGATCCAGTAGGAAAAAGCCAAACTCCAGAAGGTGATGCTTGCTAGCTTAGTGGCACTCCAACAAGGGCGCCGTTAACGATAACGTGTTAGCGCATCTTCAAGTAGTAGCAACGTGGAACCTGCACACAACACAACCAAATACTTTGCTCCCAACTTACGATGAGGTTCTCAATCTCACCGGTTTGCTTGATACAAAGGGTATGAGTGTATCGAGTGGAAAGTGATAGTAGTATGCAAGTAAAGTAAACAGTGTGAGTAAAGTAAACATGTGATAGCAATATAATGGTAATAGGACCAGGGTCCACAGTTCACTAGTGGTGTCTCTCCATAAGATAAAATAACACATGCTGGGTAAACAAATTATAGTTGGGCAATTGATAGAATAAAGACAACGTGCATATGTCGAGAGGATCACTATGAGATTTACTCTGGGCATTACAACAAGATACATAGACCGTCATCCAACTGCATCTATGACTAATAATCCACTTGTGGCGAATCAATCCGAGAACTCCACAAGTATTAAGTTGCGAACAACAGATAACTGCATTAAGCAAAGTGTGTAATGTAAACAAAGCATATGCCCTTGAGCATATGAATGTTGTTTTCTCCCTAGTGGCAACATCACATCTACACCCTTAGAGGTTTCTGTCACTCCCCCAGATTAAATAGAGGCATGAACCCAACTATCGAGCATAAATACCCCCTCTTGGAGTCACTAGCATCTACTCGGCCAAGATAGCTACTAACAACGGAGAGCATGCAAGATCATAAACAACATAGAGATAACATAAGATAATATTCATCACATCAACTCAATCATAACACCAATATTCGTCAGATCCCAACAAACACAACATGTAGAATTACATAACGGTGATCTCGATCATGTAAGGCAGCTCACGAGATCTAAACATGAAGCACATGGTGGATAAGACAACTAACTAGCTACTGCTATGGACCCATAGTCCAAGGTAGACTACTCACTCATCGCGCCGGAGGCAAGCATGGCGATGAAGAAGACCTCCGGTGGCGATTCCCCTCTTCGGCAGGGTGCCGGGAAGAGTTTCTGGATGCTCCTGATCTCGGGTCGATGGCGGCGGCAGATCGCGATGTATTCTGGAAAAGTGATCTGGTATTTAGGTTTTTCTCGTCGAGGGGTCTTTATAGGCGAAGTGGCGGCGCCAGAGGTGGACCAGGGGGCCCTCACCACAGGTAGGCGTGGGCCAGGGGTAGGCCGCGCCCCCTGGTGGTGTGGCCGCCATGTGGCCCTTCTCCGTCTCTTCTTCGGCTCTCTGGAAGCTTCGGTAAATTTCCGGATGTTCGGCTTTTGTTTCGTCCAATTCCGAGAATATTTCCTGTGTAACTTTTCTGAAACACAAAAATAGCAGAAAATAGGGAACTGGCACTGTGGCATCTCGTTAATAGGTTAGTTCCAGAAAATGCATAAAAATGCCATGAAGTGTAACGAAACACTAAGCAAATGGTGTAAAAACAAGCATGGAGCATCAAAACTTATAGATACGTTAGAGACGTATCAAGGTGCCATATAAATTATCCGGAGCTGTCGCGAAGCTAGCGAGCATCAACCTTCTGAAGTTTGGCTTTCTCCTACTGGTTCGATAAACCTTGGTCTCACAACTGAGGGAAAACTTGCTGCTGTGCTTATCATAACCTTGCTCTTGGGGTTTACCAACAAGGTGTCAATTAGGCACCATCA
Organism: Dactylis glomerata; assembly: GCA_007115705.1. Lineage (NCBI taxonomy): Eukaryota > Viridiplantae > Streptophyta > Magnoliopsida > Poales > Poaceae > Dactylis > Dactylis glomerata. The sequence continues at coordinate 1,094,783 of QXEO01000450.1, read as the reverse complement.
ACAAGCTTTTCTGGCGCCGTTGTCGGGGAGAAAGAAGATTTCTGCAAGGGGAGTCTCTCACGCCCAATCTTTTACTTTGTTATTGTTTTGCTTTATTTTATTTTTGCTTGCATCGTTTTATCAAAAATATAAAAAAATTAGTTCATTTGATAGCTTGCATTTTGTTACTTTTACCTTTAGTTTATTATGTTGTTCCCTAAATATGCTTTGGAGGACCTTACTGTAGGTAGTGGTTCTATAATTGGGAAAGGCAACATCGAGGAGTTCTTTAATCATGTTAGTATGCATAAAGATGTTGAGGATAGATCTTTAGCTGAGCTTGCTCCTAGTTATGAAGTTGCTGCTGCTTATTTAGTTCACATGTTGGAGGCTAGGTTTGTTAACCTTAATCCTTTTATGCAACAAATATTTCTTAAGCTTCATGATATTGAAGACTCCAAAAAGAAAGATTTTATTTTGGAGACTTTGCATAGAGAATTTAGAGATGTTGCTATTGAAGCTAGGAAAGTTTTTGAGCTTTTTAATATGCTTGGCTCACGTGTAGAGGTTGTTGGTACAAACAAGGAAGAAATCAAAGTACCAATACCTTGCAAACTTGTAGGATTGCATGAAGCTTTGGAAAAGAATTTTGATTGGATTTGTCCTGAAAACCCTTTTGATGAAAGTAGTGAACCCAAGAGTGTTCACAAGGGATCTTAAAAAACTCATTTGGTTACAATTCAATTCATTGTTAAAAAGACTTCTGCAATTGATCTTAATGCCTCATTTGATATTACTTGATTTCCACTTTCTGCGCCTAGCTCAAAGGCGTTAAAGAAAAGCACTCTTGGGAGATAACCCAATGTTTTCTTTTTAGTACTTTTTATTTTATTTGAGTCTTGGAAGTTATTACTACTGTAATGACCTCTCCTTATCATTTTTATTTCGTTGTTGTGCCAAGAAGAACCTCTAATTTGAGGGAGGTAAGATTTGGGGAAGTTGCTGTCCTGAAACAGATTTCTGCGCTGCACCGTAAAAATTCGTGAAAATTCCCAGGATATTTTTTTGATCTGCGATTTCTTCTGCATATGCCTCAGGTTATTTCCAAACTTTAATTAGTTTTGCACTTTTCGATTTGAGCAACAGAAGGTCCTCGAAAAAATTGATCTTTGTCAGCTGTTCTGTTTTGACAGATTCTTCCACTATTTGTGTTTGCCTCTCGATCGCTTTCTTTTTGAGTTCTTTCGATCACGGACCTTCTGAGGAAGTTGCTACAGTAGCTTATGCTTTAATGGATGGTATATCTGAGTTTGAAACTGAACCAAAAGGGTTGATCTACTATCATGCTTATACTAATGTTGCTAACAGAATTGTGTGAAGTTTTGTATGAAGGAAGTTTTCAAGTGTAGAGAATGGAGAGTGATGATATGAGATGAAGTATGGACAAAAGCTCAAGCTTGGGGATGCCCATATCACCCCAAGAAATATCCAAGAGGTACAAGCGTCAAAGCTTGGGGATGCCCCTGAGGCACCCCTTCTTCATCGGCAAAAATCAGGTCACCTTTCAACACACTATATTTTTATTGCTTCATATTCTATGCGTTTTTCTTGGAGCATCTTTACTTTTGCTTTCAGTTTTATTTTATTTTGTTTGCTGCAATAAATGCTTGGACTCCAACAAATTTCTTTTGGAGGAGACGCACTCCGTTTTTCATTGCCAAGAACACTCTAGTTTTCACTCTTATCGTTCAACGAGTGTTCTCTTTTTCTAGAACTATGTTTAGCTTTCGTTTTTCGCCTTGATTTTTGTTCAGATCTTGTTATATCTTTGCATCAAGGTGTATTTAGACCTCTTGTCTATGTTGGTTTTCATCAAAAGAGTTGTTTCAAAAAGTTTTGAATGGTGTTGGAAAAGAGAAAAAAAAGTTTCATGCCAAAAGTGGTACAAATGGGAGCTTGTTTAGACTGTGGCTTAGACTTTTGTATGCCATGCTTGATGTCATTTTGATAGTATGCTTAGTAGTTTTTGCTGTAGCATGACTTGTCTCAAATGACTGAGATTGCTTAATGAGCCTTTGAAAAAATCTTGCGTTGTTTTTATTATATGGGAGCATTTTATTGTGGTTATCTCCTTTGATGCTTTATTTGGGTTGACTTGGCGCATGCTTACAACATGTTTGACTCTAACAAGTCGCCATATAGCCTCTATGATCATTTGGTTTTTGACTTGTGATACCACTTTATGCTTCGGTTAATGATGTTTTGTCGCTATGCATGATTATGGCCGTTATTGCTCTCTTAGTTGGTCGCTCCCAGTCTTTTGCTAGCCTTCGTTCTGTACTGAGTATGAGATCTACTCATGCATCCAACTCCCAAAAAACCAATTTATTCCAATGTGTCCACCATACATACCTATTAGCAATTTGCTATTCCAAGTACATTTGACTTGCTTTTATCTATCCTTCAAATTAAACTTTTTGGTGTTATGTGAAAATTAGTCAGTAAAGCCCTCACGAACCTGACGATACACTTTACTTTTCTCGATTTTAATAATTTTGACATTGTGGCTCTCTTATGTTGATGTTATGCTTGCAAATTGTAAGTTGGAAATCAGCCCAGCCATGCCGTCATGGGGCAAGCTTTCAACATTGCACTTTCTTTCTTTCGAGTTGATATCGTGATCTTTTATTTATGGATACTCGCGATGTGAAATAAGTTGGGATCTTGTGAGGTCATGGAGTTTGTATATGTGTTAGAGAAACGCCTGGGCCGCTAATCTAAGCCATGCATCATTCATGGTGGAAATTTACAGCATGCGCATAGTGGACATTCGACAACGCGTCTCACAATAAAAATCTATACCAATAGTAAATAAAAGAGATGCCAAGGTGTTCATTGTATGTTTGTCTTGTCATTTTGATGTGGGCTTGTTCCATGTCATCGGGCAAGAGGTACCCCATTGGCAGTTCTCGATGATACATGTATGCTTACAATGACAAGAGCTTGCTTGGGACCTAAGTCGAGTAGCATGAGGTTTGGGTATTCGTACTTCACGGGACACGAGGTTTTCAACTTATGATTTGTTAAGCATATGCTTCATAATTGTACTCGCATTTACCTTAACCATTCAAGATGCCTATGATGGGGGCAATGAGAGCTCAAAGCTAGTAAGTATCATAATTTTTGGAGGTTTATAAAACTTGTAATACCTGCTTCCCTCTGGGAAGAGCCTTTCTTTTACTTTTATGTTGAGTCTCCACCTTCTACCTTTATGCACCGTCTAAGAGAGCATATTTGCCATTATGATTTTAATGTGCATAGTCCCAAAGTTTATCATTGATTGATTCATGATTATGGTTTTGCTTGTTCTTAAATTACTTGTATCTAGTCGCCCTCTTAAACTTGAAGGTGTCCTATGTATTTATATTTTGCTATTCCATGAAGGACAAGCTGAAAACCACTTTACTATATTTTTCTATATGATTTGAACACACACTTGACTTTCAATGTTTCATTATTCATGATCTTTTGTTTGTGTTACTTTTCATGTTATAACATGGTTGCTAAGTTTTATTGTCAGGATTATGTCTCTTATGCCCATGTTTTAAGTACTTTGATCCCAGCACTCAATGCTTTACATCGTTGATCAAGATTGTGATGGTGCATGTCACCTCAAAAATTATTCTTTTGTTATCACTTCCTACTCGAGGACGAGCAGGAGTTAAGCTTGGGGATGCTTGATACGTCTTAAACGTATCTATAATTTTTGATACTCCATGCTTGTTTATACACCATTTGCTTTGTGTTTTGTTACACTTTGTGGCGTTTTTATGCATTTTCCGGAACAAACCTACTAACGAGATGCCACAGTGCCAGTTCCCTGTTTTCTGCTGTTTTTGTGTTTTAGAAAAGCTACACATGAAATATTCTCGGAATTGGACGAAACAAAAGCCAAACCTCCTATTTTTCCCGAAGCGTCGCGAAGTCCGACGATGAGACGGAGGGGGGCCAGGGGCTGGCCACACCCTAGGACGGCGCGGCCCAGGCCCTTACCGTGCCACCAGGGGGTGAGGCCGCCTAGTCCACCTCCTGACGCTGCCCTTCCGCTTATATATTCCCCTCGACGGGAAAAATCTAAACCCCGATCAATTTTCTTCAAAACATACTGCAAGCCGCCGCCGTCATCGACGCAAGATCGGGAGGGTCCAGAATCTCTTCCCAGCACCCTGCCGGAGAGGGGAATCACCACTGGAGGCCTTCTTCATCACCATGGTCGCCTCCGGAGTAATGTGTGAGTAGTCTACCTTGGACTATGGATCCATAGCAGTAGCTAGATGGTCATCTCCTCCACCATGTGCTTCATGTTTAGATCTTGTGAGCTGCCTATCATGATCAAGATCATCTTTGTGTAATTCTACATGTTGTGTTTGTTGGGATCCGATGGATATTGATACTATGTTGAGTTGATGTGCTGAATTATTATCTTTATGTTATCTCTATGTTATTTATGATCTTGCATGCTCTCCGTTGCTAGTAGATATCTTGGCCGAGTAGAAGCTAGTGACTCCAAGAGGGGGTATTTATGCTCGATAGTGGGTTCATGCCGCTAATAATCTGGGGGAGTGACAGAAACCTCTAACACTACTAGGGAAACCCTTATCTGTGGCGCACCAATTTGGGCTTCAGTGGCGCACCAGAGGTGCGCCACGCATATCAAGCCACTGGTATTTATTACCAGTGGCGCACGCCCACGTGCGCCACGGTTAAGTGTCCTATCCGTGGCGCACCTATGTGGGGTGCGCCACACATAATACCTGCGGCGCACCCAATCTAGGTGCGCCACGGATAGGGTGCGCCACTGGCAATTAAAATGGTGCTCCACTGGTATGTTTTCTATTTGTATTTTTTTTCGAGAATACAGCAGAAATACACAGTATACAGCACAAAAATATATAGTATACAGCAGAAATGCAAAGATATACATATCAGTAACACAGAAATTCACCAAAATACATCAATATGAAGTCAAGTGTCGGAAGACATCAATATAAAGTCAAGTGTCGAAATACATCAATATGAAGTCAAGTGTCGAATCATTACAAGTTAAGTACAACTTTGATCATTACATAACATATATGGAATTACATATCACCTAGACTACTATATGAATGAATAGATCACACCGGCGACGACGATGAGCAAGATCGAGACCATGATCAAGAACTTCATCCGATTCTTCTTCCACACGTGTCTCCTCCACTTGGAGACCGCGAGCTCTCTTGTCTTATACCCTTTGTAGCAGTTGCCGCTGAAGTTGGTCACCTGTGCCTGGCAGTCCTCCCGCACTCCTCGTAGACTCCTGGAACCCGACCACTGTACACCACGTACCACTTCGCCATCTCTCTATAGACATGTAGTATATATGTTATGCAACGAAAGGAATGACAAAGTGCAAAAACATGCTTGCATGATCACAAATACTATGGCAAGGATTCATAAGCCTAGAATAAAACATAGCATGGATGACGACCGATCATATATAAGCAAGTCCAACATCGATCGTCAAGGCATTACGAGCCTCGGCAAGTTAAGGTTTACACACACATGTCCAACAATAGTTCGGAAACAACACTAGGATAGTAAAGTTTACGATACATCGACCCAACACCGCTAGCTAGCCATAGACATCATGTAGTCCTCGCCGGGAACGGGCGCACGCCCTCTCTCATCATGAACGTCCTTGTGTCGCGTGATACGTCCAAAATGTATCGACTTTCCCGAACACTTTTGCTATTGTTTCTCCTCTAATTTGTGTGTTTTGAATACAACTAACACGGACTGACGCTGTTTTCAGCAGAATTGCTCTGGTGTCTCGTTTTTGTGCAGAAATCAACTTTCAGTAAAAATTCGGGAAAAATCATGAAAAATCCTATTTCACCAGAAGACCCACGGAGCCAGAAGACGGGACGGAGAGGACGCTCCAGGGGCCCTCACACACTGGTGGCGCGGCCCAGCCCTGGCCGCGCCACCCTGGCGTGAGGAGGCCCCAGCCATCCTCTCGGCCTCCCCTCTCGCCTACATATACCCTCTGACGACATAATATCAGAGAGACGGCATTTTTCCCAGATAGACTTCCGCTGCGCCGTCGCCATCAGAAACCGTGATTCGGAACCATAAACTCCGTTCTGGCACCCTGCCGGGACGGGGATTCGGAGGAGATCTTCATCACCATCACCACCGACGCTCCTCCATCGACCATCCATGACTCCCCCATCCATGTGTGAGTAATTCCCCCGCTGTAGGTGAGGGGATGGTAGGGATTGGATGAGATTGTTCATGTAATTTGATATGAGATTGTTAGGGCATAGTGCCTAGTATCTTTATTGAGTGCCTATGACATTGTTGCAACTTGTTGTGCTTAATGCTTGTCACTTTGGGCCCGAGTGCCATGATTTCAGATCTGAACATGTTATTATTTCTATGATGATACTTGTTGTTATGGTCTTACCTACAAGTTGTATACACATATTGTTGTCCGGAACCCGAGGCCCCAAAGTGACAGAAATTGGGATAACCGGAGGGGATGGCTATGATGTGAGGATCACATGTGTTCACCGAGTGCTAATGCTTTGCTCCGGTACTCTATTAAAAGGAGTACCTTAATTACCAGTAGTTTCCCTTGAGGCCCTGCTGCAACAGGCTGGTAGGACAAAAGATGTAGTGCAAGTTTCTCCTTGTGAGCACGTACGACTATATACGGAACACATGCCTATGATTGTTTGTACTAGGATGCTTTATCTTATTTATCTGCAATGCCCATGTCTCATTGATTTCATGAATTATCTTATCCATGCAACGCCCGTAATCCATCCCTATGCCTACAGTATTTATTCCTACTGTTTACTACAGTTACTATTACCGCTGCTATTTTACTACTGCTGTTACTGTTTCACTACTGTCACCACTATAAAACTGTTGCCACTGATAAACCACTGCGAGCAAGACTGTTTCCAGGTGCAGCTGAATTGACAACTCATCTGTTAAGGCTTACATATATTCTTTGGCTCCCCTTGTATCGAATCAATAAATTTGGGTAATACTTCCCTCGAAGACTGTTGCGATCCCCTATACTTGTGGGTCATCAAGACTATTTTCTGGCGCCATTGCCGGGGAGCATAGCTTTATTTGTAAGTTCACTTGGTATTCATATTGTTCGCTGCAATCCTTTCATCATGAGTAAACCTCGTGATGGAAAAGTTCCTATATTGCCATCCACTACAAGAAGAGGTACGACTCTCAACACCTCTGCTGCTCTTGATTCACCATCTGTTATGAGTAAGTTGCTTACACCACCACACCCACACGCTACTGCTACTACTTCTGCTGAGGTTGAAAATGCCACTGATAATTTAGATGATGCTTCTACTGTGCTTGATGAGAGTGGTTCACTAGGTTCCTTTTTAGATGCTACTATTGCTAGAGCTAAGTTGGGAAACACCACTATTACACCTGTTAGTTCACTTGAGTCTAGGGAATATCCTAGTGATGATTATGATGATGCTTATATTGAGCTTAATGATGATTTTATTGCTGAAGCACGTGCTGCTCGTAATGCTGGTAATGTTAAAGAACTTCTTGCAAGACGCTCTGTTAGATATAATTTGTCTCCTGATCCTAAGTTTGTTGCTTCTCCCATAAATATTAGAGACAAGGTGACAAGGGTATAGTTAATAGAGCCCGTTAGTTAAGTACCCCTAAGGCCCGTTTAGCTAGGCCCAATTGTAATGATAGTCGAATACGAGTTGTTACCGTATGTCGATATTGTAATCTGTATCGTACCCTACCCGATCCTCGAGACCTGGCCACCTATATATAGGGGCCGGGAGGGGACGGTGTAGGGCAGATTGAAAGCAAGCCAGGTTGAACACCCAAGTTTACTTTCGATACACACCTATTTCGACTAATCTTACCTTCGAGTTCATCCGACGCCCTATCTCCCCGATCCTAAGTCCTTCATCTAGGACATTTGTCGAGTTAACCCTCGTCAATTGGCGCCGACCGTGGGGACTTTGGGCGTTGGAATCATGAATTCGACGGCTTTTTCGCTTTTAGCCAATGGCAGTTCAGAAGTCGACAGAAGTCAAGAAACAGAATTAAAAATTGGAAGTTTGAGCATCCTCATCGGGCCATCGGGTTCTTCTCGCCTTTCGGATCCGACGAAACAAGATCAAGATCCGTCGGCAAAAGAGCCCGAAACAACAGCAATGATGGAATATTCTGAAGGCTCTTCCAGCGAAGTAAACTCGCCGGTTGCTACTCGTGTGATGGCGCCAGAAAAGAGCTATGGCGTTTAGTTGACGTGGGAGCAGTATGTCCTTGTGCGTGGTGATGACCAGCCCGTTGGGAACCCCAAGAGGAAGGTATGATGAGTGTAGCGGCTAGTTTTCCCTCAGTTAAGAAACCAAGGTATATCGAACAGGAGAAGAGAGACGATGACGACTGAAGGTGTTTGTGGAACCTGTACACACACAAACAAATACTTTGTCCCCAACTTGCGATGAGGTTGTCAATCTCACCGGTTTGCTTGAAACAAAGGTTATGAGTGTATCGAGTGGAAAACAGTAGTAATATGCTAGTAAAGTAAACAGTGCGGGAAAAGTAAACAGGTGATTGCAATATGATTAAAATAGGACCGGGGTCCACAGTTCACTAGTGGTGTCTCCCATAGATAAATAACATGCTGGGTAAACAAATTACAGTTGGGCAATTGATAGAATAAAGATAACGTGATATGTCAAGAAGATCACTATGAGATTCACTCTGGGCATTACAACAAAATACATAGACCGCCATCCAACTGCATCTATGACTAATAATCCACCCCCGGGGATATCATCCGAACACCCTAGAAGTATTAAGTTGCGAACAACAGATAATTGCATTAAGCAAAGTGTGTAATGTAAACAAAGCATATGCCCTTGAGCATATGAATGTTGTTTTCTCCCTAGTAGCAACAGCACATCTACCACCTTAGAGGTTTCTGTCACTCCCCCAGGTGAAATAGAGACATGAACCCACTATCGAGCATAAATACCCCCTCTTGGAGTCACTAGCAACTACTCGGCCAAGATAGCTACTAACAACGGAGAGCATGCAAGATCATAAACAACATAGAGATAACAAAAGATATAATTCAGTACAGCAACTTAATCATAAACACCAATATTCATCGGATCCCAACAAACCAACATCATAGTATTACATAACGGTGATCTCAATCATGTAGGGCAGCTCATGAGATCTAAACATGAAGCACATGGTGGAGAAGACAACCATCTAGCTACTGCTATGGACCCATAGTCCAAGGTACACTACTCACTCATCGCTCCGGAGGCAAGCATGGCGATGAAGAAGACCTCCGGTGGCGATTCCCCTCTCCGGCAGGGTGCCGGGAAGAGCTTCTGGACCCTCCCGATCTTCGGGTCGACGGCGGCGGCGGATCGCGATGTATTCTGGAAAACTGATCGGGCCTTAGGTTTTTCTCGTCAGGGGGTATATGTAGGCGAAGGGGGGCTGTCAGAGGTGGAGCCACGCGGCCTCACAAGGGGCTGGCGCGGCCAGGGGCCAGGCCGCGCCGCCCCTGTGTGTGGGGGCCACGTGGCCCCCCTCCGTCAGGTCTTCGGATGTTTGGGAGCTCCCCGGTGAAATATGACTTCAGGAACTTGTTTCGTCCAATTCCGAGAATATTTCCTGTGTATCACTTCTGAAACACAAAAACAGCAGAAAACAGGAAACTGGCACTGTGGCACTTCGTTAATAGGTTAGTTCCGGAAAATGTATAAAAATGCCACTAAGTGTAACGAAACAATAGGCAAATGGTGTAAAAACAAGCATGGAGCATCGAAAATTATAGATACGTTTGAGACGTATCAAGCATCCCCAAGCTTAACTCCTGCTCGTCCTCGAGTAGGTAAGTGATAACAAAAGAATAATTTTTGAGGTGACATGCACCTACACAATCTTGATCATATATGTAAGCATTGGTGAGCTGGGATCAATAGAACTTAAAACATGGGCATGAAAGATATAATCATGACAATAAGAACTTAGCAACCATGTTGTAAACATGCAAATGAACACAAACAAAAGATCATGATAATGAAACAATGAAAGTCAAACGTGTGTTCTTATCATAAGGAAAAACATACAAATGGTTTTCAGCTTGTCCTTCAAAGAGAGCAAAACATAAATGCATAGGACACCTCAAAGTTTAAGAGGGCGACTAGATACAAATAATTTAAGAACAAGTGAAACCAACAATATGAGTCAATCAATGAACCTTGGGACAATGCATATCACACTAAGAATGACAACTATGCTCTCTTAATGGTGCATAAAGAAAGAAGGTGGTGACTCAACATAAAAGTAAAAGAAAGGCCCTTCGCAGAGGGAAGCAGTGATTTAAACATGTGCTAGAGCTTTTCATTTGTAAAACAGAGATAAAACTTGATTTTGAGAGGTGGTTGTCTTTGTCAACGACTGGCAATGGGGTTCTTACTATCTTCCATACAAAAATAAAGCAAGTTTTTGAGAGAGAGATTGGCACTTCGTGCTCTTTTTATAAAACTTGGCACTCCTCCCCACCTTTTCCTTTCACATACCATGGCTAACCGATTCCATCGGGTGCCCACCAACATTCACATTCATTGGAGGAGTGCCTTTTTTTCTTTTTTTTCTTTTTTTTTTCTTTTTGGAATAAACAATATAGAAGATAGCAAATACGACCACTACGTCCCCATGAGCTGAGAACAGTGTCACAAAACGAGAAGTATTTTGAAGGTTTTTGAAAGGTAGCACACGAAAATTTTACTTTGGAATGGCTTACAAATACCATGCATAGGAATTTATAGTGGACACAATGGAAAACTTTGGCTTTTAGGAGTTGGATGCACGAGTAGAGCTCATACTCAGTACAAGGCGAGGGCTAGCAAAAGACTGGGAGCGACCAACTAAGAGAGCAATAATGGCCATAATCATGCAAAGCGACAAAGCGACATTAAAAGAAGCATACGATGGCATCAAAAGTCAAAAACTAAATGATCATGAAGGCTAATGGCGACTTTGTAAGAGTCTAACATGTGTGAGCATGCACCAAGTCAACCCAAATAAAGCATCAAGGAGAAAACCAAAATAATGCTTCCATACAATAAAAACAACGCATGATTTTTTCAAAGGCTCATTAAGCAATCTCAGTTATTTGAGACAAGTCATGCTACAGCAAAACCACTAAGCATACTATCAAAAAGACATCAAGCATGACATGAAAAAGCCTAAGCCGCAGTCTACACAAGCTCCTTCTTGTACCACTATTTTGCACAAAGCTTTTTCTCTTTTCCAACACCATTTGAAAAATTTATAAACACCTCTTTTGATGAAAACCAATAAAGATCAGAGGCAAAAATACACCTTGATGAAAAGATATGACAAGATCTAAACGCATATCAAGGCGAAAACGGAAACCAAAAGCAGTAGCAGAAAAAGTAGAATGCTCGATTAATAAGAGTGAAAACTAGAGCATTCTTTGCAAATGAAAACGAGTACATCTCCTCCAAAGGAAATTTGTTGGGGTCCAACCATTTATTGCAGCAAACAAACAAACTAAACCAACTAAGAAAACTAAAACAACTGACGCTCCAAGAAAAACACATAATGCATGAAGCAATAAAAATATAGTGTTTTAAAAGGTGACCTGATTTTTGCCGATGAAGAAGGGGTGCCTCGGGGGCATCCCCAAGCTTTGACGCTTGTACTTCTTGGATATTTCTTGGGGTGATGCATGGGCATCCCCAAGCTTGAGCTTTTGTCCATTCTTCAACTCATCTCATCATTCTCCAATCCCTACACTTGAAAACTTCCTTCATACAAAACTAAACACAATTCTATTAGCAACATTAGTGCAAGCATAAAATATATTCAACCTCTTTTAGCTTCAGGTTTCAACTCAAAACCACCACATATATAGTAGATACTACTGTAGCAACTTCCACAAGAGTTCCATGATAAAAAATAACTCAAAAGAAAGCGATAAAGTGGCAAAAACAAATATTGGCAGAAATCTATCAAAACTGGACAGCTGACAAAGGACGAATTTTTGAGGGATTTTTCGTTGCTCAAATCAAAAAGTGTTCAACTAAGAAAAGTTTGGATATAACCTGGGGCATATGCACAAGAAATCGCAGGTCCAAAAGATAAACAGAGAATTTTCACGAATTTTTACGGTGCAGCACCGAAAACAGTTTCAGGACAGCAATAACCCCAAATCTTTACCTCACTCAAATTAGAGGCTTCTCTTGGCACAAAAACGAAATAAACAAGATAAGGAGCGGTCATTACAGTAGTAATGACTTCCAAGACTCAAATAAAAGAAAAAGTACTGAAAAGAAAACATTGGGTTATCTCCCAAGAGTGCTTTTCTTTAACGCCTTTGAGCTAGGCGCAGAAAATTTGAGAAGATGCTCACATAAGAAATATGAATTGAAGTAAAAGAGAGCATCAAGGAGCAAATATAAAACACCTTTAAGTCTAACCCACTTCCTATGCATAGGAATCTTGTAAGAAAATAAATCAAAGAAGCGCATAGCCACAAATATGGGTAGATAAAACAAGAGCAATTTCAGAACTTTCAATAAAAAGAGAGGTGTTTTAGTAACATGAGAATCCCAACAACCATATTTTCCTCTCTCATAATAATTTTCAGTAGCATCATGAACAAAATCAACAATATAAATATCACACTCTCCCTCCTTTGTTAAGCATGGAGGGCGATCAAATAAGGTATTAGGTAAAGAGTTACTCTTATTGGGAGGTAGACATGGGTAGCTCCATTCTTCCTCCTCTTGATCATCACTCTCCTCCTCTTTTTCATCCAATGAGCTTCCAATTTCTTCTTCCATAGGCTCCTTCAAGGCATTAGTCTCTTCCGTTGGAGAGCATCTATTAAGATATTTAAGAATATAGCCATTTCCTTCCTTGTAATTATCAAAGCAAAATGTGAGTATATCATAAATCTCATATTTATAAGGTGCATCATCAGTATTTTGAAGCAAATAAGCAAGTTCAAATGCACCCTTCCAAGCAATAAATTCTTCAATTTGTTCCACATCATAAAGGTCATAATTTCCATTAACATAAGAAGATATGGTAACATCATCATTCTACTCACATTGAAAAGGGAGGTGTTTATACCTCCTACAGCAACAAGATTCATCAAAGCAATAAGTAACATTATAAGTAGAGCACACATTTCTAGCAATGATATACAATCTATTGATTTGTTCCCATAAGTGTTTCCCTTTTTGTGACAAGCGGTGTTCATCATAATAATTTTGCTGCTCTTCCGTGAACCCACCTTGCCAAAAAGATTTAGTTTCAAAGAAACCAGCCATTGATAGAAAGCATGATAAAGCAAGACAAGTAAAAATAACTACCAAGGATTCTAATTTTTTTGGGTTTTTGATAAAAAGCAATGCAGGTAAAATAAAATAAAGTAAAGCAAAACAAATAACAAAGTAATGGATGTGTGTGCGAAGAACTCCCCTCGCAGAAGTCTTCTCTCTTCCCCGGCAACGGCGCCAGAAAAGAGGCTGCTACTCGTGTGATGGCGCCAGAAAAGAGCTGTGGCGTTTAGTTGACGTGGGAGCAGTATGTCCTTGTGCGTGGTGATGACCAGCCCGTTGGGAACCCCAAGAGGAAGGTATGATGAGTGTAGCGGCTAGTTTTCCCTCAGTTAAGAAACCAAGGTATATCGAACAGGAGAAGAGAGACGATGACGACTGAAGGTGTTTGTGGAACCTGCACACACACAAACAAATACTTTGTCCCAAACTTGCGATGAGGTTGTCAATCTCACCGGTTTGCTTGAAACAAAGGTTATGAGTGTATCGAGTGGAAAACAGTAGTAATATGCTAGTAAAGTAAACAGTGCGGGAAAAGTAAACAGGTGATTGCAATATGATTAAAATAGGACCGGGGTCCACAGTTCACTAGTGGTGTCTCTCCATAGATAAATAACATGCTGGGTAAACAAATTACAGTTGGGCAATTGATAGAATAAAGATAACGTGATATGTCAAGAAGATCACTATGAGATTCACTCTGGGCATTACAACAAAATACATAGACCGCCATCCAACTGCATCTATGACTAATAATCCACCCCCGGGGATATCATCCGAACACCCTAGAAGTATTAAGTTGCGAACAACAGATAATTGCATTAAGCAAAGTGTGTAATGTAAACAAAGCATATGCCCTTGAGCATATGAATGTTGTTTTCTCCCTAGTAGCAACAGCACATCTACCACCTTAGAGGTTTCTGTCACTCCCCCAGGTGAAATAGAGACATGAACCCACTATCGAGCATAAATACCCCCTCTTGGAGTCACTAGCAACTACTCGGCCAAGATAGCTACTAACAACGGAGAGCATGCAAGATCATAAACAACATAGAGATAACAAAAGATATAATTCAGTACAACAACTTAATCATAAACACCAATATTCATCGGATCCCAACAAACCAACATCATAGTATTACATAACGGTGATCTCAATTATGTAGGGCAGCTCATGAGATCTAAACATGAAGCACATGGTGGAGAAGACAACCATCTAGCTACTGCTATGGACCCATAGTCCAAGTTAGACTACTCACTCATCGCTCCGGAGGCAAGCATGGCGATGAAGAAGACCTTCGGTGGTGATTCCCCTCTCCGGCAGGGTGCCGGGAAGAGCTTCTGGACCCTCCCGATCTTCGGGTCGACGGCGGCGGCGGATCGCGATGTATTCTGGAAAACTGATCGGGCCTTAGGTTTTTCTCGTCAGGGGGTATATGTAGGCGAAGGGGGGCTGTCAGAGGTGGAGCCACGCGGCCTCACAAGGGGCTGGCGCGGCCAGGGGCTAGGCCGCGCCGCCCCTGTGTGTGGGGGCCACGTGGCCCCCCTCCGTCAGGTATTCGGATGTTTGGGAGCTCCCCGGTGAAATATGACTTCAGGAACTTGTTTCGTCCAATTCCGAGAATATTTCCTGTGTATCACTTCTGAAACACAAAAACAGCAGAAAACAGGAAACTGGCACTGTGGCACTTCGTTAATAGGTTAGTTCCGGAAAATGTATAAAAATGCCACTAAGTGTAACGAAATAATAGGCAAATGGTGTAAAAACAAGCATGGAGCATCAAAAATTATAGATACGTTTGAGACGTATCACCGGTCAGCCAAGAGGAAGCGCAAAAAGAAAAGATCGCAGAAGACAACGAAGAAAAGGAAAATTTTGACGTGGAAGACCAACTCGAAGATCTCACGATCTGCCTCGACGATACCACAGACAAGTCAACAGATACATGGAGGACAGGATTAGAGCTTTCTGAGGATAGTAACTCGATCTTCTCAAGCTTTAAGGGTAACATTGGCAAACAATGCCAAGGTGCTTGCCATTATAGGAGACAATTCAGAAGAATTCGACGAAAACGACAATCCAGTATTAAACCCAGCAAATATCGACAGAGGAGCAAATCACCTAGCAAAAGGGCAAACACCAGAATCCCTTGCAGGCAGGGAATAAATTCGACTATCAGTCGACGAATGGAGGATAATAAAAGAAGCCGTAGAACACGGCACGCCAATACCATCAAATTCTAGCAAAGACATACTTTTGGGGTATCACTATGCCCTAAGGCAGCAGGCCAAGCAATTAGCAAAGGAGAAAGCAGAGATACAAAGAAGAAAAGATTCAGCCATCGCAGCTAGCGAGGCTGCTCGAAAAGCACGGAGCGACGCATCACACAGCAACGCGAGGAAAAATCGTCGACACGGTTCAAGGTACGATAACCTCGAGTATTCTGACAGGCAAAGTATTTCCAAAAATCTCGACTCGTCCTTCCTATCGGTCGACGAGCAGGGAAACATCCTGCCAAAAACTCCTGAAGCAGCACTAGTGGCAGCACAAGCATACCTACTTACAACTCGACCAAGTCCAGGAGATCCTAGAGAACATATGCACAGAGCAGCACTGAACGGACTCAACATGGTGGGCCACAAGTTATCAGCAAAAGGAGAAGAAGCGCATCACCATAAGGAAGTGCACAAAGCAAGGTCACCTCGCCGTCACAATAGTCCTTGGCGCAGAAGCAGCAAACATCGATCTCGATCACCATCACCAAAGCAGTATGGAGGAACCCGAAGATCACGATCCCCAAATGAAAAACGCGACTATGAAGACGACGAAAAAGAGATGGGGGCATCATGCTTTACCCGCAGGGTTCGCACAACTCCGGTTCCCAAGGGATTCAAACTACCTCATGATCAGCAAAAATACGACGGATCACAAGAACCACAATCATGGCTCGCAGATTATTTACAAGCAGTTCAAATATTAGGAGGAACTAAGGAAACAGCTATGCAAAGTTTGCAACTACACCTCACCGGCGCAGCAAGGTCATGGTTAAGCAAGCTAGAAAAAGAATCTATTGGAAGCTGGGAAGACCTCACAAAACAATTTACAAGCAACTTCAGGTCGACATACAAACGACCAGCATCAATAGAAGAAGTCAAAGCATGTGTGCAACAACGCAACGAGACACTGCGAGCATACATTCAAAGGTGGAGCATTATCAAAAACTCAGCAGTCGAAGTTTCAGATGAAAGAGCAATAGACGCGTTCATCATCGGATTAAGGCGAAGAGACCTAGTCGAAGAGATGGGCAGAATCAAGCCAAAAACAGTGTCAGACCTCATGGACACAGCAAACAGGTTCACAGACGGAGAAGATGCGTGCAACAACAAGCGGACGCGATCCCCAGAGGACGACAGAAGAAACAGATATGGAAGTCAAAGGAGACGATCTCGAAACTACGACACCTACGGCTCGCATAGCCAAGTCGCCGCAGGATATAAAGACAACAGCTACCAAGGAAATGATCGCAGAAGTTCAGGATATAGAAGCTACGGAAAGGAAGACTATAAGAAGTTCCCTATAAGGGAATCCAGAGAGTACAACCCATCACCAGAAGATATGCTCAACGGGCCTTGCCATATACACTCAACGTTCGTCGACGGGAAGCGAGTATCAAGGCACGCAATGAAAGACTGCACAACGTTCTTAAAACTACAAGAAGCAGCAATAAATAAGCAAACCGAAGCAAGGCGACAAGGATTCGAAGGAAGTAACAATCCCTCGACAAAGCAGCAAGGAAACAATGGAGTGCCTCAAAGACAAGACCAGCAAAACCAGGGACAGGACGACGACGAAGGGTATGTACCATCAAAAGGACACATCATATCAATGATACAACCTGCACCCAAGTCGAACAAAGAAGAGAAGAGCATAACTCGACAAGTCAACTTAGCAGTCATATCACCTCCAGCGGCAACAGAATATCTGCACTGGTCAGAGCAACCAATAGAGTTCAATAGAGAAGATCACCCTATAACAGTACCTCGGCCGGGAAACGCGCCTCTGGTACTCAAAGCTCAAATCGGCGCGTATGATGTCGATAGAATATTCATGGATGCAGGGAGTGGAATTAACTTGATATACGCAAAAACACTCCGAGCAATGCATATATCACTAGAGTTCCTGAAGCCAACAGATTGTTCCTTCCATGGGATCATACCAAGAAGTGCCAATTACCCGTTGGGTCGAATAGCACTGAATGTTTGCTTCGGCAACCGACAAAACTACAGAAGAGAAAAGCTAGACTTTGAAGTCATGGACTGGCCATCGCAATATCACGCGATCCTCGGACGACCCGCATTTTCGCGATTCATGGCAGTGCCTCACTACACATATTTGGTACTTAAAATGCCAGGACCAAAAGGAATAATCACAGTGAAAGGAAGTTTTGAAATTTCAGATCTCTGCGATAGGGAATTTCACAAGATGGCGCAAAATTTTGGCGTAATAGCCAACCATGCAGAAAAGGCAAAAAGCGCGACTACAGAAGGCGTCAAGCTACTCGAAGGATGCATCGCGGAGCCCGAAATGAAGAAACCACGAGTAGGAACATCAGGAGAAGACACAGGAGAAGAGGAAAAAGGGAAAGCCACGACGACATAAGCATCATAAAGACAATAGAGTAGAACAATAAAGGCTGTAAAAGCCACGAGTGATACCAGGGGCAATGCCCTCTAGATCCAGAACACAGGTCACAGGCCGGATCTCTTGAGTCACCCCATGTATCTTACATTACAAAGTATAATAAAGACGAAACGTTCCTCATATTTGAGTTTACGAGTCTTTCGAAGGAAGAAATGCGGCAAACGCACAAAAACGCTTTGAGGATCAAACCTATTCGACATACAAGTCGCAAAAGGGAATACTCTCGCGTTACACGCATGTAAAACACATTACAACATCGGGTTGTCAGAATCATCTACACCTAAAGGGTCTAAGTAGTGAAACTCGCGGAAAAACGCGGAGTCTTCTTGCAATAACCTGGCTATAATCCGTCGGGCAGGCTGCAGGGTACTCTCTAAGTGTACTCGAAGGCTTGCCCCACCAGGAGGATAGCTCAGCGACATAGAACTATAATTGAGCCTTGGCTGCCACTTGCGTATCCAACCAAGAGCAAAGTTGGCACCTGCCACTAGGTTCAGTTCTATCAACCGATGGATTCGCTGGCTGGATCTAAAAACGTCAAGGAGCAATGGAAAAGTAGCAGGCAGAGGATTGCGAGGAAGCATCACCGAGTGCATAGTCACGAGAGCTCTCCTACAGCCATCCACTGCCTCGCCAATATGTTGGGCACGGTCCTGAAGCAACACAATAGCGCTTCGGCGTCGAGGATCAGACCATAAATTCTCAACACCTGCGGACATCTTCTCCAGAGCTGCGCTTCGTTCAGTAACCCGACGATCTTCAGCAGCAAAGTCCAAACAACTGCCTACAAGGGCAAAGGATATCACAAAAGTAACAGTACAAAGAAGATAAAATAAGTCGAGAGGAAGCTTACATCGCAACATCTCACAGGCAGATTCGACAATACCAAGAATAAAAGAATTGCATTCTTCCTGATGCAGAATCTTCGCTGTCAAGCTGGACACTTCATCGCCAAGAATCGATACCTGCTTCGTCAGGGCAGAAGTTTTGCTAGCTTTATCAAACGCCATCTGAGCTTGGCGTTTGGCTGAAGTCAAGCGAACCTCAAGATCAGAAATCCTCGAAGAATATTCTGCGCATTGATCGCATCGACTAGGAGTCGACGAAATCTGAGGATCGAGTCCACGAGCAGAGGAAGAAGCAGAACCATGAGTCAAAGGATCATGAACATTCATCGACTACAAAGGAAAAGAAAGGAGAAACAATTTCAGGAAGGCAGCATAAAACTTCATATGAAGAGGATATATTTACATAAGAGCACAACCCTATGGCTAAGGTTCTCGGGTTGCATTCAATTGAACTCTTTACATTCAAAAGAAGAAAACTAATACTACAAAGAAGCTGAGTCTACGCCACCTCAGCATTATGCTCCGTGGAAGAAGAGGGTGCGGCTAGTCCCTCGCTAGAAGTCGACGGTGGCACTGGAGCTTTCGCCGCTGGAGGTGGTGCAGTAGGCACAGCAGAGGCCGCCGAAGGAGAAATCGTTGTCAGCAATGCAGGTGCCAACTTTTTCGCCCTCTCAAAAAACACCTTCATCTCGTCACGGGTGTGGCCATGGGGGGAGTTAACTTTCTCCCAGTCAAAGTCTGTACCATGCGCAAGAGAAAGTGCAACGGCACCTTCGGCGCCGCGCTTAATGGACAGCCCCTTCAGCTGGAGAGTAGGGTCTTCATCGGTGTCAAAAGACTTGGCGAGTTCAGTCAGGTTGTCCTTCGGGATTGCCATCTTTTTCTTCGGCCACAATCCGACAAATAGCCGTGACAAAACGCGGCCAACCAACTCAAAAGTTTCCTGGATAGATATCCAGTTTTCTTCGAGCAGGTTAACCGCGTTCATCAGAGGATCATCATCTGTTTGCAAAGCCGACGGAGACACACCGGTAAATTCTACACAAACAGAACAAGGGATAAGTGACAACGGGTATACCAGTGCAACAGAAGTCGAAAATAGAGAGACAAGTCGAAGAACTTACTTTCGGCAGCAGTAGACATGGTGTGAAGACGCTCTGCTATGGCCTGCTCCCGCTGAGCATTTTCCTTGTTGGCATCAGCCAAAGCCTTTTCCGCTTTCTTCGCCTTGGCAAGCGCAGATTTCTGCGACTTCTCAGCAATGGCCTTAGCAGCGGTCGCAACGTCATAAGCTTTTTGCGAAGCTTTCAACTCTGCCTCCAACGAAGCAATTCGAGCATTGGCGGCTGCTAAAGCAGCTGCATAAGAAGTCGACAGGGAATCAGATAGATAACAAAGGATAAAGTGCAGAAGACAAGTGGTGATTGGACGTCAAAAAATTATACCTTCGAAAGCTTTCGCAACCTTTAGGTACCCCGCGCACTCCGTGCCCAGGGCGATAAATCTCTTCACCAAAGCCTGATAAAAGAAGTGTGTAAGAGAAGAAGTGCATGAAAGGAAAGAAGGGAAAGAAGAATTGCTCACATCATCAGAAGAAACTGTAGAAACATGGGCCTCCAGAGAAACCTCGGCTTCTTTGGTCTTCTTCGCGCGTTTGAGGTTTCGGGCTTGAGTTTGAGAAACCTTCTTTACAGAGGCCCTGGTAGTCCTCGGAGCAACATTTGGCTCAGCTGGCTCGTCAGGGGCCGCAGGAGAGGCAGCCGTAGCATATACCGGCGGCTCTTCATCATCACTGCATGACAAAAACAAGTTATGAGAATGAGACGAGGAAAGTACAATCGATAGATATGGTTACAATACTTACGATGCTAGCATGTCGAAGTATTCGAGATCTTCCACAATAACAGGGGCTTTACCAGCCGCCGCAGAGCTCGAGGAAGCAATTTCGTCGACACGCTTCCTTTTCTTGTCGACACCAACTTCGTCAGCAAGTGCGGGAGGAAGCGACGTCGACGAGCTAGTCTCATTTTCTGATTCTTCGATATCCTCTTCGTCCTGACTTTCGTCAGCCTCGGGGGCTTCAGATGCGGGAGAGGCAAGATCAGTTGGTAGGGGCCCTGCCTCCGGAAGAGGAGGACGAGAAACAATGAATTGGTGACCCTGCATATTAATAAATCAGCAGAGTGCAGAAGCAAAGGATAGCGCAAGTCGAAACTAAGAAAAAGTCTGACAACAAATGGATATAGAGACGTATACCTCAGGAAGAGGGTGCACGGAGTCGAAGAAATTTGCAGCCAAATCAGCAACTGAATGTTCTTTGGTGAGCTTGGTGAGATTCCCGACTCGCTTGTCGATATCTTCTTTCGACATCAGATCTTCAGATATGCGAGTAGGATCTTCCAAGCCAGAGTAAGCCCAAAGCTTGGTGAGGCGGTGCTGCAGGGGTTGAACTCGATGTTGTATGAAAAATGCCATGAGTTGGATACCCGACAAAGCACCTCCTAGGCCTGTTTTCAGAGCCTGAATGCGGGATAGAAGAGGAAGAATTTGTTCTACTTCCGCATCTGAGGGAAGCGAGTCCCATGACCTCAATTTCTTCACCTCCTGAGGAGCGTCAAAGGGAGGCAAGCCGAATTCATCTTCAGGAGAGGATTTGCGATCCTTGATATAGAACCACTTGGTCCTCCACCCTTGGACAGATGCGGCCATGGAAAACTCAAGATATTGCGCTTCAGGGCGCACAGAAACGACGGCTCCGCCCAGTTCAGGTTTCCTAGCCAAAGCAACGTTGGGGCGGAGCCGAAAGATTGACCTCCAAAGAAGAAAGTGGGGCTCAATGCCCAAGAAGGACTCGCAAAGAGTCACGAAGCAAGCAATGTGAAGAAGGGAATTTGGTGTGAGCTGATGGAGCTGCACACCATAGACAAACAGCAGCCCACGGAGAAACTCGTGGGCAGGAAGGGACAAACCGCGGAGGAGAAAAGCGAGGAACATTACCCGGTAACCGCTCGGGGGCTTCGGGATCCGCTCAGTACTTGGGAATTGGATGGAATCCTGGGCGGAGATGAGACCGTCCGCCGTGGCCTTCTCCACCTCCTTCTTGGTGATGGTGGAGCAAACCCAGTTGGTGGCAGAAGACTTGGCCATAGCGCTCTTGGTGGCCAGATGTTTCACGCGCATCCAGCACAGAAGTGCGCTTGGGGGCTTCACAAGAGAAGAAGAGTCAAAGGAGATCAGCAATGGAGGCGGCGGAGGCAACGAGCTGGTGAACAGTACGATTCCCCACTATGCCATTTATATATCTTCTGGGAGAAAAATCGTGGGCTGAGACGTGGCGCAAAGATCGGAAACGTCAGCCCACCAACGGTCAAAAATCGTTCAGCCCACTAAACGGTCACAAAATCGTGGAAGTTACAGTGTTACCCATACAACGGTTCGCACTCAGGAAGAATTACGTTTTCATTGACGTCATAAAATATATATATAAAGGAAACAAGATGGCACCGACGAATGCTGAATTTATAAAAGGGATTATCTATGAAGGATTTCTGGTTATAGCCTTGGAGGCTGTTACTTTCAAAAAAGTCAAATGGAACTCTTCATTGAAGTAGTGGACTAGTACTCGATGATAAGGTGTTCTTGAAAGTATCTCGAGTCAAAGAACCTCGAAGTTGAAGTGTTTTCGAGTTGAAGTATGACGAGTTAAATTATCTCTTGAGCCTATACTCGAAAAAACTCTTTTTTGACTATAGCCTCGGGGGCTACTCCCATCGGGAGCGCTGAGCGCGCACCCGACGATATTTATTGGTAAAGTATTGGAGATTAGAGAAGTGTTACTCCCATCGGGAGCGAGTTTTATGGTTGTAGAAACCCGAATATTTTCAGTCAAAATTTGACTGCGACATAAGATTCTCGAGTTGTGTTATCGCAACACGACTCGAATGCCGTGACTTGTCATGAAGGTAAGACCCCGGGATCCGTCCTATGTGGCCTGGTATACGCACATGGATGCGCTCTGCTGGTATGTATCCGTGTCAACGACACGAAGAAAATCCTGGTGGACGCACTGGGTACCCTGAGAACCACTGGGATTCATTCTTTGTAAGTCCTAAATGCGGCAAAAGAATGGATTTGACCGGTATCCTGAATTCAAATCCAAGGGGATTGAATTTGAAGTAGGTGACAAGTATCTGTTCCGGCAGTTAACTGACCTCTTGATCCGTCAGAGTTGTTAGGCTTGCTCATCAAAACCCCTTGCGAAAGAATATCATGAAAATAAGTCGAAAAGACTAAGTCGAAGATTTGAAGATGTAAAGAAGTCGAAGAATTGATCAAGTCGAAGATTTGAAGATTAGAGATTCAACCTGAATCTGCAATTCTGGTAGAATCTCAGGGGCTACTGACAAGGGTATAGTTAATAGAGCCCGTTAGTTAAGTACCCCTAAGGCCCATTTAGCTAGGCCCAATTGTAATGATAGTCGAATACGAGTTGTTACCGTATGTCGATATTGTAATCTGTATCGTACCCTACCCGATCCTCGAGACCTAGCCACCTATATATAGGGGCCGGGAGGGGACGGTGTAGGGCAGATTGAAAGCAAGCCAGGTTGAACACCCAAGTTTAGTTTCGATACACACCTATTTTGACTAATCTTACCTTCGAGTTCATCCGACGCCCTATCTCCCCGATCCTAAGTCCTTCATCTAGGACATTTGTCGAGTTAACCCTCGTCACAAGGATTATGATTTCTCTTTGGATTTATCTTACATATCTATTGTTGAGAAAACTCCTTTTTGTGGTACTAAAGATGAGAGTGCTATGGGGCACATGAATGAGCTTTCTACTTTGAGTAATTTGTTTTCTGATGATATTAAGCTCCGCACTTACTTTGTTGCTAAGATTTTTCCTTTCTCATTGAAAGATGGTGCTAAAACTTGGTTTAATAGCTTGTCTCCTGGATCTCTTACTAGTCCTATTGCTTTGGTTAATGCTTTCTTTCAGAAATATTTTCCCGCTAGTGCTCAACATGCTGCTGTGCAGAAAATCTTTGATTTTGAACAGGGAAAAGGAGGGATATTGCCTGAATCTTGGACAAGGTTTTGTTCTTTAATTAGAGCTCTGCCTAAAGAACCATTGCCTAAAAACGAACTCCTTGATATATTTTATAATGGACTAACGGATGAATCTAAGTCATATTTGGATAGTTGTGCTGGTTGTGTTTTCAGGGAAAGAACTCCGGCTGATGCTGAAGAATTAATGGCTAAAATAAGCCGAAATCATGATGATTGGACTTTAGTTGAGCCAACACTAGCACCAACCCATGCGCCATCTATAGAGCCTACGCCGAAGAAGAGAGGGATGATTGAATTAAATGATGAAGTTATGAGGGAAGCTAAGAAATCTCTTAAGGAGAAAGGTATTAAGGCCGAAGATGTGAAGAATTTACCTCCTATAGAAGAATTATGTAAGCCAATCCCTCACTCATCAACTATTGAGGTACACTCTCTCCAACGCTTTGATGAAAGAGATATTCCTTATACTAAACCTCCTGATCAATGCTTAGATGAATTTGATAATTTTATTGTTAAGCAAGAAAATTTTAATAGAATGGTGCATAATCATTTGTTGGAAAATTCTAGAGCTATTAACAAGTTGCAGGATATTGTGGAGAGAACCGCCAATGATGTGAAGATACTTGTTAAACATTTTCAAATGGTTCAAACACAAATTGATCAGCTTACCAAGGTGCAAAAAGACTTGCTAGTTAATGCTGCAAGAGAGAAGCAAGCATGTGAAATACGCACAAGAAGTGGCGCTGCTACTCAAGATCCATTATATCCTGAAGGACATCCTAAGAGGGCCGAGCAAGATTCTCAACGAACTGCAAGTGATGATATTCCTTCTGAGAAGAAGAAGAAGAAGAAGAAGAAGAAGAAGAAGCATAAAACAACTACAGAATCATCTGATGCAGGTAAAGATCCTAACAATGTTTCTATTTCTGATGCTGAAACTGAACTAGGAGATGCTTCCGATAAAGAAGAAGTTGAAGAGGAACCAGAAAAGATTGATAAGAATGCAAAGTACACCAAAGAAGACTTCATTGCCAACAAGCATGGTAAAGAGAGAGAACCTTGGGTACAGAAACCAATGCCTTTTCCTAGTAAGAAACACAAGTCCAAGGAAGAAGAACACTACAACAGGTTTTGTGAATGGATGAGACCTTTATTTTTTGCAAATTCCTTTGACTGATGCTATTAGAATGCCTCCTTATGCCAAGTATATGAAAGATATTGTCACTAACAAAAGGAAAATTCCTAGTGAGGAAATTTCCACTTTACTTGCTAATTATTCTTTTGATGGTAAAGTTCCAGAGAAGCTTGGAGATCTAGGTATACCTACTATTCCTTTCTCCATTAAAAATAACTATGTTAGAACTGCTTTATGTGATTTAGGAGCTGGAGTTAGTGTCATGCCTTTTTCTCTTTATAAGAGACTTGATCTAGAAAAATTAGTATCAACTGATATATCTGTGGAGATGGCTGATAAGTCTACTACTATTCCTATTGGTATATGTGAAAATGTTCCTGTTCAAGTTGCTAACAGTTGTTTAATATTAACTGATTTTGTTGTGTTGGAAATGCCTGAAGATGATAATATGTCTATTATTCTTGGGAGACCTTTTCTAAACACTGCAGGTGCTGTTATTAATTGCAATCAAGGAAAAGTCACTTTTAATGTTAATGATAAAGAGTATACGGTCCATTTTCCCAAGAAGATTGATAGGAAGAATGCTCTAAATTCAATCAAGCATGTTGAGACCATCAAAGTTGGTCAAATTATTTGTTCAGAGCGAAAGTCCAAGGAAGAATATAAAATTGTTATGGTTGGGACTATACCTATCAGAGTTGAGGTAACATAAGCATTCTAGTGAAGTGCAAAGTTTTGCCTCATATGAAGTTAGTTTGGGAACAAGACTTGATCAACCTTGTTAACAAAGTGATTTTACATGAGTGAAACTTCGTTTTCACCGCATCCACTCCACCTCACTTGTATTTACTTTCATCAATTTTATTCCTTCAGTTTAGTTACATGATTAAGAGTATCTCAGAGCTGCTGCATGCTTGGTTTTGATTTGCTTGAAATCATTTTATCTTCGTTTTTCTGAATTTTTATCGATATGCCAATTTCTAAAATATCCTCGAAAATAAAGTTTCTCGAAAAATTCCAGAAAATTCTTTATAAATTTTTATGTCAAAAATGGGGCAGAGAGACACCTGGGAGGCACCAGGAGGGGCTGCCACGCCACCTCACACATAGGTGGCGCGGCCCAGCCCTGGCCACGCCACCCTGGTGTGAGAGGGCCCCACCTGGCCCCTCACTCATCTCTTCTTCTCCTGCTCTTTCTCTCTCCCGAAAAACACCGCCCCATTTGCTCAAGTCCGAGTTCTTTCTGTTCTTCACCTCGATTTTTCAATCTCCTTGCTCAGCCCAACATTTCTGCTGAAATTTGGAGCATTTGTTCTCCGGTATGTGACTCCTCCACTTGTCCAAGTAGAATTTCTTTTGGTGGAGTATTTCTTGAGTATTTTAGCTTTGTAGGTGACAGTATAAATGAGTATGCATGCTTGTTCTATTGCTTATAATTGTTATTTTTATGCATGATAGCTCTCTAGTAACCCACTATAGTAGTTTCCTACACTTGCTTGTCTTTAAATCACTTTTTATGAGTTTGCTGAAAAATTTCAGAGAAGGGAGATGGACAACTTCACATATGGAGAAGTGTTTGAAAGTGATGCACCAAGGTCATCAAGGCCCTCAAGATCCACTGCTCAATATAGGTTGTCTTATAATGAGGATCTCATGTCACCAAACCTTGAAGGGGACGATGGAGATGCACATCCATCCACCTTCCCTTGTACTAACTTTTTGAGTGATGCAGGGATTCTTGATGATTTCTTGCTCCTTATTAACAGGGTTGGGTTGACTGCTTACATGACAGATGAAAGAGACCAATATGCTATGCTTACAAAGATTTTCGTTAAAAGTTTTAAATTTATTAACGCTCATTTCAATCCTTCCGTTGCATTTAAGATTTATGACAAGTCTATCACCATGCCTTTGGGGAGGTTTTGTTCTATTTTAGGTATTCCCATGTTTGGAACGGCCAAGAGGATACAAAATCACCCCACTGATTTGTTGGAGCTTTACCGAGGAGTGACCAATGATGATGACTG
This sequence comes from Dactylis glomerata, assembly GCA_007115705.1. Taxonomy (NCBI): domain Eukaryota; kingdom Viridiplantae; phylum Streptophyta; class Magnoliopsida; order Poales; family Poaceae; genus Dactylis; species Dactylis glomerata. The sequence goes on along the minus strand of QXEO01000450.1, from coordinate 1,067,565 downwards.
CACCACACAACGTGGCAAGATAAGAAACATTTAGCTCCCAGCTATTAGATACTAGTCATCAACCCGTGCAACTGCACCGGCTAGCTATGTTTAAGCATGATATAGTAACTATGATTCATTGTACTCACCATAAAAAACATTATTATAAAATAAAAGATATGACACACAATAGAAACCTGCTGCTATAATTTTTATTGTACTTACATAAACACTTTTGTTGCTTACTTACTGCAATGCTTGATCTTTGGTTCTATGCCTTCTGCGAGTTTAATAGATGTGCCTACAAATATAAATAATGGTTATCAGATGGACATACTAAGTTTGATTCTAATATGCTTGATCAGGTGGAGGCTCCGGCAAAGTTTCCTTGATTTTCTAGAGAAGTTAAACATCAGTTATCTAATTCCATTAACAAAGCCGAATAAAGAATTAAGTGGGTATTTTGTGAAAAAAACATCTCGCTAGAGAACCTGGTACCACCGATGAATATATCAATAACCTCTTGGACAAAGATGTACAACTTGAATGTATGTGTAAATATCATATAAAGCAGTTAAGAAGTATAGTACATACTCAATTAGGCGATCATGAGTAGATTGTGCCATTGTCCCGGGATTTGCTTCTCAATCTTAATCTCTTATCAAGAAGAGGTGTAAGAGTTTTAAAAGACATGAAATTTTGACGGTCATTTTACCATGAATTGTCATGTGATCTCTATAGGTAAAGGGACATGTACAACAAAATTTATGTCTATTAGAATAGAACTTATAAAGTCATAACACCTGCAGAACCGCATTAAAAGTTGCATCATCATTTGGCGCATAAGTGGTGCTTCGAATATACAATTGTCAACATGGTAAACTCATTGTTGACAACTTTTTGCTTGTACACTCTTTAGTATTTATAGATAAATGTACAGGCAATCTTTCTGTGTGGTGCCAAGTCTACTGATAGATCACATTGCCGTAGATTCAAAATATGTTGACCACATATAACATATATATACTTCCATAAAATAACCTCAGAGGACCAGTGTACAATTAGTCTGTCTAAACATTCTGGGAATCACCTTGCAGGTAATTAAACAACTGCACACTCATCATATAAATCTGTAAAAATTATCTTTCAAAGGAAAAAAACGACACTGACTTAAGCAGAGAAATTATAAGCTCACATCCATAAAAACAAAGTAAATTTGCAGGTGTATTTTACTATGTATTTAGTGACAATAGAAGTTCAGAGAACAGTATATGTAACAACATGATACTGAACATCATATTGCTGTAAGAAAGCATCATTAGCGTGAACACTGACTGATCCGCATGCACAGCCATCGTAAGGTACTATATCAGAATATTTGGATGATTCAACATGTCTTGCAGAACATACCCTTCTGTATAGCTATATTATAGCCTTATAGGTGGCCAGTGGAATACTAACAACAAATAAACAAAGTTCAAAAATGAAAAAAAATCTATATTGCACCATGTCTTTTTTATGAAAGAATATATCCTTTTTTATTTAGCGAAGAAAAATTATATTTGTACATCCCGTGTACCTAGAAGTACATAATTAGATCATATTCAAGTTTACTTGATTGAGAACCAACGTAGTTAAATATTCTTGTGAAATTACTTTCTGCTAAAATTCAAACTGAGGAAACTTAATTTCTAAATTAATCGAACACCTATGTTGCACAACCTGGCAGTATTTGCTAGAATTCAAACTTAGGAAACTTAATTACTAAATTAATCGAAGACCTAGCCAAGTTGCACGGCCCAGCGGTAAAATATATAAGGATGATCTAGATCGGTGAAGGAAAAGGATTATAAAACTGAGTGGAGAAAAGATAGATTAGACATACTTTTCTTTTGGTATAGCCACACGGATTAGAGCTCAGCTTTTAGTAAAACTCGTGCATATCCAAGTCCGTACAGCAAGGTCCATGTTTGGCAAATCGCAGGGCATAATTACAGGTCACGTTGATCTCTTCCGCAGTTCAGGCGACTAATATGCATCTGCTAGACAGCTTCGATCTGGCTTCGTAGGCATCGGCCATGCATGTTACGTCCTGCCGCCTGCGTTGTCGGCTGGCCGGCCCGCCGGTCGGCGGAGACCGCATAGACACATACGCTTGCCATCGATCGAGGAGGAATAGGCGAAGCCTACCAGGAGATCTGATGCCTAAGGATGATCTCCACACCCAAATTTTTTTCTCTATTTTTTTCCAACAGAAGCTAGGAGAGACCAAGTAGATGATGACTCGCGGGCGCGTTCCAAGCGATGCCGCGTTTAATGCTTCATCCGACGGTAACACATAAATGACATACTAATCCGATGGATGACATTGCTTAAACTCTTGGATTAACGTGGTGTCTCGTACGGTGCCTCTAATTAGTAAATATAAGATTTCACTTACTAACTTGCAACTAGTGTACTTGGTAGAGAAAACACTAGCAATATCTCCAACTATCATTTAGCTTTTCTAGCTACCGCTCTTGATGTTAGTAAGAAGTATAACCTTGGTGCTATTATTGCTCGTCGCCTAGCCGCTAGGGGACCTATTTATGGAGGTATTATTGCCGCGCGCATTGTTGCTGAGCTAGGACTTTCTATTGCTCCTAATGATGTATTGTTGGCTCCACAAAGGCTTGATCTTGCTGCTATAAAACTCCATCATTTTGTTACTGCTAACTCTTGTGCAGGGAAATTAGTTTACAGGATGTTATTTATTGACGGAGAGGAAAGGGAAGTTCCCTTGCCTCAGCCTAACTTGTTCAGCATTCACATGAGGCCATGGTCGCGCACAAAGGTGGAGTTGGACGATCAGCTTAGGTTGCTTGGTTTCAATATCCAACACGGTGCAGTGGTCCAGGAGGAAGAGGAGGAGCCGGCCTATCACTTCACCACGTACCACTCCGGGGCATCCTCGAGCTCATATCAGGACGATGGTGCTTCTTCGTCACACTACGGAGGCACCACCTCATGGCCGAGTTGGCCGAGTTGGGATTGATCTCCACTTAGGCCAAAAGCCTAAGCTTGGGGGGAGGTACGCCGACGATTCACTCATCTATATATCATATTTTGTCGGTCCTTTGTATATCCATGTTTCGCCTTCTCTTGTGTTCTCGTTCTTATTTCCACTTTTCCAAAACACAAAAAGACCAAAAATATCTCCGTTGTTTCTCTTTGTTTGTCTTTTTAAGTTTGCTACCTTTGGTTTGCTTTACTTGCTATTTTCGGTTTGCTATTTGAAAAATCCAAAAATATTTTGCTTTGTTTGCTATTTCCTTCTGCTTTTGTTTCAAAAATCGAAAACCCCAAAAATATTTGTTGTTCTTCTTCGGTTTTGTAAAGTTTGTTGCAGAGTTCAGTCTCCCATTACTCCATTGGAGCTTGGTATTCACTTTATATTATTTAAGCCACACAAGTGAAGAGCAATAATGACGACATATGACAATCCGAGATGTGGTAAGAGACTGGTATGAACTCTATTTGCTTTCATTTTTGTACATATACTCATCCATGTGGACATGCTTAGTCGGTTCATGTAAGATATATGTTATCTAATGGATGCTTTGTAGTTCTTGCTTTCTTATGACCAGTTTCAATTTACTAATAGTCTGTAGCATGTCATGTAGACGCTTGCATGCATTGTTTTATTCATAATATGGTATGTTATTGTGGTATCCACCTCTGAAAAGTTTCATTTGAATCGCCTTGGCACATGCTCAAGCATGCATATGACTAAATAAAAAGTCAATTAAGCCTCGATGATCTAAATTGCCTCAGAGTTCTTATATCATTTTTATGCCTATATTAATTTTGTTTTGTCGCAAGCATGATTATGATAGTTATTGCTCTCTCGATTGTCGCTTCCCAGTCTTTTGCTAGCCTTCACTTCTACTGAGTATGAGCTCTACTCGTGCATCCAATTACCAAAAACCAAGTTTTCCAAAGAGTCCACTATAAATTCCTATGCATGGTATTTGAAAGCCATTCCAAGTAAATTTTCATGTGCTACCTTTCAAAACTTTCAACTACTTCTCATCTTGTGCCACTGTTTTTAGCTCATGGGGACGTAGTGGTCGGAATTGCTATCTTCCATGTTAAATTAAGTACCCCTCGACTAGGCAGCTTCATCTGCTCGTCATTAATTTTGCAAGGGAGCTGGTCAGACCATTATAATCTAATTCTAAAAGGAAAGAAAAAATGCACTCCTCCATGGAATGTGAAAGTTGGTGGGCACCCGATGGAATCGGTTAGCCATGGTTTGAGAAAGGAAAAAGGTGGGGAGGAGTGCCAAAGCTTTATAAAAGAGCACCAATGTGCCAAAATTTCAAAGAACTCGGAACCGCTCTCACTTGTTTATTATGGAAGATAGCAAGTCCCCATTGCTAGTCGTTGACATAGAATAACCAGCTCTCAAAATAATTTTTTATCTCTGTTTTACAAATGAAAAGCTCTAGCACATGTTAAATCCCTGCTTCCCTCTGCGAAGGGCCATTCGTTTACTTTTATGTTGAGTCACCATCTTCTAACTTTAAGCACTTCTTGAGAGCATAGCTGTTATTCTTAGTGTAATGTGCTTGTCCCAGAACACGGTTAATTGTGGTATAACTTTGATGCTTGTATCTTTGATATTTCTACTTCTAGTCTTCTCTTGAACTTCAGAGGTGCCTCAGCATTTATGTTTTGCTCCACAAATAAAGGCAAGCGGGATACCACTCTTTCATATCATTTATGCATATTACAATCTTGTTAGCTTCTTATTTTCATGTTACTTCTTATTAGTATGTTGGAACTCTTTCATAGCTTGCTTAACTATGAGGTAGCATTAGCTGAATATTTCTTATTATGAATTGCTTGAGTACTTGATCATATAGGAAGTATATATACATCTATGAAGCAAACGTGTTCGTGAAAGTTTCTTTTATCGCTCTCAGTTGTTAACTGAATTGCTTGAGGACAAGCAAATAGCTAAGCTTGGGGGGAGTTGATACGTCCAAAACGTATCTACTGTCCCGAACACTTTTGCTATTGTTTCTCCCTTAATTTGTGTGTTTTGAATACAACTAACACGGACTGATGCTGTTTTCAGCAGAATTACTCTGGTGTCTCGTTTTTGTGCAGAAATCAACTTTCAGTAAAAATTCCGGAAAATCATGAAAAATCCTATTTCACCAAAAGACCCACGGAGCCAGAAGACGGGACGGAGAGGAGGCTCCATGGGCCCTCACACACTGGTGGCGCGGCCCAGCCCTGGCCGCGCCACCCTGGCGTGAGGAGGCCCCAGCCATCCTCTCGGCCTCCCCTCTCGCCTTCATATACCCTCTGATGACATAATATTGGAGAGACGGCGTTTTTCCCAGATAGACTTCCGCTGTGCCGCCGCCATCAGAAAACGCGATTCGGAACCAGAAACTCCGTTCTGGCACCCTGCCGGGACGGGGATTCGGAGGAGATCTTCATCACCATCACCACCGATGCTCCTCCATCGACCATCCATGACTCCCCCATCCATGTGTGAGTAATTCCCCCACTGTAGGTGAGGGGATGGTAGGGATTGGATGAGATTGTTCATGTAATTTGATATGAGATTGTTAGGGCATAGTGCCTAGTATCTTTATTTAGTGCCTATGACATTGTTGCAACTTGTTGTGCTTAATGCTTGTCACTTTGGGCCCGAGTGCCATGATTTCAGATCTGAACATGTTATTATTTCTATGATGATACTTGTTGTTTATGGTCTTACCTACAAGTTGTATACACATATTGTTGTCCGGAACCCGAGGCCCCAAAGTGACAGAAATTGGGATAACCGGAGGGGATGGCTATGATGTGAGGATCACATGTGTTCACCGAGTGCTAATGCTTTGCTCTGGTACTCTATTAAAAGGAGTACCTTAATTACCAGTAGTTTCCCTTGAGGCCCTGCTGCAACAGGCTGGTAGGACAAAAGATGTCGTGCAAGTTTCTCCTTGCGAGCACGTACGACTATATACGGAACACATGCCTATCATTGTTTGTACTAGGATGCTTTATCTTATTTATCTGCAATGCCCATGTCTCATTGATTTCATGAATTATCTTATCCATGCAACGCCCGTAATCCATCCCTATGCCTACAGTATTTATTCCTACTGTTTACTACTATTACTATTACCGCTGCTATTTTACTACTGCTGTTACTGTTTCACTACTATCACCACTATAAAACTGTTGCCACTGATAAACCACTGCGAGCAAGACTGTTTCCAGGTGCAGCTGAATTGACAACTCATCTGTTAAGGCTTACATATATTCTTTGGCTCCCCTTGTGTCGAATCAGTAAATTTGGGTAATACTTCCCTTGAAGACTGTTGCGATCCCCTATACTTGTGGGTCATCATCGCGCTGCCTGTCGAGGCGTCCTTTGATCTCACGGTTAGTCAACGCTACGCCACAATGCATGATCCCGCCGGTTGAGTCGACGTCTTCATGAAGGACTTGCGCGATCTGAGTCTGGATGTGCCAGAAATCTTCCATAAGGTCTGCATCCTCGATCGCCGCAAACTTTTCGGCCCATGGTCGAAGATTAGATGGTAGCGCCCTGATCCGCGAATCCCGGACGATCCCCTTCAGGTGATGGAGGGCGTAGAAGGCCTTCTTCACACTGCCAGGCGGCTGCTTGACGCATGGAAACTTTGTCTAGTGCATGAAGATATGCTTGCCATTCTTGATTCTCTCGCCACCCTTGGTGAATTTGCCCCCCTTGTCAGCGTAGAATTGTAGAGCTTCATCGAGCACACTCTTGATTCGGCCATAGTTCTTCATCGGCTTCGTTTCACTCGATGAGTCAAAGTACGTCGCTTGCGACCACCTTGGGCAAATGGATATGAGTGAGCAGTATATGCCTCTGCGCAGCACAATTGAAAAATAAATTGTTGTAAGAGGACCAACCGGAGAATCTAAGAAAGAAGTTTTCACGGCGGTGTTCACTTACTCGGGAAAACAAGGCAGAAGAATGGAGTCGATGGTCGGGTTCTCCACAAAGATATTCCCAAGGTACTCCTTCACCATTGCCCGGTCCGCCTCGTTCACCAAGGCAACAGCACGCATGAAGTAGGGGTCTACTATCACGATGCCCTTGGTCTTCTCCCTCTTCGCCTTCAACGCCATATGAAGCGTGTATAGATGGACCAAGTTATAGTCCAGGCGGTTGGAGTGCAACAGATTGTAGATGTCCTCGTACCGCATGAAGAAGATTTCAGCGGGTGATGTATCGACGAAGCCATGGCCCTCCGGCACCTTGATTGTGTAGACCGGGTACCCGGGATTCTTTTCTTGGAGAAGGCGCTCCTCGAGATACTGGATGCTATCGTGCAAATTCACGATCGCTCCACCCGCGTTGGCGAGCATCTCCTTTGTCAGCATCGGCTGACCCACTATGTGCCTAGGGAAATCACTGGGCTCTTCTTGCACGCCGTCCTCAGCCCAGAGTATCTTCCTCGGAGATGGCTGGCTCGAAGCCTTCTTGCTCCGGCTATGCTTCCGGCCCTTCTTCTTCTCCTCGACAGGAGCTGTGGATTGCAACTTATCCGGCATGGGAGCAGCGGATTTTAGCTGCTCATCGACCGCCTTGTGGAGTGTGGTGGGGCTGATAACATTGGCCGGATTGGGTTGTGTGGCTGCGGCTTCCGAAGGCGTCTCCTGAGAACCGTCGCCGAACCGCAGACGCTGCATGCATGACAGGGGACGACCGGCTTGTTGACCACGGGAGGTTGGATCTCCAAGAGGAGGCATGTAGATTCCTTCGTTGGCCCCGATGTCGAGGAAGCCGTCAATTTCATCGCGGGGATCATCGCCGCGGTTAGGTGGAGCGTCGTCCACGTGCTCGGGTGGAGGCGACGGCGTGTGCGCGGCTAGCTGCTGATGCCTCTTGGTGGCGGGGATGAACACCGGTGGCCATGTCTTTTTAGCGGGGGCAGCCACGGGGCGCTGATCATCCTTTGCAAGGCGAATCTGTGACTTCGGCCATAGCAAGGGCCAGCCGACGAAACCTCCGAGAGAGTAATGCTCATCGGCTCCATGAGGTTGCATGGTGTAACATCCCAAGATTTTATCAAATTTTGGGGGATTTTTTTTTTGCTTTTGTTTTGCTTGAGATGATTGGAAATTCACAGGGATTTAAAACTTTTTTGAGTCTATATGAAAGCTTTATTAGAAAACTATTTTAAACTTTCTATTATTTTCTTGAAGAACTTCTTTGAGAAAGATCAAGTATCCAAATACTATTTTCCATCCTTTATTCAAACCTATTCAAGCTTGCTTGCAAAGGAGTGAATCACAAATGTGTTTTATTTAGTAAAGATTGTATTTTAAAAACTAAGTTTGAAAGGTAATTTCAAACATTATTTTATAAAGTATTATCTCTTATTTCAAAGGATTTATTTTCAAACCCTATTTAGCTTTATGCAAGCAAACCCCTTTTGTTAATTTTATGAAACCTTTTGAAAACCTTGTTCCAATTCTGAAAACTAGTTTTCTTGCAGTGTTAAATCATTGCATTGATTTTTAGAAATTTTTTGAAAGTGGTTTGAATTGATTTGAAGGAGTTTTGCAAAAGATATGAAAGAAATAGAAAACAGAAAAAGGAAAAAGAAGAAAAGAAGAAAAAAAACTAGAAAGGGGCCCGGGGCAACGATTCGGCCCAGCCCCACAATCAGCCCACGGCCCACCCCGGTTTCCTCCGAAACGTTACCCGCCTCTCTCACCTCGCTGACACCGGGTCCCATCGGTCAGACCCGTCTCCCTCCTCTGGCCCGAGATTCCCGCCGGAGACCGAGTCCCCGCTGTTACTCCTCCCCTTAAATCCTCTTTACTCCCTGCCTTAATCGACGCCTAACCACAGCTATAAAACCCCCTCCCTCTTCTCTCCATATCCCCCTTCATTCCTCTAAAGATCATGACCCCAGGCTGCTCGAATTTCTCACCGGAGCCCGCGGGTATATGCGGACGTTTCAGCCCAAATCCGGCGACCACCGATGAGTCCGCGCACTCCTCCCTCTCCCAAACTCTTCCTCTCTCTCAGGCGCACGTCGTGACGCCTCTGGTTTGTCCAAATTTGCAGCACCACAACGGAATCATCTACCATCTGAGCCACCGGCGTCCGTATCACCTCCAGCCGCTCCCTCTCCTCGCTGCTGGACGAAATCGCCGACGAAGACCACGCCCCCGACTCCGCCGCGACACGCTGATCCCCGTTCACCCTCTCCCCAACGCCAGAGGTCACCAGAACGCCGCCGCCGTCGACTCCCTGTGCGCCCTCGCCGGATTCCTCGACGAAACCCTAGATCCACGGTGAGCCTCTTCTTCTCTTAAGCCCCAGCCGTCTCATCACGATCTAACCGCCCAGATCTGTAACTTAACCGAACATGTATAGGGTAATCCTGTGCATCCAAATCACTTTAGATCCGACGATCCACAAGCGTGATCCGGTCGAACCGGTACGCGCCAGTAAGAATCTGCCACGTGACCCCCTCCGAATTTAAAACGGTTTTGAACTAGAATTTCGAACCAGATTTGATCCCAATCTTGCAAAATTCATATCTTTTGATCTGTAACTCGAAAATTAACAATTGATATACCGTTGGAATCCTTGAAACATGTAGAATCCAGTAGTACAATAAAACTTCATATTTTATGGGTTCAATTTGAAACTATTTTCAAATTGGAATCAAACCTTCTGTTAGCTTGTTTAATTCATATCTTTTGAACCAAGTGTCCAAAAATTATAAATTTATAGTCTCTGGAATCCTTTAATCTTGTAGAACATCATAAGATCAATGATTTTCAAATTTGATACGTGCACACACTTTGTGCATTCAAATTTGTCCAAATCACTATTCTGATCACAATTTGAATTCTATAACATATTTTAGAATGATTCCAATTGTAGTAGCTTTGTTTTACTGTAGGCTATCCAGTAGTATCACACCCATATTTGTTTGAACCATTTCGCAATTATTCAAATTCTAACATGAGGATTTGAGTAATTTCCACTATAGGAATAAACCTATACCTTTTCAGAAATGTTTCTTTCTACATTAACAAATCCTATAATCATACCTAGCCATCATTGTTGTCCAAACAATATCTTGATCAAGACCCTATCTACTTAGACCTATCATGTCTAGTTCACACATATTCGAATTACAATTGTGTTGTTTGAGTAAAGTGTGATACATCTCAATCATAGATTCTATTCTTGCTGTCTTTGTGATGTTGATCTAATAAACATTATAGGACCTATCCAATACTCCATGTACCCAATAGAAACCTTAAACCATAATCTCAAATGTTATCTACCCATACTCAATCCTCTGTCCACGTGATCCTGATTTCATGTGTAGAACTATTCAATTAACAAATGAGTTAATTGAGTAACACAATGGTTCATGAATCTTTACCCAATGTCTAAGTTTTATGCATACTATTTAAGAGTAATTGTTGTCACATTTACTCAATAGTATGGTTGTGCACTATTTGACACTTGTGTGATGTAGTTCACATGAGTTATTCCAAGTTTCATTCATGCTTTGATAAAGCATAAAGGCTTCATCAATTATGTCTTGTTTATCTAAACTTATTTTGTCTAATTCATATTTATTCAAATTGCAATTGTGCTACTTGAGTACAATATGAATTCAACCCAAACCTAAATCCTATTTTGTTAATGTGGTGTTGTTATAACCCATACCGTAGTATGTGTTATACACCATGTTGATCAATGAACCAGTTGAGCCATGTCCTCAAATATCAATCATTCATACCCAATCCAATGCCTACTTAGTTTTGTTCACATGTATTGAACTATTCAACTTGCAAATGTGCTAATTGAGTAGTTCAAGCATTCTTAAAACCTAGCCTAGTTCCTAAGTGCAATAGATGCTATTTAAGAGTAATTGTTGTCACATTTACTCAATAGTGTTGTAGTTGCACAAATTGACTCTTGTGTAATTTATTTCACATGAGCAATTCCTAAAACTCTTATATGCTTTGGAAAAACATAAACACTCTATCAATTATATAATGCCTGGTCCAATTCTCTCTCAAATCATGTTGATCTCTCCCAACTAAGCTCTCTGATTCATATCTCCCAAATCATGATCCTTTACCATATCTTTCTTGTCATAACATCTCAATAAAACTAAATTGTTGAACAAACACTTTTCAATTGTTTGAATTGTTTGCTTGTGTTTGAATGATATGTTTATGTTATGTTATTTATGTGCTATAGTTTGTGCGAAGAGCTATGTGCTTAGTTCAGAGAAGTGAAACATCGTGATCTTCAAAAAGGCAAGTGACACACATATCCCCTACCTATTTTACTACTGCATTAGTGCGTTTCAGTAGTATGCATGATAGGTGGAATATTCAACTGTTTTATAAAATGCTTAGATCCTAGCAGTGTGTAGCTATCCTTCAAACCCCACCTGTTAGGATGCTAAATACTTTGAAAAATATTGATGCCATGCTTTGATCACTTGTTAAAAGTGTTTTGTGAACAAATTAAGAACTTCAACTAAAATGAATCACCTGGGAGGATTGGTTTGATAAGAGGGGGCGATGGAGGTGACTTCTGGGGCACATGCCTCGTCGAGAGGATGTGTGCTCAGAATGTCACTCAGGATGGCCACCCAGGAACAAAGAGGTTAACATGTCTTCCATGCTTAGTGTACTTCCAGTGCAGCCTTATGACAATATGGGCTCTATCTTGACTGATTAGATGTGAGGAAGCAACTTGTGTGCAAGAAGATGGCTGGTAGTTGAATTGTAGGATGGGAACGGATCTTGCCAGTTGGTTGCTCTCTCCTTCTAAAAGGTCTCATCTCATTTTATGTATGGGCATAAAATGAGTCTTAAGGTGAAAGTGCACAACCCCTGCAGGGTGTCAAAACTAATCGATTAGCCGTGTCCCCGGTTATGGACAATTTGAGTCTCTAGACATGGAATGTACGGAAGAATCTCATCACCATTTCCGAATGCTTTAAAACTTGTCTAGCAACAATCAGGAGAAGGCTCAGGGCCATACACTCCGAGGGGTGGTGGTTTCTGTACTTCAAAACTATGTTGAGTTTCGCCCAAAAACTACATACCGGCCAGTATGTAATGTATGGGGGTTGTCTTGACCCTTGAGAAATAAAATTTTGAAAGAAAGTATTAAAAAGGACTTTAGGATAAAATTGGCTTTATGCAAATCAGCCTATGAGATCCACCAGCCAAATATATATCATGTAGTTAGATCTTTCACAACAGCCACCAAATATGTGTCATTTGCCAGTACATCATTGTAATGACCCCTCTGGGGCTGCATATTCAAACGTGCAGGTTTTATTGTCGAGTAAGGAACCAGCAGTAGGATCTCGAGACTATATTCCAACATGTCTGCCTGTGGCACGTGATGAAGAATGGAGGCTCACTGCAACTATGCTTTATGCTGTGTACTCGTAAGGTTGAAGACCTATGTAAGTGGATTTATGTTATAATATTGATGCTATCGCAATGATTACTTATTTTGTACAGTGGTGCTATCTACTGATCCAGGGAATGGCACAGATACATAGGTGTTCCACCTTAATCCAAAGGTGGGGCGCTACAGAATGGTATCAGAGCATAGTGTTGCCTGTAGAATCGAGACCCTAGGTTTGGAATAGACTAGGAAGCCTTAGGATTCTTTCCTCTCTCTTTAAAAAGAAAATCAATTCAATTTTCTAAATGAAATCAATCTATTTACTTTAGTTTGAAATTTTCTTGTAGGAACTTATCCCATTCATTTGTTTTACACTACTTCTCTCCCTATTTTAGATGGCCAACCTCATCAAATCCCTCCAGAAAGGACCAGTAATGATCATGACTCTGAAGTGTGAGACTGAGTTTCCCAAAGCCTTGAAGAACCTCATGTTAAGCATGGGAATGCAAGGAGTAGCTGTTTACAAAGGATTTCCCGTGATTGAGGAAGGTGAAGAATATTGGTGGGTGCAACTGCACCTATACAAGAACAAGGAAGATGACCAAAAGAAGATGGGACTTTGGATGTTCACCAACTCCGAGATGTATCCATCATTTCTAGACTCAGCGAGATGTGCTGCGTGGTCAGCTATAAAGGAACTTGGAGAAAGACTCAAGTGGAGACTCCATAACACCCAGCAGGACCTCAAAGAAGAAAAGGAAGACACTACTACATTGAAGGAAACCGTGAGCCAACTTCAAAGTGACATGGAACAATTGGTATCTGAACTTAGTGTTCAAGGAGACCTCATCAAAACCAAGGACGAGCAAATTACCAATCTACTGAAGCTGCTAGACCAGAACAATGGATCTGCCTAGAAGAGAACCAAGAAGCCTTAGTTGGACTTCCATTTAGAAAATTTTAATAATCGACGTTGTGTAATAAACGCTTATGGTCATACCGACTTGTGGATGATCGTACCTTCATGTGTTTTAGAACTAGTTTGATCGAATGTGATGATTGTTTGTTAGATGTTGATTGTAAGATGATTTGTCTTGATTTGCATTGTTGGGTAGGGATTCTTCTTTAGATCTCTTCTATCTAAACTCTCATCTATGCTAAGACCTAAACTTGTCCTAAAACCCAAACTGAAGTGTTCCCAACAACAGAACAACTACAATGACCCTCAGTTGGAGATAAGGATACAGAGTACAACAAAAAGAGGTAGTGTTTCAAGTATAAGAGACTGGTACATTATGCAAGAGGCTGCACAAAGGATGATGCCCCAAGACTCCAGTAAGCTAGGATAGCTGAAGGATACCTCGCAATCAATAAGAAGACACCCCATGGTGTAGCTAATGTGGAAGTAATACTATTCAACCACCTCATGCAAGAAAGATGGAAAAGAGCAAACAGAGCAATGGAAAGAGCAAACAGAGCAATGGAAAGGATTTTAAATTCCTCTTAAATGGCAAACCAAAGGATCTACAACTTAAGGATTATTGCCATGAGCTTTGTTGAAAACCTCTAGCTAGGAACGATAGATTTTGTTTTCAAAATTAAAAATAGGATTTGGGAACTTGGTTCTAATTTCAACAAAACTTTTGTTTAAAAACTAGTGAGGTTGACCAAGAGTTAGAATACGAGGTTTGCAAACCATGTATGAAGTAATGATTTGGGTGCAGGATGGATTGATCACCATTCCTACTACTCTTATTATTCGCTCTCATAATGTTGGTTTTACACACCTAGAGAGACATACCTACATGAGAGACGACGTTGTTAAACCATAACCTTAGGAGGATAATATGTTATATCCCTTATAGTGAGCCAGTGTGGCCAAAACGTAGGACTACGGTGAGGATGTTTTGGTATTTGAACGGCTACACGAATCGGAAATGTTTTGCTCAGTGGGCTTTGAATGCGAAGACTGTTCAACTTCAGCTGCTGCCTGTTCGGTTCACCTTCCCGACCCATCGTTTTGACTCCCTATGTGGCCTGTTCGGCTACCTCCCTGAGCCTATAAAAGAGAGGTCACTCCTCTCCAGAGAGTCACAACATAGACAACCACCACTACCTATGAGATCGCCTCCTGATTCCAGAGCTTTACGCCATCGAAGTCTACCCCATCCCGACCTGCGACGTTATGAAGCAACTCTCCAAATACCTGAAACTACTTTCTTGCCCATGAGAGCCTCATTAGATCCCTTTTTCTTGCAAAGGAGTTCACCTTCGAGATATGATCAAGTTGTCCAGCGTCTTCCAATGACTATGAAGATGGCTGCGAAAGGAATTCTTAAGGACCATCTGATACTAGTGGCAAATAGCACGATGAGCACCGGTATCAATAAAAGGTTCAACAATGCTGGTTATAAGGCGACCTTCCGTCTCTTAAAGGTGCAAGTACCTCTTACAGAGTCCACCTTGTTTACCCATATGAAATGCATGAGAAGACTGCAGAAAGATGCCATCCTAATCCTTTGGGATGTGTGGTCTCATCATGTTCGCGGGGCAAGCATGCAGCACTTGGCACTGAGTCATCTTTTGAGATTCTGCAACGAAAATCAGCTAAAAAGCAACAAGGAGTTTGACGATGATCTATATGAATTCCTGGCCTTGGTGAGGACCGACCAAGAAAAGGCTAGATACACATTCTTGGAAGATGTGGACTACCTTGTTGATGACAACGCAATGGATGATATCTGCTTATCACCAAAATTGGATGGAACCCTTGGTATGCCCACTTTTGGAGCATAGTATTGAACATCAAAACTTCTGAGAAGGGCGGTTCAGGGAAAATGGCACAACAGTGAATGCAAGCTGGGAACAAAATGCAAGTGCCTAAGGAAGCATCAAGATACCACCAAGAGGAATTTTCTTTTAAGGGTGGTAGCACCCTAGTTCCATTAGAATCAATAAACTTTTTAGCCTTACTCCAATCTCGGGGACGAGATTTATTTTAAGGGTGGTAGTCTGTAACATCCCAAGATTTTATCAAATTTTGGGGAATTTTTTTTTTGCTTTTGTTTTGCTTGAGATGATTGGAAATTCATAGGGATTTAAAACTTTTTTGAGTCTATATGAAAGCTTTATTAGAAAACTATTTTAAACTTTCTATTATTTTCTTGAAGAACTTCTTTGAGAAAGATCAAGTATCCAAATACTATTTTCCATCCTTTATTCAAACCTATGCAAGCTTGCTTGCAAAGGAGTGAATCACAAATGTGTTTTATTTAGTAAAGATTGTATTTTAAAAACTAAGTTTGAAAGGTAATTTCAAACATTATTTTATAAAGTATTATCTCTTATTTCAAAGGATTTATTTTCAAACCCTATTTAGCTTTATGCAAGCAAACCCCTTTTGTTAAGTTTATGAAACCTTTTGAAAACCTTGTTCCAATTCTGAAAACTAGTTTTCTTGCAGTGTTAAATCATTGCATTGATTTTTAGAAAAATTTTGAAAGTGGTTTGAATTGATTTGAAGGAGTTTTGCAAAAGATATGAAAGAAATAGAAAACAGAAAAAGGAAAAAGAAGAAAAGAAGAAAAAAATAGAAAAGGGCCCGGGGCAACGATTCGGCCCAGCCCCACAATCAGCCCACGGCCCACCCCGGTTTCCTCCGAAACGTTACCCGCCTCTCTCACCTCGCTGACACCGGGTCCCACCAGTCAGACCCGTCTCCCTCCTCTGGCCCGAGATTCCCGCCGGAGACCGAGTCCCCGCCGTTTCTCCTCCCCTTAAATCCTCTTTACTCCCTGCCTTAATCGACGCCTAACCGCAGCTATAAAACCCCCTTCCCTCTCCTCTCCATATCCCCCTTCATTCCTCTGAAGATCATGCCCCCAGGCTGGTCGAATTTCTCGCCGGAGCCCGCGGGTATATGCGGACGTTTCAGCCCAAATCCGGCGACCACCGATGAGTCCGCTCACTCCTCCCTCTCCCAAACTCTTCCTCTCTCTCAGGCGCACGTCGTGATGCCTCTGGTTTGTCCAAATTTGCAGCACCACGACGGAATCATCTACCATCCGAGCCGCCGACGTCCGTATCACGTCCAGCCGCTCCCTCTCCTCGCTGCTGGACGAAATCGCCGACGAAGACCACGCCGCCGACTCCGCCGCGACACGCTGATCCCTGTTCACCCTCTCCCCAACGCCAGAACACCGCCGCCGTCGACTCCCTGTGCGCCCTCGCCGGATTCCTCGATGAAACCCTAGATCCACGGTGAGCCTCTTCTTCTCTTAAGCCCCAGCCGTCTGATCACGATCTAACCGCCCAGATCTGTAACTTAACCGAACAGGTACAGGGTAATCATGTGCGTCCAAATCACTTTAGATCCGACGATCCACAAGCGTGATCCGGTCGAACCGGTACGCGCCAGTAAGAATCTGCCACGTGACCCCCTCCGAATTTAAAACGGTTTCGAATTAGAATTTCGAACCAGATTTGATCCCAATCTTGCAAAATTCATATCTTTTGATCTGTAACTCAAAAATTAACAATTGATATACCGCTGGAATCCTTGAAACATGTAGAATCCAGTAGTACAATAAAACTTCATATTTTATGGGTTCAATTTGAAAATATTTTCAAATTGGAATCAAACCTTCTGTTAGCTTGTTTAATTCATATCTTTTGAACCAAGTGTCCAAAAATTATAAATTTGTAGTCTCTGGAATCCTTTAATCTTGTAGAACATCATAAGATCAATGATTTTCAAATTTGATATGTGCACACACTTTGTGCATTCAAATTTGTCCAAATCACTATTCTGATCACAATTTGAATTCTATAACATATTTTAGAATGATTCCAATTGTAGTAGCTTTGTTTTACTCCAGGCTATCCAGTAGTATCACACCCATATTTGTTTGAACCATTTCACAATTATTCAAATTCTAACATGAGGATTTGAGTAATTTCCACTATAGGAATAAACCTATACCTTTTCAGAAATGTTTCTTTCTACATTAACAAATCCTATAATCATACCTAGCCATCATTATTGTCCAAACAATATCTTGATCAAGACCCTATCTACTTAGACCTATCATGTCTAGTTCACACATATTCGAATTATAATTGTGTTGTTTGAGTAAAGTGTGATACATCTCAATCATAGATTCTATTCTTGCTGTCTTTGTGATGTTGATCTAATCAACATTATAGGACCTATCCAATACTCCATGTACCCAATAGAAACCTTAAACCATAATCTCAATTGTTATCTACCCATACTCAATCCTCTGTCCACTTGATCCTGATTTCATGTGTAGAACTATTCAATTAACAAATGAGTTAATTGAGTAACACAATGGTTCATGAATCTTTACCCAATGTCTAAGTTTTATGCATACTATTTAAGAGTAATTGTTGTCACATTTACTCAATAGTATGGTTGTGCACTATTTGACACTTGTGTGATGTAGTTCACATGAGTTATTCCAAGATTCATTCATGCTTTGATAAAGCATAAAGGCTTCATCAATTATGTCTTGTTTATCTAAACTTATTTTGTCTAATTCATATTTATTCAAATTGCAATTGTGCTACTTGAGTACAATATGAATTCAACCCAAACCTAAATCCTATTTTGTTAATGTGGTGTTGTTATAACCCATACCGTAGTATGTGTTATACACCATGTTGATCAATGAACCAGTTGAGCCATGTCCTCAAATATCAATCATTCATACCCAATCCAATGCCTACTTAGTTTTGTTCACATGTATTGAACTATTCAACTTGCAAATGTGCTAATTGAGTAGTTCAAGCATTCTTAAAACCTAGCATAGTTCCTAAGTGCAATAGATGCTATTTAAGAGTAATTGTTGTCACATTTACTCAATAGTGTTGTAGTTGCACAAATTGACTCTTGTGTAATTTATTTCACATGAGCAATTCCTAAAACTCTTATATGCTTTGGAAAAACATAAAAACTCTATCAATTATATAATGCCTGGTCCAATTCTCTCTCAAATCATGTTGATCTCTCCCAACTAAGCTCTCCGATTCATATCTCCCAAATCATGATCCTTTACCATATCTTTCTTGTCATAACATCTCAATAAAACTAAATTGTTGAAGAAACACTTTTCAATTGTTTGAATTGTTTGCTTGTGTTTGAATGATATGTTTATGTTATGTTATTTCTGTGCTATAGTTTGTGCGAAGAGCTACGTGCTTAGTTGAGAGAAGTGAAACATCGTGATCTTCAAAAAGGCAAGTGACACACATATCCCCTACCTATTTTACTACTGCATTAGTGCGTTTCAGTAGTATGCATGATAGGTGGAATATTCAACTGTTTTATAAAATGCTTAGATCCTAGTAGTGTGTAGCTATCCTTCAAACCCCACCTGTTAGGATGCTAAATACTTTGAAAAATATTGATGCCATGCTTTGATCACTTGTTAAAAGTGTTTTGTGAACAAATTAAGAACTTCAACTAAAATGAATCACCTGGGTGGATTGGTTTGATAAGAGGCGGCGATGGAGGTGACTTCTGG
This sequence comes from Dactylis glomerata, assembly GCA_007115705.1. NCBI lineage: Eukaryota > Viridiplantae > Streptophyta > Magnoliopsida > Poales > Poaceae > Dactylis > Dactylis glomerata. Next base: position 1,048,566 of record QXEO01000450.1, on the reverse strand, counting down.
GGCACATGCCTCGTCGAGAGGATCTGTGCTCAGAATTTCACTCGGGATGGCCACCCGGGAACAAAGAGGTTAACATGTCTTCCATGCTTAGTGTACTTCCAGTGCAGCCTTATGACAATATGGGCTCTGTCTTGACTGATTAGATGTGAGGGAGCAACTTGTGTGCAAGAAGATGGTCGGTAGTTGAATTGTAGGATGGGAACGGATCTTGCCAGTTGGTTGCTCTCTCCTTCTAAAAGGTCTTGTCTCATTTTATGTATGGGCATAAAATGAGTCTTAAGGCGAAAGTGCACAACCCCTGTAGGGTGTCAAAACTAATCGATTAGCCGTGTCCCCGGTTTTGGACAATTTGAGTCTCTAGACATGGAATTTACGGAACAATCTCATCACCATTTCTGAATGCTTTAAAAATTGTCTAGCAACAATCAGGAGAAGGCTCAGGGCCATACACTCCGAGGGGTGGTGGTTTCTGTACTTCAAAACTATGTTGAGTTTCGCCCAGAAACTACATACCGGCCAGTATGTAATGTATGGGGGTTGTTGATATGTCTCCAACGTATCTATAATTTTTGATGCTCCATGCTTGTTTTTACACCATTTGCCTAATGTTTCGTTACACTTGCTGGCACATTTATGCATTTTCCGGAACTAACCTATTAACAAGTTGCCACAGTGCCAGTTTCCTGTTTTCTGCTGTTTTTGTGTTTCAGAAGTGATACACAGGAAATATTCTCGGAATTGGACGAAACAAGTTTCTGAAGTCTTATTTTACCCGGAAGCTTCCAGAGATCCAAAGGAGAGTAGGAGGGGGGCCACCAGGGCCCCACACACAGGGCTGGCGCGGCCAGGGCCTGGGCCACGCCACCCTGGCGTGAGGGCGCCTGGCTCCTCCTCTGACATCGCCCGTTCGCCTATAAAGACCCCCCGATGGAAAAAACCTAAGTACCCGATCACTTTTCCAGAACACATCGCGATCCGCCGCCGCCGTCGACCCGAAGATTGGGAGGGTCCAGAAGCTCTTCCCGGCACCCTGCCGGAGAGGGGAATCACCACCGGAGGTCTTCTTCATCGCCATGCTTGCCTCCGGAGCGATGAGTGAGTAGTCTACCTTGGACTATGGGTCCATAGCAGTAGCTAGATGGTTGTCTTCTCCACCATGTGCTTCATGTTTAGATCTCATGAGCTGCCCTACATGATTGAGATCACCGTTATGTAATTCTACATGTCTGGTTTGTTAGGATCCGATGAATATTGGTGTTTATGATTGAGTTGTTGTACTGAATATTATCTTTTGTTATCTCTATGTTATTTATGATCTTGAATGCTCTCCGTTGTTAGTAGCTATCTTGGCCAAGTAGTTGCTAGTGACTCCAAGAGGGGGTATTTATGCTCGATAGTGGGTTCATGCCTCTATTTAACCTGGGGGAGTGATAGAAACCTCTAAGGTTGTAGATGTGCTGTTGCTACTAGGGAGAAAACAACATTCATATGCTCAAGGGCATATGCTTTGTTTACATTACACACTTTGCTTAATGCAATTATCCGTTAGTCGCAACTTAATACTCATGGGGTGTTCGGACGATATCCCCGTGAGTGGATTATTAGTCATAGATGCAGTTGGATGGCGGTCTATGTATTTTGTTGTAATGCCCAGAGTGAATCTCATAGTGATCTTCTTGACATATCACGTTTATCTTTATTCTATCAATTGCCCAACTGTAATTTGTTTACCCAGCATGTGTTATTTATCTTATGGAGAGACACCACTAGTGAACTGTGGACCCCGGTCCTATTTCCATTATATTGCTATCACCTATTTACTTTACTCGCACTGTTTACTTTACTCGCATACTCTATTGTTTTCCACTCGATACGCTCATAACCTTTGTTTCAAGCAAACCGGTGAGATTGACAACCTCATCGCAAGTTGGGAACGAAGTACTTGGTTGTGTTGTATGCAGGTTCCACGTTGCTTCTGGCCGAAGACGAGTCAACAAGAATCGTTAAACGGCGCCCTTGTTGGAGTGTTACTAAGCCAGTCCGCATCACCTTTAGTCGTTTGTCTCTCCTCTCCAAGAACGATAAACCTTGGTTTCTTAACTGAGGGAAAACTAGCTGCTATACTCATCACACCTTCCTCTTGGGGTTCCCAACGGGCTGGTCATTCACCACGCATCAGTTGTCTTGACTGTTGAGAAATAAAATTTTGGAAGAATGTATTAAAAAGGACTTTAGGATAAAATTGGCTTTATGCAAATCAGCCTATGAGTTCCACCAGCCAAATATCATGTAGTTAGATCTTTCACAACAGCCACCAAATATGTGTCATTTGCCAGTACATCATTGTACTGACCCCTCTGGGGCTGCATATTCAAACGTGTAGGATTTATTGTCGAGTAAGGAACCAGGAGTAGGATCTCGAGACTATATTCCAACATGTCTGCCTGTGGCACGTGATGAAGAATGGAGGCTCACTGCAACTATGCTTTATGTTGTGTACTCGTAAGGTTGAAGACCTATGTAACTGGATTTACGTTATAATATTGATGCTATCGCAATGATTACTTATTTTGTACAATGGTGCTATCTACTGATCCAGGGAATGGCACAGATACACAGGTGTTCCACCTTAATCCAAAGGTGGGGCGCTACACATGGGAGGATCAACGCCTTCACAACCCTTCAAAGGACGCACCAGGGTGACCCTGAACATGCCAGCAGGGATGGGCAAGTTGTGCATCAGGGGGTTCTTCGGTTGGCATATGGTACCCTTGCCTACATCCTTCAGCACGCCGTTCACATAGTGCAGCAAGGTGCAACTAGTGTCCTGCGGGAGAACATGTTGGGCATCATTATCAGATGGTACTCATCAAAAAAGACGGTAGAGTATGAAGTCGAGCCTACGATTAGTTACCTTGGTAAGGGCGTCGAGGTCGGCTAAGGTGGACACGCGAGGCTGCGTGGGCTGCGGTGAAGGCGGCGGCCGGGTGTTGGCGTTGGGCTGCGGCGGAGGCGGCGGCCGCGTGTTGGTGTTGGGCTGCGGCGGAGGCGGCGGCCGCGTGTTGGTGTTGGGCACCAGCGCCGGCTGCGCGTTGTTGTTGTCGGCGGCCAACGGGCTCAGCCCCGCGAAGGGGTCTGCCGATGGGTAGGAGGGCGGGGTCACCACGTTCGGCGACATGTGTTGCGCCGAGTTGCTGCCGGACATGCTGGGCACCGGTATCGGCCCAACTCCACCAGCGACATTCCACGCCGCTAGACCCTCCCACAGTTGAGGAGGAATGACCTGGCGCAACCTTGCTTCGAACTTCTCCTCCATCTGCGCCGGCAGCGCGGCCACTTGCGCCTTGAGATCTGCAATCTCCAGCCTCTGCGCCTCCTCCACCTTGCTTCTTCTCTCCTTTCTAGCCTTTGATTCCTCTTTGAAGTGGACGCTGACTTTCGTGGTCAGCCCAAAGCCGGAAACACGCCCAGCGGACGTCATCTTCTTGTGCTTGGGCCTCTTCTTCATAATATTCGTCGCCCTATTGAAAGGAGTGTCCCAAGGCTTTGATTGCCCTAGGGTGGAGCAAGCTGCCTCGGCGGCTATTTCAGCTTCCTGCAAAAGGATTCATGAACCCAATTAGAATCATCGGTTCATTATTGATTGCAAATCGACTTGAGATCCGCGCTAAGTTGCTTACCACGAGTTTCTCAAACTCTTGCACAGCATTCGCTAAGGTTTTGAATTCCTTTGTCTTGGGGCACAGGTAGTAGCGGGCCCGCACAAAGTTCCGGACCTGCGGGTCCGTGAATTTGTCGAACATGTTGGGCTTGCCAAGACGAATAAGCTCGGCGTCCTCCTTGTCCCACACTTCCTAGATTCCTCTGTAACTGCCACTCCCAAGACGGAGGTGACCTAAGTTCTGTTCATACATCTTCTTCCCCAACGCCGACAGAGCTTTGAAGGTATCGGTCTCCAACTCCTCCTTGAAAAGAAGATAGTCGTCATGATCTAGAAGTGGCTCATGCTTCTTGATCTCTTCCCAGCTTTCATCCTTGTCAATCCGCTTCTTCACCCAGGTTCTCCAGCTAGCCAAGGCCGTGCTCATCTTCGTAAGGGCCTGCTGGTTCACCTTGTTGTCTTTGAGGTTTAGGTTCTTGTACTCCACCGGGAAATCGTATCGCTCGTGAAGCTTCTGTAGTAGGAGCTGCACAAGATGCGCATTGCCGGGATCTCAGAGGTTCCTCGTGTTGATCATCACGGTCTCCCGCACGATGCAACCGATCTGCATCCCGTATCTCGCGACAAGGGCTTTAGGCTCCATGGGTACGCCATTTTCATTCACGGCGGTGAAATCCTCGCGTTTTGTGCCAAGCGTCGGCGGGTTCCGATCCTTCCTGATGGCCTTCTTTGTCTTAGCAGTCGGGGTAGATCCACCATCGGTGGTGTCATCCTCGGCGCCATCGGTGCGCTCGCCGCCAGCATCGGTGGTGGCATCAGAGTCTCCGTCTTCTTCTCCACCCTTGGAGTCTCCGTCTCCACCCTTAGAGTCTTTGTCTCCACCCTGATCATCTCCACCTCCGTCTCCGTCCATGACGTCTATTTCCTTCTCCTCGGCCGCCCTCTGGGATTGCATCCAAAACGGCAAGTTGGCCGCCCGGGCTTGTTCTTCGACACTCATTTGGTTAGAAGGGCCAGCGCCGTCGTTGACGTGTCTGGTCGACATGTTTGCACTAAACAAAAGGAGAAAAATGTTTAGTACAACAAAAAATCGATCGAAAAATTCGACAGCACCTCCCCTATAAATGGCTACCTAGGAGTGCCTATTTCTCACCGAAACAGAAATCAATCAACATTTCGGGAGTAATAGGCACTCATTTTCAAAAACCTGTAAACAATTCACACAAAAAAAGCACAAAATGTGCCTTTCCAACACACAGTTGTCGACAACATGCTCACAGATTCATCATCAAAGATTGATCATCACAGTAAACATCATCACAGTAAAAAGTTCACAGTAGGTAGCCAGCAACATACACTTACATGTATAAAAAATTCAGAGTAAGTAGCCAACAACATACACTTACATGTATAAAAAGTTCACAGTAGAAAGTTCACAGTAAGTTGTGCAAGTTCACAGTAAATAGCTAACAGTAGAAAGTTCACAGTAAGCATGTATAAGCATGTATAAGCATGTCATAACAGTAAAGCATATGCAAGTTCACAGTAAGCATGTCATAGCCAGTAAAAAGTTGACAGTAAATAGCTAACAGTAGAAAGTTCACAGTAGCAAGCAGTGATACCACTTTGGTGATAAAATTAGTCATACAAGAACATGAACCAAAGATAATCTTTAGTAGTTGTGCAAGCAGCATACTTTAGTTAGTATGAAAAAAATGAAAACATATTCTATTAGCATATTCATTCATTCTTTTGTTATTAGGCAATTATCTTGTTGTCAGAAGCAAAATATAAGTTACTCCTCGAGATGTTTTTACCCTAATCATGTCTGAGAAACTGAACAGCTCGGAAAAAATACAGCATAATTAAGAACAATTCTCATGGTTCACACAAGCAAAATTCTTAAGTACCAACATCACATTTAGTAGCAGCAAGCAGTTTGTAAAATGCTTAGGCTGCACAGCCTAACACCATAGTGAAAAAAAAACACTACCAAGCACATACAACAAATGTTACAAAACCAAATAATATGGTGCAAACACCAAACGAGTCCTCAGAAACGTGCTTATAGTTGGCAAAAAAGAACTGAATCATGTCAATTTACAAAGATTTGCTGAAACAGCCACATTAGAATTAGAAGAAAAATTAGTAGATGACTGAATCAAAACCAGCCACATTATTCATTGGTTAAATTTATTTTTCTCAATGCTTTAATTATTAGTTGAACCTTAAGTGTATCACATTAACAAACTCGGCAGAAAAAGGAAGGATTTATTTGACAAGCATCATCGAAACAAGCTATCATTCTCAATGTACACCATAAGTTTATGAACTCTGAAAAAAGTTAATCTGCTTTGACCTCGATGCTATCATTCTCAATGTGCAAACTACAGAGTTTCATAAGTTCATGAATTCTCAAACATCAAAGTTAATCTGCTTTGACCTTGATTTAGCAGATTAACCTTGATGCTATCATTCTTACTGAAGCAAGAATAGAGGAATGGGGAAGAGGAAGCAGGAGGCGCTCACCCTGGGGTCGTCGGTGAAGAGATGAAGACGTCGTCGTTGAAGGCGCGGGCGTCGTCATCGAAGATCCGCGCGGAAGAAGGGCTCGGGCTCCAGGAAGAAGGGCTCAGGGTGGCGGCGAGCGGAGGCGCTCCTCCTCCTAGTGGTCGCGCTTCTCCTCCTGGTGGTCGCGCTCCTCCTCCTGGTGGTCGGCGAGCGAGGCGAGCGCAGCAGATCGAGCGCGAGCGGAGGCGGCGGATCGAGCGCGAGCGGAGCGCAAGGCGAGCGAGGCGAGCGGAGCAGATCGAGCGCGAGGCGAGCGCGAGCGGAGGCGGCGGCGTGCTAGGCGAGGCGAGCGCGAGTGAGCGAAGGCGGCGGCGCGCTAGGCGAGGCGAGTGCGAGGTGGCGGCGCGGTTAGCTAGGGTTCAACTTCGTGGCGCGGCTAAGTGTGGGAGAGAAGAAGAGAGGCGCCGGCAAGCCCCTAAGTGCCGAAGGTGCGTGGCGCATCCCAGAGAGGTGCGCCACGGATAAGTTAACCGTAGCGCACTATTTGGTGGTGCGTCATAGAATATCCATGTATACTTCAAAAACACACGCGGTGCAATGTTGACAGCAACACTCACACAACGTAGCGGTTAATTAGTCTATTTCGTTTGAATCTGGAGGTCCCAGGTTCGAACCCTGGGCCTCCCACCTATTTTTTTTGTTAGCCAAAATACATTTTACAAAGTTTAAAACTACTAAATTGTAACAAATAAAATGCAAGAAATTTATTAGACAATAAACCATCGATCATGTATATGATCATTGTTACAAAAAACCATGAATCATATATATGATCATTGTTACAAAAAACCAAAAATCATTTATATGATTGTTCCTCCAAAAATGACACATGTTGTCCGATGTCGATTCCGAACGAGCTACCGTCGTCGACTCGTCACGATCTTCTTGCCCTTCTTCGTCGCGGTTGAATAATTGAGCCCAGAAACATGGGGATTTCTTCTCGTGTACGGGCATCCTTTAGCGGGTAGGGTGGTCTTCCTTCTTCCAGCGGCATCACTAGGCCTGTCGAAGTACTTGTCGAATTCCTCTTCTATCTTGGGATCGCCGTACTTGTCGAAGTCTTGCTCGGTGGCCGCTCCCTTCATTCCGATGATGCTTCTTTTTCCCCTCCTAACGACAACGCGGCTAGGCCTTACCGGGTCGGTAATGAAGAAGCATTGATCAACCTGGCTCGCCAGTACCCATGGCTCATTTTTCGCCTGGACGTTCGCGCTGGATTTGGCTTCTGGTATGACCATGGTGGTGAAGTACCGGCCTACTTTTTCGATGTTCTTGGCCCATCTGACCCGAAACATCAGCATCTTCTCTCCACAGTAGTTGAGTTCCCAGATCTCCTCGATCCTCCCGAAGAACCTTTCATTGACGGTGGATTCCTCGTCCGCGTAGGACAGCATCGTGACCCCCGAGTTCTGGTGTTCGCTGCTATGGTCCTTTTTCTTGGTGTAGAATGTGTAACCATTGATGTCGTACGCCTGATAGGTCCTCACGTTCATCGCGGTGGGGGCTTGGAGTGGGAGGTAGGGGGATGGCACCTTTATGGTGGTAGGTACGACATATCTGTGGCGCACCTCAAAATGGTGCTCCACAGATATATATACCCGTGGCGCACCTCTAAGTGGTTCTCCACAGATATGTCTACCACCTTTTCCAGAGGGTGGGCTCACACATATCCGTGGCGCATGTATATGTGGTGCACCACAGGTATCCACACTATGCGTGGCGCACCCCCAATGCATGCGCCACGGATATGGGGGCCTGACACCCCAGGCCCTGGTGCTCGGTGGGGCCCACTTGTCCATGGCGCATCTCCTTCACGGTGCGTCACGGGTAAGATGATATCTGTGGAGCATCTATATATGGTGCGCCACGGATACTTATCTGTGGAGCACCGAAACGTAGTGCTCTACAGATAATGGGCCCATGGATAAGGGTTTTCCTAGTAGTGTAAGGTTGTAGATGTGTTGTTGCCACTAGGGAGAAAACAACATTCTTATGTCCAAGGACATTTGCATGGTTTACATTACGCACTTTGTTTAATGCAGTTATCTGTTTCTTGCAACTTAATACCCAACGGTTGCTCGGATGACATCCGGAGGGTGGATTATTAGTCATAGATGCAGTTGAATTATGGTCTATGTATTTTGTTGTAATGCCCAGAGTGAATCTCATCGTGATCTTCATGACATATGTATGCTAGCTTTATCCTATCAATTGCCCAACTGTAATTTGTTTACCCAGCATATTGTTATTTATCTTATGGAGAAACATCACTAGTGAACTATGGACCCCGATCCAATTCCTTTACATTGCTATTACCGTTTTACTTTTACTCGCATTATTTACATTCTTGCATACTATTACCTTTTACCACTCGATACGCTTAATCATTTGTTTACAGCAAACCGGTGAGATTGACAACCTCATCATAAGTTGGGACAGAGTACTTGGTTGTGTTGTGTACAGGTTCCACGTTGCTGCTGGTGCAAAGCAAAACCCTGGACGAGGCGCCATATAAATTGTCCGAAGCTGTCGCGAAGCTAGCGAGCATCAACCTTCTGAAGTTTGGCTTTCTCCTACTGGTTTGATAAACCTTGGTCTCACAACTGAGGGAAAACTTACAGCTGTGCTCATCATAACCTTGCTCTTGGGGTTTACCAACAAGGTGTCAACTCGGCGCCATCATGCGCCACCACCACCAACAAGGGCACGGGAAACCAAGGGTACCCAAGACAACTCACCATGACGCGTCGCCTCATCACCACCTACGTGATGCTCGGTCGGGGCCAGACGCCTCCACCGCCCCCACCGCCGTCTCCACCTCTCCCGGCCAACATCCCCGAGGAGGACGACTACCTCTACTTCGAGGATGACGATGATGATAACGAAGAGAACCTAGATCTCGTCCTGGAATAGGAGGCGGCGGAGGAGGCCAAGGCGGAGGACAACAACAGCGACGACATCGCCTTCCTCGACAACTTACGCGACCCGGAGGAGAAGACGGCAGAGCAGCGGGGTTTGTACACGTCCTTCGAGTCAGCAAAGGAGGCCAACGATGTTGCCCGTGCCCGCTTGCAGGCCGAGGAGTATTATAATATAAAGCCTAGCCCTTTGCATCAGTTTGGATTTTTGGAATAGTTGTCTAGAGCATCAATCCAATATGGTATCAGAGCCAGGTGGTCTCAAATTCAAATCCCGGCTAACGCACAATTTAATCTAAAAATAGTTGCAGCCTCCTAGTCGTCCTACGTCTAGACGTGAGAGAGAGTGTTATAATATAAAGCCTAGCCCTTTCTATCCGTTCGGACTTTAAAATAGTTGGTTAGAGCATCAATTCAATAAGGAGGAGCAGCTCCACCGCGCACTCGAGCTCTTCGTCCAACGGGCGCCAACAAAGGACGTGGGTTGCCGCTTGTTTGTAGAGGAGCGGCAGCGCCTTCTCGAGAACGCAACGGAACGCAGAGCTCTCTTCGCGGGCATCCAGAGCGAGCGGCGTCGCGCGGCAATGACTGCAGAGAAGCGGAAAAGGGAGAGCGACGACGAGGTAGGGCCGTCGAGCGCACAGAAGGACGGCGAGTAGGCTAGGACCGATAAGCTGGCCGTTTTCATTCAAACCTTGTAATATATAATCAAATTTGAATGAGTACGGTGCGAAAAGACTTATCGCGAAAACACTTGCTTAAACGGACGCTTCGATCTGCCAAATCGACACTAGACACATGTCTTGACATGAGAGCGTATCTGTCCAGCGTGACGTGGCATGTACGAGACTTGTCCAGGTCCCGCCATCCTCTAGACGTCACCTCCTGCTTCGGCCACCTTCGCTCCTCTTCTAGAGTCATCTCAAGCATTCCACCGCCCACCGAAATTCCGCACCCTACATAAACCTCGCCGCTGTCGCGTCCCTCTCTCTACTCATCGCATCTACACAGTCCTATCCAGAACAAGCTGAGAGCGAAGCTCAACTCATCCAGCCGATCAGTCGATCCACACCGAAGGATGGCGCACATGCGCGTGGTGCACCGGGACGAGGAGGGCCACCTGGTGAAGGAGAAGGTGCCGATCCCGGAGACGCGGCGCCCGGACACGGCGAAGCACTTCGAGCGCAAGTTCGAGGAGAAGGGCCTGCACCGCTTCGAGCGCCACCCGGCCAACGGGCAACGCGGCATCGGCGCGCCACCGCCCAAGTCCGGGCGCGGCGGGAAGTTCACCTGGGAGGGCCCCGACGGGATCGTCGACAGCGAGCTCGACCCTCTGCCGCCGGCCATCGACCGCAACGACCCCAACTACGAGGAGGAGGGGGAGGGGGAGATGGACGATGTGGTCAAGGAGGCGCTGGTCGGGGAGGTGGAGGTGGCCAAGGTCGCCGAGGCCAGGGACGGCGTCGCCAGGGTCGACGTCGCGCCGCCGCTCCTGCAGGACCTGCAGTAGGAGGACACGGCTCAGCGCCGTGTGAGCGTTCCTAGTGTGTGTGTTGTGTGGACTGTCAGTTGTCAGTGCTTAGTTACCATGTACTGTAATAATCAATAATCAATTGTGGAACAAGATCTAGATAACCTCTTCTACTGCTTTGCCTCTGATTTCAGTGGAAATGTTCGGTTTTGTACTTGGTTACACCCTGAATACGGCAGTTCAATATCCAGGACTAGACGATGCGGGCACAGCTGGTAGAAAAGGATCACGTTCGTAGAGTACAAGTGCATCTTCTTTGGCGCCGACTGATCAGCTAGGCTCTGTTCTTCTGTCGGAAGAATCTCTTGTTAATCTTAAGAGGAAATCTCATCCGAGAAACCTTCTCGTTTCTTTTTACTGACGAAGAATCCTCTGTCTGTTCCTCCTCCTGCTGCATGCCAGAAGAGGGAAGTGGCCTGCCAGGCCTTTAGGCTATTTGGTTGGGCAGTTCTTTGCCCATTAACTATCGCTCGTAGCTCTGGGCTTACGGGGCTCCTTTCTGCGGGAACTCCTAGTTCACGCTCGTTAGCGTGCCATATTCCGCACCGCACGCGTCTGCGTCAGTATGGGCCAGGCCCATGTACGGGGCGCTGGGTTTTTTTCTGTTTCATTTTATAAAATAGAGTCAGATCTTGGAAAAAATGATCAAATTACAAATTTGTTCAAAATAAAAAAATGATCTTCGAAATTGATCAAATTTCACATTTTTTTGGATCCAAAAAAAATTCAAATGCCAAATTTCTTTAGATCCGAAATTTGTTCAAATTTCAAATTTGTTCAAAATCAAAATTGTTCAAACATTTTTTTAGATCCAAAATTTGTTCAAATTTCAAATTTGTTCAGATCCGAAATTTGTTCAACTTTTTTCAAATTTCAAATTTGTTCATATAAAAATTACGAATTTGTTCAATTTAGATTTTTTAAGAAATTTTTTCAAACTCCAAATTTGTTCAAATCTAAAATTTATTCAAATTCCGAAAATTTTCAAATTCGAAAAACAAAAAACAAATAAAAACCCATCAAAACCTGTGAAGCAAAACAAAAAAATAAAAACCGAACAGAAACCGAACTAGTGATCCCTAGAGCCCTACTAATGGTTTTGGTATTTTTTCCGGGGTTTTAGATTTTGAAAAGTGTTCAATTTATGAAAATGGCATTTTTTAAAAATGTTCAATTTTGAATTGTTCAATTCTAGAAAAATGTTCAGATTTAAAAATATTTTCAGATTTTGAAAAATATTCGATTTTGAAAATTGTTCATTTTTAAAATGTTACATTTCTAAAATTGTTTAACTTTGAAAACTGTTTAGATTTTAAAAAATATTTAGATTTAAAAGTTTCCATTTAAAATTTTTATAAAAAATAGAAAACAAACAATAGAAAAATATAAAAAGGAAATTTACTTGATTGTGATGGGCTGCAGCCCACTAAACTGGCTAGGGGCTCGCCGGGGTGTGGCTTTGCCCCGATATGGGGCTTTAAATGGCATATAGGAGCTTCTGTTAACACGTACCTGCGGCTTTGCCGAGTGGCCAAAATACTTGGCAAAGATGTCTGGGAACTCGGTAAAGATATTGTCGAGCGCTTCCACTCCTCTTTCGTGAGTGCTTTCACTCGGCTAAGACTACATGGGACAAAGGAACCATTTTTCTGGATTTTTTGTTTGTATTGTACGTGTTCGCGCCTGTATCATGCAAAAATATGCATGTTACGACCTCTACAAAAATAAAAATCTGTGCTCAAACCATTTTTTAGAACAAATATTATTTTCCTACACATATCGAAAAATGTCATTTTTATGGAATTTACATGCCCATATGCAGGACATCAACATATACATGTATCATATATAATTTTTGCACATATAAAGAGGTCCTCGCCCATAGATCTTGTGAACAAGGCCCAAGGTCGAGGATTTGCGTTACGGGAATGATGACATGACAAAAAGGAGTGGTGAAAGGGGAGACGTGGTGGTGGAAAGGAAGCCCCCATATTTGGAAGAGACCAAAGATATAGGGCCTGTTTGGTTGGTGTCCAAATTTTTCCTACCAATTTTTTGGTAGCCTATAATATTTTGGTCTTTGTTTGGTTGGTTGCTAAAATTTTGGTAGCCTATGGAATCTTACCAACTCTTCTCACATTCCTTTCATAAATCTTACCAATTTTTTGGCCAACTTGGGGTCAAGGATTTTCTAACCAAAATTTTGGCTAGCCAATGGTTGCCAATATTTTGGTAGGGCAAACTATGGCATGAACCAAACAGGCCCATACTCTCACCTTGTTGAGTCAAACGCCTTGTGGATGTCTAGCTTGAACAATAGAAACACAAAATGTCAGACAAACTAATGATACATCTCTGCATAGCGTAATTGTTGTTGTCAAGGAAGAGAGAGTCAGCTATAGAAATCTCTGTTTTGACCCCCTTCTCATTTCCATGTGAAGCAGGAAAAATTTAAGGGCACACGATAGTTTATAGATATCTGTTCTATGAACCTTTTTCTCATTTTTCTGTTCATTTGTTTGAAATAGGGTATCTGGACATTTTGACAATTGACCTTTTTAAAGGGCATCAAAATGTCAAAGACATAGGCTTCTTTTCATACGCACCTACTTTTGCACTTTCTCAGCTCTCGTACTGCTCACCTATCACCCACCTCTCACTTTTCTGTGAATCCATGTTCTCAACTTGAGCGGATTCTTCGTGTGCTGAGCTGGTTACAGCTAGTAAAGGTTCATGCAGGATTTGTTCCTGGTCCTAGCGCTACAAAAACTTTTGTGGCGCCGGAGCTAGGTAGCTAGTCAGCTTAGATGCTGATCAATCTAGTGGAGGATCTTGGCAAGGACCAGAGCTGCACCCAAACAGGGGAGCAGCCAGGCCGGAGGCGATTTGCTAAGAGAAGAGAAGAAACCAAAACAAGTTGCCAAGATAAAGAAGTGCGCGACCTCATTTCGCTGAAATGAAGGAGATAGGAACATATCAACAACCAATTACCCATGGTATTCTTAATAAAATACCTTCTCTGTTTTTATTTACCCTGCGTTCTGGATTTAGTTAAAATCAAACTGTATCAAATTTAACCAAATATGTAAAAAAGTATCAACATCTAAAATATAGTATTAGTATCACAAAATGTACTTTTATATTATATAAATTTGGTATTATGAATATTAATATTTTTTGGTAAGCATTTAATTAAATTTTATAAAATTCGAGTTTGACTAAACCCAAAACATAGGGTAAATAAAAACAGAGAGAGTAGTCTTGCATCTGCTTCAAAGTAGCATCATCTTTTATCAATTTGTCCAGCTGACTTCAACTGTATCCAACATAGTTTAAAGCTTGATAGAAATCTACCTTGTCAACTCATTTGTGAGCGATGAACAAACATGTGCTGCATGAAGCTCAAGCTTATCGCCACGTTTTTCGACCGGGCCAAAGTTCAAAAAAATGCATTTTTCGGGGGTGGGGAGGGGGGCTAACCCTTCTTCACTAGCTAAGCCATTATTTTTGAACTATAGGGCGCGATTGGTAGCCTGCATCCTCCCTAATAGGCCCGCCAGATGTAAAAAAAATGGGTTCTTGGATGGTCGGTCGATGTTTGCATCGTGCACGTTGCTAATAGTAGACCCGGGTCAAGCTTGCTGGAAACTGTGGAATCTGTCGTTCCTGTGGTGTCATGCTCCATCGGTGCAAAAGGCGACAATGGTGTGTGCGCGGGAGACCGGGCGCGAGGTGGCGGGAGACCCAATATTCTCGTTTCATGGCAGAGCTCGGTTTATCCATCTCTATTCGATCACCTCCCAACAACGCATAGCAAATATTGCCAAGTTTTCTATCGACACCAGCGGTGGACAGGACACAAATCTACTATGACATCGGACCGTCTCCATCATCGCTTGTAGCAGGTTGTCTCCTTCATCCCTCACACGGGTTTTGGAGCATTGTGTCAAGCGATGGCACCATGGATCCTCTCCCTCGTTTGCCATGGCGGAGGTAAACCACCCTCTCCTCCTCTATTTTATGTCTCGAGTTAGTGGATACCCTGTAGGGACGGTTTAGCCAGTACTCTTGATAAATTGAGTTCATTAAGTTGATTGGATGAATCTAATCCATCAGGCAGGTGATCCAGATTCAGGCATGGATCCTACTGCTTCACAAGATAGCAATTATGTGTGCTTCTTAGCAAGTCACATATGGCGGCTGGGAGGAGGAGGGAGGTGCGGGGGGGGGGGGGGGAGAACGGGCAGCCCCACGTCGACTTGATGAAGGAGTGCTCGACCGGTCATACCGGGCAGATGGGCCGGTTAGACCGGATGAAATCACTGTGAAGATCCGGTTAGACCGGATTTTGGCCCGGTTGAACCGGTACACAAGCTGTTTTGCAGGCCGACCAAACACGCTGTGAAGGGCCGGTTATACCGGAGAAAGCCCGGTTAAACCGGTAAAAAGTGTTGTTTTTCAAGGATATGAACGATATGACGGGGAAGATAGCCGGTATGACCGACGGATAAAAACAAATGAATCCATGTAAAGACTAGCAAATGTTTGAGGTAAGAATTTAGGGGCTTAGGTTGAGACCTGACTAAGGAGAGCACATGTCCATACACATCTCGAAAGAGTCAAACAAAGATTCAAATGTGAGATGGTTTGATGGATAGGATTTTGAATATAGTTTTATAAATAAGCGAACATCGAATAAACCTCAAAAAATGAGACCATAAGCATGAGAGGTAAAAGGTGGCGGGGGATTACTCTCCCTATGTGTGAGTGATGCTTGCAGTACGGTTAATGTGAATCACCGTCCAGTTGGGAACCCCAAGAGGAAGGTATGATGAATATAGCAGCAAGGTTTTCCCTCAGTAAGAAACCAAGGTTTATCGATCCGAAGGGGAAGAAGCCAAACGACTGAAGGTGATGCTTGCTAGCTTGCGACAGCTCCGGACAATTTATAAGGCGCCTCGTCCAAGCTTTGCTTTGCCAGCTGCAACGCGGAACCTGCACACAACACAACCAAATACTTTGCTCCCAACTTACGATGAGGTTGTCAATCTCACCGGTTTGCTTGAAATAAAGAAATGAGCGTATCGAGTGGAAAATAGTAATAGTATGCGAGTAAAGTAAACAATGCGTGTAAAGTAAACAGGTGATAGCAATATAATGGAAATAGGACCGGGGTCCACAGTTCACTAGTGGTGTCTCTCCATAAGATAAAATAACACATGCTGGGTAAACAAATTACAGTTGGGCAATTGATAGAATAAAGACAACGTGCATGTCGAGAGGATCACTATGAGATTTACTCTGGGCATTACAACAAGATACATAGACCGCCATCCAACTGCATCTATGACTAATAATCCACTTGTGGTGAATCAATCCGAGAACTCCACATGTATTAAGTTGCAAACAACAGATAATTGCATTAAGCAAAGTGTGTAATGTAAACAAAACATATGCCCTCGAGCATATGAATGTTGTTTTCCCCCTAGTAGCAACAGCACATCTACAACCTTAGAGGTTTCTGTCACTCCCCCAGATTAAATAGAGGCATGAACCCACTATCGAGCATAAATACCCCCTCTTGGAGTCACTAGCAACTACTCGGCCAAGATAGCTACTAACAACGGAGAGCATTGATACGTCTCCAACGTATCTATAATTTTTGATGCTCCATGCTTGTTTTTACACCATTTGCCTATTGTTTCGTTACACTTCATGGCACTTTTATGCATTTTCCGGAACTAACCTACTAACGAGTTGCCACAGTGCCAGTTCCCTGTTTTCTGCTATTTTTGTGTTTCAGAAGTGATACACAGGAAATATTCTCGGAATTGGACGAAACAAGTTCCTGAAGTCTTATTTTACCCGGCAGCTTCCAGAGATCCGAAGGAGAGAAGGAGAGGGGCCACCAGGGGCCCACACGCCAGGGTGGCGCGGCCAGCCCCTGGCCCGTGCCACCAAGGTGTGAGGCCACCTGGGCCCTCCTCTGACATCGCCCCTTCGCCTATAAAGACCCCCCGACGGAAAAAACCTAAGTACCCGATCACTTTTCCAGAACACATCGCGATCCGCCGCCGCCGTCGACCCGAAGATCGGGAGGGTCCAGAAGCTCTTCCCGGCACCCTGCCGGAGAGGGGAATCGCCACCGGAGGTGTTCTTCATCGCCATGCTTGCCTCCGGAGCGATGAGTGAGTAGTCTACCTTGGACTATGGGTCCATAGCAGTAGCTAGATGGTTGTCTTCTCCACCATGTGCTTCATGTTTAGATCTCATGAGCTGCCCTACATGATTGAGATCACCGTTATGTAATTCTACATGTTTGGTTTGTTGGGATCCGATGAATATTGGTGTTTATGATTGAGTTGTTGTACTGAATATTATCTTATGTTATGTCTATGTTGTTTACGATCTTGCATGCTCTCCGTTGTTAGTAGCTATCTTGGCCGAGTAGTTGCTAGTGACTCCAAGAGGGGGTATTTATGCTCGATAGTGGGTTCATGCCTCTATTTAACCTGGGGAGTGACAGAAACCTCTAAGGTTGTAGATGTGATGTTCCTACTAGGGAGAAAACAACATTCATATGCTCAAGGGCATATGCTTTGTTTACATTACACACTTTGCTTAATGCAATTATCTGTTGTTCGCAACTTAATACTCATGGGGTGTTCGGATTGATATCCCCGGGAGTGGATTATTAGTCATAGATGCAGTTGGATGGCGGTCTATGTATTTTGTTGTAATGCCCAGAGTAAATCTCATAGTGATCTTCTTGACATATCACGTTTATCTTTATTCTATCAATTGCCCAACTGTAATTTGTTTACCCAGCATGTGTTATTTATCTTATGGAGAGACACCACTAGTGAACTGTGGACCCCGGTCCTATTTCCATCATATTGCTATTACCTGTTTACTTTACTCGCACTGTTTACTTTATTCGCATACTCTAGTGTTTTCCACTCGATACGCTCATAACCTTTGTTTCAAGCAAACCGGTGAGATTGACA
Source organism: Dactylis glomerata (assembly GCA_007115705.1). NCBI lineage: Eukaryota > Viridiplantae > Streptophyta > Magnoliopsida > Poales > Poaceae > Dactylis > Dactylis glomerata. The sequence goes on along the minus strand of QXEO01000450.1, from coordinate 1,030,878 downwards.
ACCTCATCGCAAGTTGGGAACAAAGTACTTGTTTGTGTGTGTGCAGGTTCCGCGTTGCAGCTAGCAAGCAAAGCTTGGACGAGGCGCCATATATAAATTGTCCGAAGCTATTGCAAACTAGCAAGCATCACCTTCAGTCGTCATTGTCTGCTTTTCTCCTGAACGATAAACCTTGGTTTCTAAACTGAGGGAAAACAAGCTGCTATACTCATCATACCTTCCTCTTGGGGTTCCCAACGGGATGGTCATTCACCACGCACAAGGACCTCTGATCTCCCACATCAACTTGGAGTATCAGCCTCTTTTCTGGCGCCATTGCCGGGGAAGAGTGGAAGACTTCTGCGAGGGGAGTTTTCGCACGCACATCCTTTACTTTGTTATTGTTTTGCTTTACTTTATTTATTTTACCTGCATCGTTTTATATCAAAAACCCAAAAAAATTAGAATCCTTGGTAGTTGTTATTTCTTTACTTTTAGTTCATCATGTTGATCCCTAAGTACGTTCTGGAGGACCTCTCAGTAGGTAGTGGTTCGATTATTGGCAAAAGTAACATTGAGGAGTTCTTTAATCACATTAGTACGCATAAGTAAGTTGAGGAAAAGTCTTTGGTTGAGTTAGCTCCTAGTTATGAAGTTGCTTCTGCTCATTTAGTTCACATGTTAGAAGCTAGGTTTGCTAGTCTTAATCCTTTTATGCAATACATGTTCCTTAAGCTTCATGAAATTGAGGATCCCGAAAAGAAAGCTTTTATCTTGGAAACCTTGCGCATAGAATTTAGAGATGTTGCAATTGAGGCTAGGAAAGTTTTTAAGAAGTTTAATAAGCTTGGCTCACCTGTGGTGGTTGTTGGTACACCCAATGATATTAGAGTGCCGATACCTTATGAACTTATAGGAATTCATGATGCTTGGGAAAAGAATTCCAATTGGATTTGCCCTAAAAATCCTTTCGATGAAAGTAGTGTGCCAAAGCGTGATCATAAAGGATTTTCAAAAACTCAGTTGAACACATTTTCCTTCATTGTTGAAAAGATCTCTACAGTTGATCTTGATGCTTCATCACTTGATGTTACTTGATTCGCAATTTTCTGCGCCTAGCTCAAAGGCGTTAAAGAAAAGCACTCTTGGGAGATTACCCTATGTTTCTTTTCAGTACTTTTTATTTTATTTGAGTCTTGGAAGTCATTACTACTGTAATGACCGCTCCTTATCCTTTTTATTTTGTTTTTGTGCCAAGAGAAGCCTCTAATTTGAGCGAGGTAAAGATTTGGGGATGTTGCTGTCCTGAAACTGTTTTCGGTGCTACACCGTAAAAATTCGTATAAATTATCAGTATATCTTTTGGACCTGCGATTTCTTGTGCATATGACCCAGGTTATATCCAAACTTTTGTTAGTTTAACACTTTTTTATTTGAGCAACAAAAAACCCCTCAAAAATTCGACCTTTGTCAGCTGTTCAGTTTTGACAGATTTCTGCCAATATTTGTGTTTGCCACTTTATCGCTTTCTTTTGAGTTCTTTTGATCATGGAACTTTTGGGGAGGTTGCTACAGTAATATTTGCTATATATGTGGTGGTTTTGGGTTGAAACCTGAAGCAAAAAGAGGTTGATTATATGTTATGCCTACACTAATGTTGCTAATAGATTTGTGTTTAGTTTTGTATGAAGGAAGTTTTTAAGTGTAGGGATTGGAGAATGATGAGATGAGTTGAAGAATGGACAAAAGCTCAAGCTTGGGGATGCCCATGCATCACCCCAAGAAATATCCAAGAAGTACAAGCATCAAAGCTTGGGGATGCCCCCGAGGCACCCCTTCTTCATCGGCAAAAATCAGGTCACCTTTCAAGACACTATATTTTTATTGCTTCATGCACTATGTGTTTTTCTTGGAGCGTCAGTTGTTTTAGTTTTCTTAGTTAGTTTAGTTTTGTTTGCTGCAATAAATGGTTGGACCCCAACAAATTTCCTTTGGAGGAGATGTACTCATTTTCATTTGCCAAGAACGCTCTAGTTTTCACTCTTATTAAAAATCGAGTGTTCTTCTTTTTCTGCTACTGCTTTTGGTTTTCGTTTTCGCCTTGATTTGCATTCAGACCTTGTCATATCTTTTCATCAAGGTGTATTTTTGCCTCTGATCTTTATTGGTTTTCATCAAAAGAGGTGTTTATAAAAATTTCAAATGGTGTTGGAAAAGAGAAAAAGCTTTGTGCAAAATAGTGGTACAAGAAGGAGCTTGTGTAGACTGCGGCTTAGGCTTTTTCATGTCATGCTTGATGTCTTTTTGATAGTATGCTTAGTGGTTTTGATGTAGCATGACTTGTCTCAAACAATTGAGATTGCTTAATGAGCCTTTGAAAAAAAATCATGCGTTGTTTTTATTGTATGGAAGCATTATTTTGGTTTTCTCCTTGATGCTTTATTTGGGTTGACTTGGCGCATGCTCACACATGTTAGACTCTTACAAAGTCGCCAATAGCCTTCATGATCATTTAGTTTTTGACTTTTGATGCCATCTTATGCTTCTTTTAATGTCGCTTTGTCGCTTTGCATGATTATGGCCATTATTGCTCTCTTAGTTGGTCGCTCCCAGTCTTTTGCTAGCCCTCACCTTGTACTGAGTATGAGCTCTACTCGTGCATCCAACTCCTAAAAGCCAAAGTTTTCCAAAGTATCCACCATACATACCTACTAGCAATTTGCTATTCCAAGTAAATTTGACTTGCTTTTATTTACTCTTCAAATTAAACTCTTACCAGTGTTATGCGAAATTCGGTCAGTAAAGCTCTCACGAACCGGAAGGCACACTTTACTTTTTCCTGTTCTTAAAAATTTGACATTGTGGTCTCTTATGTTGAGTTGTTATGCTTGCAAGTTGTAAGTTGGATTCTAGCCCAGCCATGCAGTCATGGGCAAGCTTTCAACATTGCACTTCTTAATTGAGTTGATATCGTGATCTTTTGTTTATGGATGCCCGTGGTGTGAAATGAATTGGGAATCTTGTCGGAATCTTGTCGGTGCTGGTGGCGGAGCTGCAGAACTCTTTCTCGAAAATCGCTGATCATTTTAGGGTTTTCCTTCGGAAGGCTTTTTATAGGCGGAGGGGCAGCGTCAGAGGTGGACCAGGGGGCCCACACCACCAGGGGGCGCAGGCCAGCCCTAGGCCGCGCCGCCCTATGGTGTGGCCGCCCTCTGGCTCGGCTCCGTTTCCTCTTCGGTCTTCTAGAAGCTCCGTGAAATATCTGGACGTCTGGCTTTTGTTTCGTCCAATTCCGAGAATATTTCCTGTGTAGCTTTTCTGAAACGCAAAAACAGCAGAAAACAGGGAACTGGCACTATGGCATCTTGTCAATAGGTTAGTTCCAGAAATTGCATAAAAACGCCACAAAGTGTAAACAAAACATGAAGCAAATGGTGTAAAACAAGCACGGAGCATCAAAAATTATAGATACGTTTGAGACGTATCAACTAGCATAGAGCCTTCCCTTGCTACAGCCCAACTGCATGACAACACTTTTCTCTTAGATGGTTTGCGAGTACATGATACGTCTCCAACGTATCTATAATTTTTGAATGCTCCATGCTTGTTTTTACACCATTTGCCTATTGTTTCGTTACACTTTGTGGCACTTTTATGCATTTTCCGGAACTAACCTATTAACGAGTTGCCACAGTGCCAGTTTCCTGTTTTCTGCTATTTTTGTGTTTCAGAAGTGATACACAGGAAATATTGTCAGAATTGGACGAAACAAGTTCCTGAAGTCTAATTTTACCCGGAAGCTTCCAGAGATCCGAAGAGGAGTAGGAGGGGGGCCACCAGGGCCCCACACACAGGGGTGGCGCGGCCAGCCCCCTGGCCGCGCGGGGCCCGCGTGAGGGAGCCTGGCTCCACCCAGATAATTGCATTAAGCAAAGTGTGTAATGTAAACAAAGCATATGCCCTCGAGCATATGAATGTTGTTTTCTCCCTAGTAGCAATAGCACATCTACAACCTTAGAGGTTTCTGTCACTCCCCCAAGTTAAATAGAGGCATGAACCCACTATCGAGCATAAATACCCCCTCTTGGAGTCACTAGCAACTACTCGGCCAAGATAGCTACTAACAACGGAGAGCATGCAAGATCATAAACAACATAGACATAACATAAGATATATTTCAGTATAGCAACTCAATCATAACACCAATATTCATCGGATCCCAACAAACCAAACATGTAGAATTACATAACGGTGATCTCAATCATGTAGGGCAGCTCATGAGATCTAAACATGAAGCACATGGTGGAGAGGACAACCATCTAGCTACTGCTATGGACCCATAGTCCAAGGTAGACTACTCACTCATCGTGCCGGAGGCAAGCATGGCGATGAAGAAGACCTTTGGTGGCGATTCCCCTCTCCGGCAGGGTACCGGGAAGAGCTTCTGGACCCTCCCGATCTCGGGTCGACGACGACAGCGGATCGCGATGTGTTTCTGGAAAATTGATCGGGTACTTAGGTCTAAAGGCTGGAGCCTTTAGTCGCGCTTTGTTAGTCCCGGTTGCGGCAACCGGGATTAATGGGCTTTACAACCGGGATTGAAGGTCTTTTTTCCACCAGTGTCTTCACCATTTTTCATGAAGAGTATAAACTTCTTACACAAGAGAGAAGTAAACAAGGCCTTGAAGATTTTTCACGTAAGTTGCATAATTCTTGGTTCCATTTTCTCCTCGGGTACACGATTATGTGTTAGGGAAACGCCGGGCCGCTAATCTAAGCCATGCATAATTCATGGTGGAAATTTGCAACATACCCATGGTGAACATACGACGACATATCTCACAATAAAAAGCTAAACAAAAGGCAAATAAAAGAGATGTCGAGGTGTTCATTGTCTGCTTGTCCTGTCATTTTGGTGTGGGCTTGTTCCATGTCATCGGGCACGGAGGTACCCCATTGGCGGTTCTCAATGATATGCATATACTTACAATGACAAGAGCCTTGCTTGGGACTCTAAGTAAAGTAGCATGAGGTTTGGGTACTCATATTCACGGGACACGAGGTTTTCAACTTATGATTTGTCAAGCATATGCATCATAATTTTTCTCGCATTAACTTTAACCATTCAAGATGCTTATGATGGGGGCAATGAGAGCTCAAAGCCGGTAAGTACCATAATTTTTGAAGGTTATAAAACTTGCAATCACTGCTTCCCTCTGCGAAGGGCCTTTCTTCTACTTTTATGTTGAGTCACCACCTTCTATATTTATGCACCATTAAGAGAGCATAGTTGTCATTCTTAGTGTAATATGCATTGTCCCAAAGTTCATTGATTGACTCATATTGTTGGTTTCACTTGTTCTTAAATTATTTGTATCTAGTCGCCCTCTTAAACTTGAAGGTGTCCTATGCATTTATGTTTTGCTCTCTTTGAAGGACAAGCTGAAAACCATTTGTATGTTTTTCCTTATGATTTGAACACACGTTTGACTTTCATTGTTTCATTTTCATGATCTTTTGTTTGTGTTCATTTGCATGTTTACAACATGGTTGCTAAGTTCTTATTGTCAAGATTATATCTTCATGCCCATGTTTTAAGTTCTTATGATCCCAGCTCACAAATGCTTACATACATGATCAAGATTGTGTAGGTGCATGTCACCTCAAAAATTATTCTTTTGTTATCACTTACCTACTCGAGGACAAGCAGGAGTTAAGCTTGGGGATGCTTGATACGTCGGGGGGTCTTTATAGGCGAAAGAGCAGCGTCAGAGGTGGACTAGGGGGCCCACACCACCAGGGGGCGCAGGCCAGCCCTAGGCCGCGCCGCCCTATGGTGTGGCCGCCCTCTGGCTCGGCTCTGTTTCCTTTTCGGTCTTCTAGAAGCTCCGTGAAATATCTGGACGTCTGGCTTTTGTTTCGTCCAATTCCGAGAATATTTCCTGTGTAGCATTTTTGAAACACAAAAACAGTAGAAAACAGGGAACTGGCACTGTGGCATCTCGTTAATAGGTTAGTTCCAGAAAATGCATAAAAATGCCACGAAGTGTAACGAAACACTAAACAAATGGTGCAAAAACAAGCATGGAGCATCAAAAATTATGGATACGTTTGAGACGTATCAGCATCCCCAAGCTTAACTCCTGCTCGTCCTCGAGTAGGTAAGTGATAACAAAAGAAATTATTTTTGATGTGACATGCACCTACACAATCTTGACGATATATGTAAGCGTTGTGTGCTGGGATCAAAGAACTTAAAACATGGGCATGAAAGACATAATCTTGATAGAAGAAACTTAGCAACCATGTTATAACATGAAAATGAACACAAACAAAAGATCATAAAAATGAAACAATGAAAGTCAAACGTGTGTTCAAATCATAAGGAAAAACATATAAATGGTTTTCAGCTTGTCCTTAATGAGAGAGCAAACATTAATGCATAGGACACCTTCAAGTTTAAGAGGGTGACTAGATACAAATAATTTGAGAACAAGTGAAACCAACAATATGAATCAATCAATGAAAACTTTGGGACAATGCACATTATACTCAGAATGACAACTATGCTCTCTTAATGGTGCATAAAGATAGAAGGTGGTGACTCAACATAAAAGTAAAAGAAAGGCCCTTCGCGGAGGGAAGCAGTGATTGCAAGTTTTATAAACCTTCAAAAATTATGGTACTTACCGGCTTTGAGCTCTCATTGCCCCCATCATAAGCATCTTGAATGGTTAAAGTTAATGCGAGTACACTTATGCTGCATATGCTTGACAAATCATAAGTTGAAAACCTCGTGTCCCGTGAATACGAATACCCAAACCTCATGCTACTCGACTTAGAGTCCCAAGCAAGCTCTTTTCATTGTAAATATATGTGTATCATCGAGAACCGCCAATTGGGTACCTGCGTGCCCGATGACATGGAACAAGCCCACATCAAAATGACAGGACAAACAGACAATGAACACCTCAATATCTCTTTTATTTACCATTGGTATAGCTTTTTATTGCGAGATGCATCATCGAATGTTCACTATGGGCATGCTGTAAATTTCCACCATGAATTATGCATGGCTTAGATTAGCGGCCCAGGCGTTTTCCTAACACATATAAAAACTCCATGATCCCGCAAGATTCCCAACTTATTTCACATCGCGAGTATCCATAAACAAAATCTCACGATATCAACTCAAATGAAAGATAGTGCAATGTTGAAAGCTTGCCCCATGACGGCATGGCTGGGCTAATTCCCAACTTACAACTTGCAAGCATAACAACACAACATAAGAGACCACAATGTCAAAATTTTAAAACGAGAAAAGTAAAGTGCCATCCGGTTCGTGAGAGCTTTACTGACCAATTTTCGCATAACACCAAAAAGAGTTTAATTTGAAGGATAGATAAAAGCAAGTCAAATTTACTTTGGAATAGCAAATTGCTAATAGGTATGTATGGTGGAAACTTTGGAACAACTTGGTTTTTAGGAGTTGGATGCACGAGTAGAGCTCCTACTCAGTACAAAATGAGGGCTAGCAAAAGACTGGGAGCGACCAACTAAGAGAGCAATAATGGCCATAATCATGCAAAGCGACAAAGCGACATTAAAAGAAGCATAAGATGGCATCAAAAGTCAAAAACTAAATGATCATAGAGGCAATGGCGACTTTGTATGAGTCTAACATGTGTGAGAATGCGCCAAGTCAACCCAAATAAAGCATCAAGGAGAAAACCAAAATAATGCTTCCAAATAATTAAAACAACGCATGATTTTTTCAAAGGCTCATTAAGCAATCTTAGTTATTTGAGACTAGTAATGCTACAACAAAACCACTAAGCATACTATCAAAAAGACATCAAGCACGACATGCCAAAGCCTAGGCCGCAGTCTACACAAGCTCCTTCTTGTACCACTTTTTTGCATAAAGCTTTTTCTCTTTTTCAACACCATTCAAACTTTTTATCACCAACTCTTTTGATGAAAACCAATATAGACCAGAGGAAAAAATACACCTTGATGTAAAGATATAACAAGATCTGAACACAAATCAAGGCGAAAATCGAAAGCTAAACGCAGTTCTAGAAAAAGAGAACACTCGTGGAAACGATAAGAATGAAAAATGGAGTGTTTTTAGCAAATGAAAAGCAAAGCAACTTCTCCAAAAGAAATTTGTTGGGGTCCAACCATTTATTGCAGTAAACAAAACTAAAGAAAACTGAAAACTAAAACAACTGACGCTCTAAGAAAAACACATAATGTATAAAGCAATAAAAATATAGCGTATTGAAAGGTGACCTGATTTTTGCCGATGAAGAAGGGATGCCTCGGGGGCATCCCCAAGCTTTGACGCTTGTACTTCTTGGATATTTCTTGGGGTGACATGGGCATCCCCAAGCTTGAGCTTTTGTCCATTCTTCAACTCATCTCATCATTCTCCGATCCCTACACTTGAAAACTTCCTTCATACAAAACTAAACACAAATCTATTAGCAACATTAGTGTAAGCATAACATAGAATCAACCCCTTTTTGCTTCAGGTTTCAACTCAAAAACACCACATATAAAGTATATACTACTGTAGCAACTTCCCCAAAAGTTCCATGATCAAAAGAACTCAAAAAGAAAGCGATAAAGCGGCAAACACAAATATTGGCAGAAATCTATCAAAATAGAACAGCTGACAAAGGTCGAATTTTTAGAGGGTTTTTCTGTTGCTCAAATCAAAAAGTGTTCAAATAATGAAAGTTTGGATATAACCTGGGGCATATCCACAAGAAATAGCAGGTCCAAAAGACATACAGAGAATTTTCACGAATTTTTATGGTGCAGCATCGAAAACTGTTTCAGGACAGCAACATCCCCAAATCTTACCTCGCTCAAATTAGGGGCTTCTCTTGGCACAAAAATGAAATAAAAATGATAAGGAGAGGTCATTACAGTAGTAATAACTTCCAAGACTCAAATAAAAGAAAAAGAACTGAATGTAAAAACATTAGGTTATCTCCCAAGAGTGCTTTTCTTTAACGCCTTTGAGCTAGGCGCAGAAAATGCGAATCAAGTAATATCAAGTGATGAAGTGCTAGGATCAGCGGGTGCCTTACGTCTTCCTTTCTTACCTTTGCTCTTGACTCTAGGAAAAATGTGGCTATTGCAAGGTGGAGAGATAAATCTTATATTGCCTTTTCCCACATCTATAACGGCGCCCAGGAGCTTCAGTAGGGATCTTCCAAGTGTGATTTGTCCTTTTCCTACACATTCAATAACAAGATAATCAGTAGATATCATTCTTCCTAGGACTTTTGTAAAAACTCCTTCAGCTATTCCAACGGGAAATATAGTGGCATTATTAGTAAGGGAAATTCCTTCTCTGTAACACCTCACTTTTTGTAACCCTATTTAAGTAGTGTTTAGTGAGCCAAAAATGAGGGCCAACAAAAACTTTTTGAGCAAGCCTCTAGAAGTACTATTTCTTTCTTGTTTGTCCTGGTTGTTATGTTAATGATGTCTGTTTGAGTTTCTTGTTGAACACTATTGTGAACCAACATAATCCTTGTGCCCTTGTGATCATGTCTTTATTTATGCCTTTAGCTATTTTTCAAAACCATTATCTTGGCAACCTCTCCTTTATAAAATTATTTTATTTGTCCAAAACAAGAGCCAAGATTTATCTTTGAGACAAAGCTTTTATCAAAACTAGTATTTACAAAAATTATCTGGACCTACAAAGTAGAGTGGTCCCACTATTTTACAAATTTATATTTTGTTCATATTTATAAAAGGATTTCAAACACCTTTAAGAAAAACTTTCTAAAAGAGATGCTATGTCTCCACTAGTTTCTGAAAAATCTACAAAAGCTTTACTCCATTATTTGAAGCTCTCTTTTCTACTTGACCATGGCATGATCATCATTGAGCACTTGTTCAATCATTGTTTTTGGTGATGCTAGATTAGCTTCAAATGATTGACCTTGTGTGGTGAGTTGACTTTGTGTGGCTTTGTTTGACTTTGATGAGTTGCTTGTGTGTAGATGTGATCTACAGGTAGGCCTGTGGCCTAACCAATCTAAAGCACATCAAATTATAAGATGGCCAGTAGGGATATTCTTATAAATTATTTTAGTCTATCTTCCAAATAAAATCCTATTTTAATATTTTCCTCTCTATAAACCCTAAAACTCCATTTCCTATGGATGGAGTATTTAGATTCAATTTTTTTTAATCAAAACTGATAAATGAGGTTCACTCTTTATGAGTACCCATTTCATTTTACAAATATCTTGTATAAAAATTATTTTCACAAATACCTTTCCTATTTTTTTTAAAAAAAATAAATAGCAGAGATGGGAAGAATACCCCCTTAGTATTATTATTGTCTCCAAAATTTTGGGAAGACTACCCAAGGTTTATAAAAGTGTTTGTGGTTTTTTTTATGAAACCCCACTTGGCTATCGTCAACCTTTCAATGAAACTCATCGACACCTATATCAAATCTATTTGACTTTGTGACCACGCCGCATCTCAAGATCTTATAGAAGTTCTCAAATAAATATGAGGATGCCTCTAAGCATCATAGGTGTTACTATCCACTCCTACCATCTTTCCAAGATCATACTTAGTTTATAAGTCCATCTCTTCTCTTCTTAGATTGGTTCCAATCCAATATCATCACTTGGATTAGTTGACTATTAGCTTAGTGGCCAAATCAGATCCTTATTTTATTTTATTTTTGCCAGATAGGATCTCATCATTATTCAAATGATCTTTCCATCCAATTATTAACAAAACTATAACACCTTTATTCCTTATTCTTTTGATTTCTTTTTCTACAAAACTATTTGAAGGTTTAAGCAAGTACTTTTCCAAAAGTGTTTCTTACAGAACAAATTGGGAAATGCGACCCATCTACACAATCATTCCATTTCCCACTATAAATTATTTATATAAAATTATTTCTTTCTTCTTGTTTCATAGTTTACAAAATGCATGGAAATGACAACTATGTCATTTCTTGATTTTCTTGCATATGTTAAATTTTAGAAAAAAATCTACTATGCTACCTATAGCAAGTAGAACCTTCTCAAAACAAAACCCTACATAATATTACCTCCTCCGATCCATCAAGCCATCAAAGCCTGCTTGTGCTTGAAATCAAATTTCAACCTAACTCAAACCCACTTAAATCCTTGCATGCAAATTCTCTCTATTTCAATCTCTCTCGCTCAATTGCCTAAAAAAAGAATATCAAAACCAGACCACCACAATGACCTCTCCACCCCTTTCTCCTTTGCGTGGACAGCCAGCACTGCTACAGTGCCGTCCTTGGTGGCTTGTGCTTGGAGAGGGAGATGTCACCCGAGACCAAAAATTTTGTGCAAGGTTTGGCACACTCTCTCTCCTCTCATCTCTCTGCCCTAGGTCGCTGCCAGTTGACCCTGCGAACCCAGCACACTCATGCGCGCCTCTCTGACATCCTCCTTTTCAAGATAGAGCACCCCAGCCTGCACGCACACGCCCGCGCATCCTCAACCGATGGTGGCCACGTCGGCATGGGCGCGCTGCTCACTCTCCACCCCACGCTGCATCTCGGTCCCTTTTGCTCTCTCTCGCGTGCACAACAGAGCACCACAACCACAGCGCACCTAGGAACGCACGAGTATGTCTACCCCTGGCACGGCACGCTCGCCCTTTTCTCTCTGCATTTAATCGAACACCTGGCGGGCATCGTGTCGATACTCTCTCTCCGAGCCAACCGGCCTCCCTCTGCCTTGCCCTCTCGCCAGCGACCCCGCCTCAACCTTGCGACCCGTCCGGCGCAGCCCAGCCCCGTATATTTGTTGGTATCCGCTTGTCCCCTGCGCCGCCCATGCTGGCCTATGAACGGTGAGCACCGCTGCTCATGGCCGTGCGCACGCCCCCTCCCTATCTTCTTAAACACGCTCCCCAGGTCTCCTATCGCCCTATCACACACTCTCTCCTCCAGGCAAACCCCAAACCGAGCCCAGCTCGTTACTTTCACCGCCAAAGAAGAAGCCGGGCCGGAGAGCTGTCGTCTCGCCGGCTGCTGCGACGAGGCCGTCGCCTTTTCCTCTAACCTCTCTCTGTCTCGCCGTCTTATACAATCTCTATGTCATCTAACCGCTCTCTTATCTCGCCCAGGATCCCGCTGAAAGGCCACCAACGTCAAGTTGTCCGTGCAGTCCGTTCCGGCGTCGAGCTCGCCTGCGATGCTCGCCGGCGACCGGGGAACCTCCTATGCATCCGTGGCGACCAAGGAGACCCTCCCTGCCTTCCCTGCAGCGCTTCCGTTGCCCTAGACTCTCCCGCGGTGAGTTCTCCTTCGATCTCCGTTGATCTCCGTCGAGGCCAGCTAGCAGGCGTCGGGCATAGCTGCGCTCGTGCATGAGCTAACCTGTAGCACGATTCATAAAGCACTCATTTGTTTTGTTTTTTCTACTAGTCAATTGTTTGGTCACAGCGCATAGCTAATTTGGCCGGCCTGGCGCTGCGCTGCATTGGCCAGTCTGATCCGGCCCGATGCTATTTTTTTTTCTTTGGAATTCTGTTATCTTTTTCTTTTGATCTGCATCTTGCAAAATTCATAGAGAATTAAATATGAGCCCAAATTGGATGATTCAAATTTCCATGTGAACCTTACAGTATTCTCTAACTCCCAGTACTGCATGCATGATTTTTAGGGCATTAGAGAATATCTGTGATTTATTTGTTGTAGATCTAGGGCTTTATCTTCATAAATCCAAATCTGGAGTTGTGTGTGATGAAAATGTTTGATTCCAATTTTCAGAGATGAAATGTTGTTATGTTAAGCTACAGGAACTGGATTTACTATTTTAGGAGTATTATATTTCCTGCAGTAATTACTTTAGTGATAATAAAGATCTGCTTTGATTTAATTATTGTGCACAGTAAGTTTATTATTTTTGGGTGAATCCACCTCTGGTGTGTTCTACATTGCAGTAGCTTTCCAAAGTGATCTCTGGAAGAATTTTAGTAGTTACAGAAAGTTTTAGAGTTTTAAATTGCTTTTCTAGTGGTAATTGAGACTAGGAAATTCATTATAATTCAACCCCAACCTATTTTGGAGTGATTCCAATTGGGTTGACTTTATGAACTTGTTAGCTATCTGAGGCTATGCTGGTTGGCATGTTTTGATCAAGTTTGGAGCCTGCTTTATGTTTGTGTTGACTATAGGGTTATTTTCTATTAAAAATTTGTTTTCCCTATTAATAAAGTGACTTTACTTTTATAAGAGGAAATCTTGGTTCAGAACTTGTTTCTTATCTTCAAGTATGCTGAACATGTTATTTGACCTATGTGACCCCCTGCATGCTTGATTGAGAGGAAGTGGTGTGGTGCTTGCTATGTTTGAAAAAAACCCTAGTTTTAATAGGAGTACCTTGCTACTAAAAATCTATGGGATCTTATTTTAGATTCTAAACATGTTTATTTCTGATACTCTTTGATTATGCGATGTTGAGTGGTGAAGTGTTTGTGACTTGTGTATGCATGTATACTTATTGTGCGCTTTTATTTTTCCGGCGATAGATGCGAGCGACGAGTGTGCGGAGGAGGGAGAGGTCTTTGAAAATCAAGAAGAAGGAGATCAGGGACAAGCCAACCAAGGCAAGCCATCTACTTGTTACATATCTGAATCCTATCATGGCACTATGCATTATTCTACTCTGCTCTTACTACTATGCATTGTTTTCTTATATTGCTATTTATCCCTAGATAGCAATAGATGGTGACTTAGCTCCACAAGTCACATTGTTATCATCCATGGAGGATGACTCCCTTACCACCTATCATTACCCCTAATTGTAGAGGCTCGATGATTAGAATCGAAGTCTTTGGGAAACACTTGTAGTGGAGCCAAAAACTCTAGGATGGGATAACTCTCGGAAAAGTTCTCAAAAATGGTTACGAAAACCTTGGAGTAGTATCTACTCCACTGAAGTGTTTACTAAATGATTTTTGGGACAAATGGACTCTTGGGTTATGGAAGGAAGAAGTTAGTGGTTTCAGAAAAAGGCATCGGTGTTTCTTTGTAGTCGCTCGAAGCAATTAAACTGTGCAACCACATTACCCGGTATGGGACGGGCTTAGTTTGAAGTTTATTTGCCTTAGTGCGGGGAGCCTCATACTATATAGGGGTTTGCAGGACTCCGGAATCCGGGTTGCCGCTAGTTTATGGGCAATAGTAAATCGGGATCCTTCGGGATTTATCTGGCCGGAAGACACTTGGGTTCTCCCGCCGTGGCGCCAGAGTGACACTCTGAAGGAGGTACTGCCGGGGCGTGCCGGGGAGGTAAACTCCATAGGGTAGGCACCCGTACTAAGGGAGATAGATGGAGGCTTTGATCGATTATCCGAACCCCGCATACTTATGTATGACGGTCCGTGGTGATATCCCGGCGGATTTATCGGTTGGTGTGGGTAAAGTGTACAACCTCTGCAGAGGGTAAAACTATTCGAATAGCCGCGTCCTCGGTTATCGACGGTTGTGGAGATCACTACATTGCCCAATGTCAGGTTTTGGTTTTATAAATGGTTTTCTGGAAAAATGGAGTTTTGTGCCGGACGGAGTACTTGGAGGGTACTGCCATGGCACGGGAGTGGATCAGAGTACTTGGAGGGTACTGCCGATGCTTTGAGGTGGTCATGTTCGATTGACCACCGATCTATTCTAAAAAGGAGTTTCCCCCTTCCCTAGAGATTTTACTCAATAATTCTAAAATTCTTCTTTAATAAGGATATAGAAATGTCGTGGGACATGCTATATCGACACGAGAAGTTAGTAACACATAGTCACTGAAAACTAAATCAACCCTTGCTACAGCCATATAGCATGTGAATGTTCTCTCTTAGATGGTTTGCGAGTACAATTCCAAAATGTACTCACGGCTTTGTCCCTGGCTATTAACCTGGCCAGACTTTGGAGATGACTATGAAGAGGATGACGAGGAGTTCGACGACGCCGGTGCGAACTAGGAACGTCTCCCAGTCAGCTGCCTGTAGGGCAATATCATGCTTGGTCATGTGACCAATTGTAAGTATATTATTCGGTACTGTAAAGGATGATGTAATTCTGTTATCAACTCGGATATGTGGATTCACGACACACTGATCATGGGATCGTGAATTGTATGCATATCGGGTATTCCGGATAGGTAATCCGGGGTCCCCACATTCTCCCCCCTCAGAAAGCTTCCAAAGACTCAAAGATTCATAAACATCCTTTGGCATAAGACAAAATCCAGACATAATATCACAACGAGCATGAAAAGTTTCACCACCAATGGTGATTTTTACCGTAGGATACCAACTCTAAGGTTCAGAATTTGTTGGTACATAATCAAAATGCTGGCGCAAAGTATTGTAACAAGTATTCAAACTAGCAGTGCGAGTCTCAAGAGTATTAAGTCTATTAAAAATGCACACAAGAGAGGAATCAAAATAGGTTGGCATGCTATAAATTGTAATCAACTTTTTTATAATATTGAAGGCTTGATCTCCATCACAATGAAGGAAATCTCCTTCTGCAGTAGCATCCAAAGCATATCTATAATGAAGAGCAAGTCCAAAGTAGAAGCAACTAAGAAGCAAACTCAAGGTTATTTTCGGTTCAGTCTTTCCATGCCAATCATAAATTCTAGACCAAGCTTCTTTAAAACTTTCCTCATCCTTTTGTTTAAAAGTGAAAATCATATCCTTGGGCGACATAGTAGTAGCAACTGAACTGGACATAGTAAACAACTATAAAGGATACTAATTTTTTTGTGTTTTTGATAAAACGATGCAAGTAAAAATAAAGTAAAAGCAAAACTTAAAACAAAGTAAAGGATGTGCGTGCGAAAACTCCCCTTGCAGAAGTCTTCTTTTTCCTCCCCAGCAACGGCGCCAGTAAATTCTTGATGCTTGCGGTATGGTTAATGTGAATCACCGTCCAGTTGGGAACCGCAAGAGGAAGGTATGATGAATATAGCAGCAAGGTTTTCCCTCAGTAAGAAACCAAGGTTTATCGATCCGAAGGGGAAGAAGCCAAACGACTGAAGGTGATGCTTGCTAGCTTGCGACAGCTCTGGACAATTTATAAGGTGCCTCGTCCAAGCTTTGCTTTGCCAGCTGCAACGCGGAACCTGCACACAACACAACCAAATACTTTGCTCCCAACTTACGATGAGGTTGTCAATCTCACAGGTTTGCTTGAAACAAAGGAATGAGCGTATCGAGTGGAAAATAGTAATAGTATGCGAGTAAAGTAAACAGTGCGTGTAAAGTAAACAGGTGATAGCAATATAATGGAAATAGGACCGGGGTCCACAGTTCACTAGTGGTGTCTCTCCATAAGATAAAATATCACATGCTGGGTAAACAAATTACAGTTGGGCAATTGATAGAATAAAGACAACGTGCATGTCGAGAGGATCACTATGAGATTTACTCTGGGCATTACAACAAGATACATAGACCACCATCCAACTGCATCTATGACTAATAATCCACTTGTGGCGAATCAATCCGAGAACTCCACAAGTATTAAGTTGTGAACAACAGATAATTGCATTAAGCAAAGTGTGTAATGTAAACAAAGCATATGCCCTCGAGCATATGAATGTTGTTTTCCCCCTAGTAGCAACAGCACATCTACAACCTTAGAGGTTTCTGTCACTCCCCCAGATTAAATAGAGGCATGAACCCACTATCTAGCATAAATACCCCCTCTTGGAGTCACTAGCAACTACTCGGCCAAGATAGCTACTAACAACAGAGAGCATGCAAGATCATAAACAACATAGAGATAACATAAGATAAAATTCAGTACATCAACTTAATCATAACGCCAATATTCATCGAATCCCAACAAACACAACATGTAGAATTACATAAAGGTAGTCTCGATCATGTAAAGCAGCTCACGAGATCTAAACATGAAGCACATGGTGGAGAAGACAACCATCTAGCTACTGCTATGGACCCATAGTCCAAGGTAGACTACTCACTCATCGCACCGGAGGCAAGCATGGTGATGAAGAAGACCTCCGGTGGCGATTCCCCTCTCCGGCAGGGTGCTGGAAAGAGCTTCTGGACCCTCCCGATCTCGGGTCGATGATGGCGGCGGATCCCGATGTGTTTTTGGAAAAGTGATCGGGTATTTAGGTTTTTCCCGTCGGGGGGTCTTTATAGGCGAAGGGGCAGCATCAGAGGTGGACCAGGGGGCCCACACCACCAGGGGGCGTGGGCTAGCCCTAGGCCGCGCCGCCCTATGGTGTGGCCACCCTCTGGCTCGGCTCCGTCTCCTCTTCGGTCTTCTGGAAGCTCCGTGAAATATCTAGACATCTAGCTTTTGTTTCGTCCAATTCTGAGAATATTTCTTGTGTAGCATTTCTGAAACACAAAAACAGTAGAAAACAGGGAACTGACACTGTGGCATCTCGTTAATAGGTTAGTTCCGGAAAATGCATAAAAATAGCACGAAGTGTAACGAAACACTAAACAAATGGTGCAAAAACAAGCATGGAGCATCAAAAATTATGGATACGTTTGAGACGTATCAGTGAGCACAAATGTTATTGAACCGCGAAAAGACGTGCTTGGATTCGTTGACATTGGGTCTTATGATGTAGCACACATGGGTATGCATCATGCCAAGTGCTGCTTGGTGATGGCGCCAGAAAAGTGCTGTGGCGTTTGTTGACGTGGGAGCAGTAAGTCCTTGTGCGTGGTGAATGACCAGCCCGTTGGGAACCCCAAGAGGAAGGTATGATGAGTGTAGCGGCTAGTTTTCCCTCAGTTAAGAAACCAAGGTTTATCGATCAGGAGAAGGGAGACGGTGACGACTGAAGGTGTTTGTGGAACCTGCACACACACAGACAAATACTTTGTTCCCAACTTGTGATGAGGTTGTCAATCTCACCGGTTTGCTTGAAACAAAGGTTATGAGTGTATCGAGTGGAAAACAGTAGTAAAATGCTAGTAAAGTAAACAGTGCGGGAATAGTAAATAGGTGATTGCAATATGATTAAAATAGGACCGGGGTCCACAGTTCACTAGTGGTGTCTCTCCATAGATAAAATAACATGCTGGGTAAACAAATTACAGTTGGGCAATTGATAGAATAAAGATAACGTGATATGTCAAGAAGATCACTATGAGATTCACTCTGGGCATTACAACAAAATACATAGACCGCCATCCAACTGCATCTATGACTAATAATCCACCCTCGGGGATATCATCCGAACACCCCGAAAGTATTAAGTTGCGAACAACAGATAATTGCATTAAGCAAAGTGTGTAATGTAAACAAAGCATATGCCCTTGAGCATATGAATGTTGTTTTCTCCCTAGTAGCAACAGCACATCTACCACCTTAGAGGTTTCTGTCACTCCCCCAGGTGAAATAGAGGCATGAACCCACTATCGAGCATAAATACCCCCTCTTGGAGTCACTAGCAACTACTCAGCCAAGATAGCTACTAACAACGGAGAGCATGCAAGATCATAAACAACATAGAGATAACAAAAGATATAATTCAGTACAGCAACTTAATCATAAACACCAATATTCATCGGATCCCAACAAACCAACATCATACAATTACATAACGGTGATCTCAATCATGTAGGGCAGCTCATGAGATCTAAACATGAAGCACATGGTGGAGAAGACAACCATCTAGCTACTGCTATGGACCCATAGTCCAAGGTAGACTACTCACTCATCGCTCCGGAGGCAAGCATGGCGATGAAGAAGACCTCCGGTGGCGATTCCCCTCTCCGGCAGGGTGCCGGGAAGAGCTTCTGGACCCTCCCGATCTTCGGGTCGATGGCGGCGGCGGATCGCGATGTATTCTGGAAAACTGATCGGGCCCTTAGGTTTTTCTCGTCAGGGGGTACTTATAGGCGAAAGGGCGATGTCAGAGGAGGGACAACGGCCCCTCACACGGGCCCGGCGCGGCCAGGGGGTAGGCCGCGCCACCCCTGTGTGTGGGGGCCACTTGGCCCCCCTCCGTCAGGTCTTCTGATCTCTGGGAGCTCCCCGGTGAAATATGACTTCAGGAACTTGTTTCGTCCAATTCCGAGAATATTTCCTGTGTATCACTTCTGAAACACAAAAACAGCAGAAAACAGGAAACTGGCACTGTGGCACTTCGTTAATAGGTTAGTTCCGGAAAATGTATAAAAATGCCACTAAGTGTAACGAAACAATAGGCAAATGGTGTAAAACAAAGCATGGAGCATCAAAAATTATAGATACGTTTGAGACGTATCAAGCATCCCCAAGCTTAACTCCTGCTCGTCCTCGAGTAGGTAAGTGATAACAAAGAATAATTTTTGAGGTGACATGCACCTACACAATCTTGATCATATATGTAAGCATTGATGAGCTGGGATCAATAGAACTTAAAACATGGGCATGAAAGATATAATCATGACAATAAAAACTTAGCAACCATGTTGTAAACATGCAAATGAACACAAACAAAAGATCATGATAATGAAACAATGAAAGTCAAACGTGTGTTCAAATCATAAGGAAAAACATACAAGTGGTTTTCAGCTTGTCCTTCAAAGAGAGCAAAACATAAATGCATAGGACACCTCAAAGTTTAAGAGGGCGACTAGATACAAATAATTTAAGAACAAGTGAAACCAATCAATATGAGTCAATCAATGAACCTTGGGACAATGCATATCACACTAAGAATGACAACTATGCTCTCTTAATGGTGCATAAAGAAAGAAGGTGGTGACTCAACATAAAAGTAGAAGAAAGGCCCTTCGCAGAGGGAAGCAGTGATTGCAAGTTTTATAACCTTCAAAAATTATGGTACTTACCGGCTTTGAGCTCTCATTGCCCCCATCATAAGCATCTTGAATGGTTAAAGTTAATGCGAGAACAATTATGATGCATATGCTTAACAAATCATAAGTTGAAAACCTCGTGTCCCGTGAATACAAGTACCCAAACCATGCTAGTTTACTTAGAGTCCCAAGCAAGGCTCTTGTCATTGTAAGTATATGCATATCATTGAGAACCGCCAATGGGGTACCTCCGTGCCCGATGACATGGAACAAGCCCACACCAAAATGACAGGACAAGCAGACAATGAACACCTCGGCATCTCTTTTATTTGCTATATTGTTTAGCTTTTTATTGTGAGATGCGTCGTCGAATGTTCACCATGGGTATGCTGCAAATTTCCACCATGAATTATGCATGGCTTAGATTGGCGGCCCGGCGTTTCCCTAACACATATAAAAACTCCATGATCCTCACAAGATTCCCAATTCATTTCACACAGCGGGCATCCATAAACAAAAGATCACGATATCAACTCAAATAGGAAGTGCAATGTTGAAAGCTTGCCCCATGACGGCATGGTTGGGCTAGAATCCAACTTACAACTTGCAAGCATAACAACTCAGCATAAAAGACCACAATGTCAAATTTTTAGAACAGGAAAAAGTAAAGTGTGCCTTCCGGTTCGTGAGAGCTTTACTGACCGAATTTCGCATAACACTGGTAAGAGTTTAATTTGAAGAGAATATAAAAGCAAGTCAAATTTACTTGGAATAGCAAATTGCTAGTAGGTATGTATGGTGGACACAATGGAAAACTTGGCTTTTAGGAGTTGGATGCACGAGTAGAGCTCATACTCAGTACAAGGCGAGGGCTAGCAAAAGACTGGGAGCGACCAACTAAGAGAGCAGTAATGGCCATAATCATGCAAAGCGACAAAGCGACATTAAAAGAAGCATACGATGGCATCAAAAGTCAAAAACTAAATGATCATGAAGGCTAATGGCGACTTTGGAAGAGTCTAACATGTGTGAGCATGCGCCAAGTCAACCCAAATAAAGCATCAAGGAGAAAACCAAAATAATGCTTCCATACAATAAAAACAACGCATGATTTTTTCAAAGGCTCATTAAGCAATCTCAGTTATTTGAGACAAGTCATGCTACAGCAAAACCACTAAGCATACTATCAAAAAGACATCAAGCATGACATGAAAAAGCCTAAGCCGCAGTCTACACAAGCTCCTTCTTGTACCACTATTTTGCACAAAGCTTTTTCTCTTTTCCAACACCATTTGAAATTTTTAAAGACACCTCTTTTGATGAAAACCAATAAAGTTCAGAGGCAAAAATGCACCTTGATGAAAAGATATGACAAGATCTGAATGCATATCAAGGCGAAAACGAAAACCAAAAGCAGTAGCAGAAAAACTAGAATGCTCGATTAATAAGAGTGAAAACTAGAGCATTCTTGCAAATGAAAACGAGTCAACTTCTCCAAAGGAAATTTGTTGGGGTCCAACCATTTATTGCAGCAAACAAACAAACTAAGAAAACTAAAACAACTGACGCTCCAAGAAAAACACATAGTGCATGAAGCAATAAAAATATAGTGTTTTGAAAGGTGACCTGATTTTTGCCGATGAAGAAGGGGTGCCTCGGGGGCATCCCCAAGCTTTGACGCTTGTACTTCTTGGATATTTCTTGGGGTGATGCATGGGCATCCCCAAGCTTGAGCTTTTGTCCATTCTTCAACTCATCTCATCATTCTCCAATCCCTACACTTGAAAACTTCCTTCATACAAAACTAAACACAATTCTATTAGCAACATTAGTGTAAGCATAAAATATATTCATCCTATTTTAGCTTCAGGTTTCAACCCAAAACCACCACATATAAAGTATATACTACTGTAGCAACTTCCACAAGAGTTCCATGATCAAAAAGAACTCAAAAGAAAGCGATAAAGTGGCAAAAACAAATATTGGCAGAAATCTGTCAAAACTGGACAGCTGATAATGGACGAATTTTTGAGGGATTTTATGTTGCTCAAATCAAAAAGTGTTCAACTAAGAAAAGTTTGGATATAACCTGGGGCATATGCACAAGAAATCGCAGGTCCAAAAGATAAACAGAGAATTTTCACGAATGTTTACGGTGCAGCACCGAAAACAGTTTCAGGACAGCAATAACCCCAAATCTTTACCTCACTCAAATTAGAGGCTTATCTTGGCACAAAAACGAAATAAACAAGATAAGGAGCGGTCATTACAGTAGTAATGACTTCCAAGACTCAAATAAAAGAAAAAGTACTGAAAAGTAAACAATGGGTTATCTCCCAAGAGTGCTTTTCTTTAACGCCTTTGAGCTAGGCGCAGAAAATTGCGAATCAAGTAATATCAAGTGATGAAGCATCAAGCTCATAATTTGCTCTAAGAATAGAGTCAAAAAGTAATTTCTTTCTTTTCCTAGGGAAGTGTTCCATACCTTTCTTTAGTGGGAATTGATACTTGATAGTGCCTTCCCTCATATCAATAATAACACCTACAGTTCGAAGAAAAGGTCTTCCCAAAATAATAGGACATGAAGCATGGCATTCAACGTCCATAACAAGAAAATCAACGGGAACAAGGTTATTGTTAACCACAATAAGAACATCATTAATCCTTCCCAAAGGTTTCTTCTTAGCAACATCAGCAATAGGAACATCAAAATAACACTTTTCAAGTGGTGGTAAATCAAGCATGTCATAAATCTTTCTAGGCATGATAGAAATACTAGCACCTAGATCACATAAAGCATGGCAATCATAAACATTAACATGCATATCAATGATGGGTTCCCAACCATCTTCTAACTTCTTGGGAACAGAGGCTTTTTGCTTCAACTTTTCATCCCTAATCTTTATGAGAGCATTGGTAATATGCTTAGTAAAAGCAATATTTAAAGAACTAGCATTGGGAGTCAAAGCAAGCTTTTGCAAGAACAAAATAACTTCAGATAAATTGCAGCCATCAACATCAAAATCATTAAAGGAAATAGAGCTATCATCTCCCACACTCCGAAAAATTTCAGCACTCTTTTGAGAAAAAGTTTTGGCAGTTTTAGGCTTTTAAGCACAAGGAGTGGGAGTTTTCTCTACACCAATCAAAGTAAGAGGGTTGCTATCAGTAGGATCAACATCATTAGAGGTAGTAATAGTACATACCTTCATCTCTCTAGCCATCTCATCTTCTCTTTCCCACCTAGCATGCAATTCCGCTAACAATCTAATATTTCTATCAATTCCAACTTGGGTAGCATTAGCGGCAGCAACAATATTGCTCACATTCACATCATTAGGAAACACTTTTAATTTCAGAAGTTCAACATCATGAGCAAGGCTATCAACTTTAGAAGCAAGAATATCAATTTTGCCTAACTTTTCCTCAACAGACTTATTAAAAGCAGTTTGTTTACCGATGAAGTCCTTGAGCATTACCTCAAGCTCGGAGGGCGCGGCCCTAGTGTTGTTGTAGGAATTACCATAAGAGTTACCATAACCATTACCATTGGTAGAAGGATACGGCCTATAATTGTTACTAGCAAAATTGTTCCTATAAGCATTGTTATTAAAATTATTATTTCTAATGAAATTCACATCAACTTGCTCTTC
This sequence comes from Dactylis glomerata, assembly GCA_007115705.1. Classification (NCBI taxonomy): domain Eukaryota; kingdom Viridiplantae; phylum Streptophyta; class Magnoliopsida; order Poales; family Poaceae; genus Dactylis; species Dactylis glomerata. Next base: position 1,007,419 of record QXEO01000450.1, on the reverse strand, counting down.
TTGAGCAACCAGAGAGGCCAAAGGAACATTATTAGGATCAACATGAGTCCTATCATTAGCAAGCATAGCCATAATTGTATCAATCTTATCACTCAAGGAAGAGGTTTCCTCAACAGAATTTACCTTCTTACCTTGTGGAGCTCTCTCGGTGTGCCATTCAGAATAATTTACCATCATGTTGTCGAGTAGCTTTGATGCGGCGCCCAAAGTAAGGGACATAAAAGTGCCTCCAGCAGCTGAATCAAGTAGATTCCTTGAAGAAAAATTCAGTCCTGCATAAAAAGTTTGGATGATCATCCAAGTAGTCAGTCCATGAGTGGGGCAATTCTTTATCATAGATTTCATTCTTTCCCAAGCTTGAGCAACATGTTCATTATCAAACTGAGTAAACTTCATAATATTGCTACGCAACGATATAATCTTAGCAGGAGGATAATATCTACCAATAAAAGCATCCTTACACTTAGCCCATGAATCAATACTATTCTTAGTCAAAGACAGCAACCAATCTTTAGCCTTTCCTCTCAAAGAAAAAGGAAACAACTTGAGCTTAATAATATCACTATCAACATCCTTATATTTCTGCATCTCACATAGCTCAACAAAATTGTTGAGATGAGCTGCAACATCTTCAGTACTAGCACCAGAAAATTGCTCTTTCATAACAAGGTTCAATAAAGCAGGCTTGATCTCATAAAAAGTAGTAGCAGGAACAGTTGGTGCAATAGGTGTGCAGATAAAATCACTATTGTTCGTGCTAGCAAAGTCACACAACTTGGTGTTTTCAGGAGTACCCATTTCAGCAAAACGAAAGTAAACAAGTAAAAACAACTACCAAGGATTCTAATTTTTTTTGGGTTTTTGATATAAAAAGCAATGCAGGTAAAATAAAGTAAAGTAAAGCAAAACAAATAACAAAGTAAAGTATGTGTGTGCGAAGAACTCCCCTCGCAGAAGTCTTCTCTTCCTTCCCCGGCAACGGCGCCAGAAAATTAGCTGCTGCTTGGTGATGGCGCTAGAAAAGTGCTGTGGCGTTTGTTGACGTGGGAGCAGTAAGTCCTTGTGCGTGGTGAATGACCAGCCCGTTGGGAACCCCAAGAGGAAGGTATGATGAGTGTAGCGGCTAGTTTTCCCTCAGTTAAGAAACCAAGGTTTATCGATCAGGAGAAGGGAGACGGTGACGACTGAAGGTGTTTGTGGAACCTGCACACACACAGACAAATACTTTGTTCCCAACTTGCGATGAGGTTGTCAATCTCACCGGTTTGCTTGAAACAAAGGTTATGAGTGTATCGAGTGGAAAACAGTAGTAAAATGCTAGTAAAGTAAACAGTGCGGGAATAGTAAACAGGTGATTGCAATATGATTAAAATAGGACCGGGGTCCACAGTTCACTAGTGGTGTCTCTCCATAGATAAAATAACATGCTGGGTAAACAAATTACAGTTGGGCAATTGATAGAATAAAGATAACGTGATATGTCAAGAAGATCACTATGAAATTCACTCTGGGCATTACAACAAAATACATAGACCGCCATCCAACTGCATCTATGACTAATAATCCACCCTCAGGGATATCATCCGAACACCCCGAAAGTATTAAGTTGCGAACAACAGATAATTGCATTAAGCAAAGTGTGTAATGTAAACAAAGCATATGCCCTTGAGCATATGAATGTTGTTTTCTCCCTAGTAGCAACAGCACATCTACCACCTTAGAGGTTTCTGTCACTCCCCCAGGTGAAATAGAGGCATGAACCCACTATCGAGCATAAATACCCCCTCTTGGAGTCACTAGCAACTACTCGGCCAAGATAGCTACTAACAACGGAGAGCATGCAAGATCATAAACAACATAGAGATAACAAAAGATATAATTCAGTACAGCAACTTAATCATAAACACCAATATTCATCGGATCCCAACAAACCAACATCATACAATTACATAACGGTGATCTCAATCATGTAGGGCAGCTCATGAGATCTAAACATGAAGCACATGGTGGAGAAGACAACCATCTAGCTACTGCTATGGACCCATAGTCCAAGGTAGACTACTCACTCATCGCTCCGGAGGCAAGCATGGCGATGAAGAAGACCTCCGGTGGCGATTCCCCTCTCCGGCAGGGTGCCGGGAAGAGCTTCTGGACCCTCCCGATCTTCGGGTCGACGGCGGCGGCGGATCGCGATGTATTCTGGAAAACTGATCGGGCCCTTAGGTTTTTCTCGTCAGGGGGTACTTATAGGCGAAAGGGCGATGTCAGAGGAGGGACCACGGCCCCTCACACGGGCCCGGCGCGGCCAGGGGGTAGGCCGCGCCACCCCTGTGTGTGGGGGCCACGTGGCCCCCCTCCGTCAGGTCTTCTGATCTCTGGGAGCTCCCCGGTGAAATATGACTTCAGGAACTTGTTTCGTCCAATTCCGAGAATATTTCCTGTGTATCACTTCTGAAACACAAAAACAGCAGAAAACAGGAAACTGGCACTGTGGCACTTCGTTAATAGGTTAGTTCCGGAAAATGTATAAAAATGCCACTAAGTGTAACGAAACAATAGGCAAATGGTGTAAAACAAAGCATGGAGCATCAAAAATTATAGATACGTTTGAGACGTATCACCAAGTCATGGTAAGATGCTAGCCCCACATATGCGGCGCTACTAAGCTAGATAAACAAGTAAAATGCAAGAATATGTAACGTGTGCATCAATCTAAGTTTTTAGGATCAAGAATACCGAGTTCTCCTCTCAAAGCAACAAATCGAGCTTCATCCAAAGGTTTCGTAAAAATGTCCGCCAATTGATAATTTGTTCCCACATGAGTGAGAGCAACATCACCCCTTGAGACATGATCACGTAGGAAGTGGTGGCGAATGTCGATATGCTTGGTGCGTGAGTGTTGTACGGGGTTATGGGCGATCTTTATTGCACTTACATTGTCACATAGAAGAGGCACTGTACCAAGAGACACTCCATAGTCTTTCAAGGTTTGCTTCATCCATAACAATTGAGCACAACAAGATGCCGCAGTGATGTATTCGGCTTTGGCAGTGGATAGGGATATGGAGTTTTGTTTCTTAGACGACCAACTCACCAACGACCGGCCAATAAATTGGCAAGCCCCGGAGGTCGACTTCCGATCAACCTTGTCACCGGCCCAATCGAAATCCGTATAGCCGATGAGTTCAAAGGTTGACCCCTTTGGATACCAAAGCCTGAGAGTTGGAGTGAGAACAAGATACCTTAAAATCCGTTTGACCGCCACAAAGTGGCACACCTTCGGAGCGGATTGAAAATGAGCACACATTCCTACACTTAACATGATATCCGGCCTAGAAGCGCAAAGATAAAGCAAAGATCCAATCATGGAACGGTATACCTTTTGATCCACGGCTTTATCATTTTCTCTAAGGCCTAGTTGCCCATTAGTTGGCATGGGAGTCTTGGCGGTTTTTGCCTTGTCCATCTCGAACTTCTTGAGCATGTCCTGTACATACTTTTCTTGGGAGATGAAAGTTCCCTTCTCGAGTTGCTTCACTTGAAATCCTAAGAAAAACTTCAACTCCCCCATCATGGACATCTCAAATTTATCTGTCATCAACTTAGCAAAGTCTTTATTATGTTTGTCGTTAGTGCCACCAAAAATAATATCATCCACATAAATTTGACATATGAATAAATCACCCCCTTTAACCCACTTGGTGAAAAGGGTGGAATCGACCTTCCCCATTTGAAACCCATCCACGAGTAGAAAGTCCCTAAGATACTCATACCAAGCACGAGGAGCTTGCTTTAGTCCATAGAGTGCCTTATGGAGTCGATACACACGATTCAGGTAAACGGGGTCTTCAAAACCTGGGGGTTGAGCAACATATGCCTCCTCTTTTAAGGGGCCATTAAGAAAAGCACTTTTCACATCCATTTGATATAACTTGAAATTATGAAAGGATGCATAAGCAAGTAAGAGGCAGATAGCCTTGAGTCGAGCGATGGGCGCAAAGGTGTCCTCATAATCCATACCTTCTATTTGAGCAAACCCTTGCGCCACTAACCTTGCTTTATTACGAATGACGAGTCCATTTTCATCTTGTTTGTTCTTGAAGACCCATTTGGTTCATATGACGTTGATCCTATGATTTCTTGGTCTCTCCACAAGAGACCAAACCTTGTTGCGGGTGAAGCACTCTAGCTCCTCTTGCATGGCAATCACCCAATCTGGATCTTGCAAAGCTTCATGTACCTTCAAGGGTTCAAAACTAGAGACAAAAGCATGAAATTCACTAAACGTACATAGTAAAGCCATTTGTTTTGCTAGTTCTCTACGGGTAAGCACTCCCTTGGAGATATTGCCAAGGATACGATCCACCATGATGTCACTTGATTTGGTTGCAGCCTTGACTTGATGAACTATTCCTATATGATCAATAAATTCTGCTTGAGAGGGCCTTTGATCATGATCGTCTTCTTGAGCTTGATCTTGAGAGGTAGTACCATTTTTTTCTCCATCTTGATCTTGCTCATTGGCTTGGGATCTTGATGTTTGTTCTTGTGTATGCGATTCCTCTTGATTAATAGGTTCCTCTTGAGATGACATAGGCTCCACTTGAGTTGAGCTAGGCTCCACTTGAGTTGAGCTAGGCTCCACTTGAGTTGAGCTTGAGTCTTCTTCATTGTTCGCTTGATCTTCATGATGATGGGTCTCACAAGGCAAAATATGCCCAATGCCCATGGTCCTTATGACTTGAGAAGATTCTTGATCACCTACATCACTTGGAAGAACTTGCTCTTCTTGGGAGCCATTATTCTCATCGAAGTCCACGTCACAAGATACTTCAACACGCCCGGTGGACTTGTTGTAGTATCTATAGGCGTGGGATTCGTCCGCATAACCAACAAAAATACCTTCAATAGTTCTAGATATGAATTTACCAAGCTTTTCTTTCTTGTTCTTGACGAAGCACTTGCAACCGAAGACACAGAAATATGAGACATTAGGCTTGTTCCCCATGAGAAGCTCATAGGGGGTCTTGTTGTAGATTGGACAAAGGAAGAGTCGATTTGAAGCATGAACCGCAGTGGCAATGGCTTCACCCCAAAAGTTATGAGGTGACTTGAATTCATCCAACATGGTCCTTGCCATTTCAATGAGAGTCCGATTTTTCCTCTCCACAACACCATTCATTTGAGGGGTATATGGTGCAGAGAATTGGTGCTTGATTCCCTCGTCTTCAACAAATTCTTGCATGGTATAGTTTTTGAACTCGGTGCCATTATCCGTCCTTATTGCCTTGATATCTTGACCATGAGTGCGCTGAGCTTGTTTGGCCCACTTAATGAATTCCACGTGAGTTTCATCTTTGGACTTGAGGAGAAACACCCACGTATACCGTGAATAATCATCAACAATGACCAGCCCGAATCTTCTTCCACCGAGAGTATCATAAGTTGTAGGTCCAAAGAGATCCAATTGAAGAAGCTCCAAAGGCCTTGAAGTGGAAATGATGCTCTTGGATGGATGTCGCTTGCCCAATTATTTACCGGCAACACAAGCACTACACACACGATCTCTTTCAATATCAACATCGGTTAGACCAACAACATGATCATCCTTTAGGAGTTGTTTAAGATTTCTCATGTTGACATGAGCTAGCCGGCGATGCCAAAGCCAACCCTTGTCAACCTTGGCCATTAGACATGTTGGGATGGAAGGGCTCTCTTTCGAGAAATCAACCACATAAAGCCCGTTCTCAACATGTCCAGTGAAAACCAAGTTGAGATTATCACTCCTAAAGACTTTCACATGATGTAAAGTAAAATAAGAATTATAACCCATACAACAAAGATGATGAACTGAAAGAAGATTATAACCAAGGGATTCAACAAGCATGATATTCTCAAGCGATAAATCCTTTGAGATTACCAACTTGCCTCGTCCCAATACCTTTCCCTTTGAAGTATCTCCAAACGAGATGCTTGAGTTTGAGTTGACATCTTCAATAAATTGCTCAAGCACCTCCTTTCCTCCGGTCATGTGATTTGTTCATCCACTATCAAGCACCTATTTTGGTCCACCGGAGGAGTAACCCTACACAATGAAGACTTACATTTAGGAACCCATTTTGCAATGGGTCCCTTGACATTAGTAACAAGTACTTTAGGTACCCAAATGCAATATAAACTATAAGCATACTCATTTCGGGGACCAACATATTTAGCGTAAACATTCCCATTAGTGCCCTTACATAGCACATAGGATGGATTACATTCTCCCGCGAAGTGGTGGTTAGGATTGCCCTTAGTGACCTTCCCAATACCAACACTCTTTTTGCCATTCTCATTTATCTTGTGCCCCTCTTGAACAAAATTGAACTTCTTAGGTGGAGTGACATTCTTCTTGTTCTTTCTTGGGTTATACCCAAGTCCTTGCTTTGGAGTCCTTGTCTTTTGCTGAGCGAGAACATTATCGAGCCCTTTCTTATTTTCATCCACATGGGATGCTTGAACAAATGAGGAGTTAGAGGCACATGTAATATCACCGACACGAATAGGATCATTTATAGTTCCAAGAACTTCATTGTGGATTACTTGAAGTTGATCATGATCCTCCCTAAGTTTCAAGAGCTCACACTTGACTAGTTTGCTTGTAACCTCAAGGTGTTCAAGATCCTTAGTAAGAGAAGCATGAGCAGTCTCAAGTTCCTTTTTAGAGAAATCAAGTTCTTGGGCAATTATAAGAGATCTATCAAGAGTATCAAGATTTTTAACTTTATCTTTTTCATAAGTTTCAATTTGTTGTGAAAGCATAAAGGAAGTGTTCTTTTCGCCGCTAAGCTCTTGCTTTAAGAGATTGTATCTCCGAACCCCATCTTCAATATGGGTATTCAATTCATCAATGGTCTCATTGCGTTGAGCAACGGTATCCATCAAGTATTCTTATTGAGCTCGAGCTTCGCCATGAAGAGAACACATAACTTTATATAATTTAGCAAGTAAAGCATCTTCATCTAACTCATCATTATTAATATTAGAGGGTGTAGCGGATGAAGTCACCTTGGCTCCCGTAGCCATGAGGCAAGTATGGGAGGATTTGTTGATGGTGCTCTTGTAGTCCTTGGAGTAGTCATACTTAAAAAGTGATCCGGACTCGGCAAGCACTAAACTAGCCATTCCAACAACATTCTCCTCTTCCTCATCTATCTCATCATCGGATGTATATTCAGTACCAAGGAGAGCTTTGACTTCTCTATTTTTATTCTTGAGGTTGATAGGATTAGGCTTCAACTTGGGCCTTATTTCCTTGGTGTACTTTGGCTTGTCTTCTCTCTTCTCATAAGGACATTTATCGGAGAAGTGTCCCGGTTCATCACAATTGTAGCAAAAACGCTTTCTCTCTTTAGTGAAACCTCCTTTCTTCATGGTGAATTTTCCATACTTCTTGGCAAAGAAGGCCAAGTCCACATCAAGCTCACTAGTTAAAGTCATCACTTCTTCTTCATCATGAGCTTCATTCTCATTTTATTCTTCATGATATAAGACAACCTTGGCTTTCAAAGCTAGTGAAGTCTTGTTCATAGCACGAGCAATCTCCTTGGTCCTATTGGCGGAGTTAATCATGTCATCATGAGCCACAAAGTATCCCACAAGTTGATCCGGTGTCATTTGGCACAAAGGATCCAAGAAGTTAACATTGAAGGCTAACTCTTGATATTGGGGGGAAATAATTTGAATGAACTTGCTCTTGATGAACGCATCATTCATAACAAATCCGTCATCGAATCTCTCACAACCAAGTCCAATGATCTTCTCCTTAAGAGCTATGAGTCTTGCATAAGCACTAGAAATTGATTCTCCATCATTGACAACAAACATTTGCATATCTTGTTTGGCGGCTTCATATCTTTGTCTTTGAATTTCCGTTGTTCCTTCAAACAAAACGGTTAACTTATCCCAAAATTCCTTGGCGGATTCAATGTTGACAACTTGATCATATGTATCCCGCTTCAAGCTTTGACAAATCTTGTCTAGAGCGGTGGAGTTGAGTTGACAATTGATCTTCTCAACCGGAGACATGTTTCTTTCATTCACGGGCTCGTAGACATCCTCCACCACTCTCCATAGTTCCACGCAAACACTGCGAAGATGAGAACGCATAGTAGATTTCCAAAAAGAAAAGTTAACTTCATCAAGTTTAGGGGGATTCCCCGAAGGATTCATATGAGGCATGGGGACATAGGCCGGAGGGTAGGTATACGGAGCTGCATTATAAGATGAAGGAGAGCCATTATTGGAGTCTCCTTTAGGAGTACCTCCAAAAGGGATCTCAACCTCCGGTGTCGATGATGGCTTTATTGAAGAAGACACAACGACGGCACCAGCGGGCTGATACGTCCATTTTGCATCACTATTTTGTATCATAATTTACTGTTATTCATTGATATATTTCATATTTAGATATGATACTTATGTTATTTCCTTTGTTTTCGCATGTTTGATGATCATTGGAGGATTTGCTGCCGGAGTCAGGATTCTGCTGGAAAAAGGACCATCAAGGGACCATATTTTGAAGATCAGGAAAATTCCAGAAAAATACTAGGAAATTATATTTTCCCAGAAGAATCAGGAAGCCAGGAGGAGGAGTCGAGAGGAGCCAGGAGGGGCCCTCACACCAGGGTGGCGCGGCCTGACCCCTGGCCGCGCTAGCCCTGTGTGAGGCCACCCTGGCCCACTTCTGGTCTCGCCCCTTTGCATACTTCATCGTCCTCGAAAACCTAAGTCAAGGGGGGGCTCAGAGTTAGACACCGCCGCCTCTGCGGGGCGGAAAACACCAGAGAGAGAAAAGCTCTCCGGGAGGCAGAAATCTGCCGGGGAAATTCCTTCTCGGAGAGGGGAGATCGTCGCCATCGTCATCATCATCGCACCGGACTTCATCGGGATCATCATCATCATCATCTCCATCACCAGCACCATCATCTCCACCATCACCACGCCATCCCGCTGTAACATCTTGAGTTGGATCTTGTTATATTCATAGGGGAAACTTTCCCGGTGTTGATTACTCTTGTAGTTCATGCTATTGAGTGGAACCATTGAATTAAGGTTTATGTTCAGATTGTTATTCACCATTATTTCACCTCTGATCATGATCCATATGATGTCTTGTGAGTAGTTCGTTTAGTTCTTGAGGACATGGGAGAAGTCAAGATGTTAGTAGTGAATTATTGTTGAGAAATATTTAATGGTTTGATATTGTTGTGGTGCTATTTCACTAGTGGTATCATGTGAACGTCGACTACATGATACTTCACCATTTATGGGCCTAGTGAGATGCATTGTGTATTTGGCTACCAATTGTGGGGTTGCTGGAGTGATAGAAACCTAAACCTCCGTTGGGAAACCATTGCACCAGGGAGCGTAGGATCTTAGAGTTTAAGGCCGTGGTTAGATTTATCTTAATTACTTTCTTGTATTTGCGGATGCTTGCAGGAGGGTATAATCACAAGTGTGTATTTATCCTAGTAAGGGTAGTGCGCTAGCACAGGTTCACCCCCATAACACCTATCAAACCAATAAAGACTATTGGCTTTATGAAGCGAAAGCTCTTGACAGAAACTCCCGTGTGTCCTCAAGAACGTTTGGTTATTATAAGTTACACAACTGGCTTGTCCTTTGCTGAAGAAAGGATTGGGCCACTTGCTGCAATTGTTACTACTATCTTTTATTTACTCGCACTTTATTTACTCGTATTACCAAATACCCTTGAAAACCTGTTTGCTAGTATTTACAGTGAATCCTTGATCAAAACCACTCATCAACACCTTCTGCTCCTCGTTGGGTTCGACACTCTTATTTATCGAAAGTACTACGATACACCCCCTATACTTGTGGGTCGTCAAGACTATTTTCTGGCGCCGTTGCCGGGGAGTGTAGCGCTATTGAAGAGTGGAATTGGTAAGGGTACCCGTCACTGTGAGTATTGTTTTTATTTTGTCTTTTATTTTTATTTTACTCTGCCATGGAGAACTCTCCATTTGGTTTCCTATTTGGAAACACTTCTACTACTGCTGCACATGTGGAGGAACCACCACCGCCACCACCTGCTGAAATTGATCCTTTTCAAATACCTATGAAAATTGTTGGGCGTATTATGGATAACTGCTATTCATGAGATGGAACTGTCCATCCGGGTGATCACTTATTATTTATACATGAATTATGCGAGTTGTTCAGGTGTACAGGTATTTCACCAAGCCAGGTCAAGAAGAAATTATTCTCTTTATCATTGAAAGGCAGAGCTGAAGAGTGGTATCGACTACTCCAAGATGGTCCATCTATGGCATGGGAGGACATTGTACCTCTCTTTTATTCCAAGTTTTATCCTCCAAGTGAAATTCATAAAGATCGTAACCGGATATATAATTTTTGGCCTCATGATGGAGAAAGTATTGCCCAAGAGTGGGGGAGATTGAAGTTACTAATGCTCAAATGCCCCATTCATGAGCTCCCCAATAATATTGTTATTGATAATTTTTATGCGCGGCTTACTCTTCCTGATAAGGATTATTTGGATGCTTCTTGCTTTGGATCATTTACTCATATGAAAGAAGATGCTAAGTGGAAACTTCTCGACCGTATACAAGAGAATGCTGAAGGTTGGGAAAACGACAAAGGTAGGAAGTCAGGTATAAACTATGATTATGAATGCATTAAATCTTTTATGGGAACCGATGACTTTCATAGTGTTAGCACTGCTTATGGTCTTGATTCACAAATACTTGCTAATTGTCTTAAGGCCTTTGCCTCTTATCTTGATGTTCCAAAGAAAGATTGGAACAAATATCATGCGCCTTATAAAGACTCTATTAGTCATATACCTGCTGCAGCTACTGAAGTTTGCACTGTTGATAGCATTGTGCCTGAACCTTATTTTGAGAAGACACCTTTCCCTGCTAAGGTAAAAAAGTATTCTACTTTGGTAAGTGTGTCTAATAAAAGTACTAAGAAAGCTGCAGAACCCGATGAGCAAATTACTATTAAGTCTCCTGTAGCTATATTGAAGGATCTTGTTACTAAAGATGTAGGGGATGAATATATTATTTTTTGTGAAGATGCTTCTAGCATTCTCTCACATCCTAAAAAGCATAAGAAAACAAGTGTTCCTGTTATTTCTATCAGGATTGGAGATCATTGCTATTATGGTTTATGTGATATTGGTGCTAGTGCAAGTGCTATTCCTTTAGAGCTTTACAAAGAAATTATGCATGAGATTGGCGCTTGTGAACTTGAAGATATTGATGTGGTTGTTCAGCTTGCTAACAGAGAGACTGTTTGGCCTCTTGGTATTGTCCGAGATGTGGAAGTTCTTTGCGGTAAGACTAAATACCCTACTGATTTTCTAGTACTTGGTAAGGAGGCTAGTAAAACTTGTCCTATTATTTTTGGTAGACCCTTTTTGAATACTTGTGGCGCCGTGATAGATTGTAAGAAGGAGAATTTTTTTACTAAGTTTAATGGAGAGTCTTATGAGTTTAATTTCTCCAAGTTTGCTAAGACTTCTTATGAAAATGACACGCCTAATGAAAATTTTCGAGTTGAACAGCTTGCTTCTATTGCGCTTGCTCCTAATAATGCCTTGCAGCAATTCATGGAAGATCACGAAAGTGATGTTTTCAGCAAGGAAAGAGAAGAGATTGACGATATTCTTCTTCGCCAACCACCATTAATCAAGCATAATCTTCCTATGGAGGATCTTGGTACCACTTTGCCGCCTAAGGAAGATCCTGTTTTCGAATTAAAGCCTTTGCCTGATAATCTTAAATATGCTTATATAGATGATAAGAAAATATATCCTGTTATTATTAGCTCTAAACTTTCAGGAAAGGAAGAAGAAAGATTATTGGAGATATTGAGGAAACACCGAGGAGCTATGGGATATACTCTTGATGATTTAAAAGGGATTTCACCCACCTTATGTCAGCATGCCATTAATATGGAGAAAGACGCGAAGCCAGTCGTGGAGCATCAACGCCGCCTAATTCCCAAGATGAAGGATGTGGTAAGAAATGAGGTATTAAAACTCCTTGATGCTGGTATTATTTATCCTATTGCTGATAGTAGATGGGTTAGTCTTGTTCATTTTGTTCCTAAGAAAGGAGGTATGACTATTGTGCCTAATGAGAATAACGAGCTTATTCCTCAAAGGGTAGTAGTTGGTTATAGAATGTGCATTGATTATAGGAAGGTAAATGATACGTTGCAAACGTATCTATAATTTTTGATGATCCATGCTTGTTTTACACCAATTGCTATATGTTTTGTCTACACTTTGTGATACTTTTATGATTTATTTGGACTAACCTACTAATAGTTGCAAAAGTGCACAATGTTCTTGTTTTACACTTTGATGTGTAGGAATTACCAAGAATATAAGTGGAAACCTTATTGGAGTCAAATTGGGACTTTCCAGAAATCTGTACCAGAACTTTTTTCGAAGATGGTCACGTTACGGGTCGAAGACGGCGTCAAACGGAAAACTCTTCAAATACAAAGTTGTAGGGAATTTCACGGCAAACGTTCTGGACATAAAATTCACCTGATTCCGAGTCCGGACGGCCGAGATAAGCCCGCTCCTTTGAAGACCAGGCCTGGGCCGCGCGAGCTATGTGGGAGAAGGCCCTGGTCGCCTCCTGACGATGCTCCTTCGCCTATAAGAAGCCTCGGGACGGAAAACCCTAGGGGAGTCGGCAATTTTCCAGAAAGAGTTCCGCAGCTCCGCCGCCGCCGTCGACGAATTTCGGGGGACAGAAGTCTCTGTTCCGGCACCCTGCCGGGACGGGGAAGTGCCCCCGGAGCCATCTCCATCGATCTCCATCGCCATCTTCGCCGTCTCCATCGACCTCACCGCCATCTCCATCAACCTTGCTGTCTCCTATGATGAGGAGGGAGTAGTTTATCCCCGGGGCTGAGGGCTCTACCGGTAGCTATGTGGTTCACCTCTCTCTCCCATGACGTGATCTTTATGTGATCGTGAGCTTTGTATCATGTTGAACAAGTAGATGTTATTATTCAGATATTATGCTACTCCTATGCTTAATTATTATAGTGTACTCTAGTGATGTTATTAAAGTAATCTATTCCTCCTGCCATGGTGTAACGGTGACAGTGCGTGCATCGTGGTGGAACTTGGTTTAGGCTATGATCGTGATCTCTTGTGGATTATGAGAGTAATTATTAGTATGATAGTATTGAGTCATCTATTCCTCCTTTCATGGTGTAATGTTGACAGTGTGTGCACCGTGTTAGTACTTGGTCTAAGTTGCAATGATATCTATCTTGAATTGTGATCTGATTTGGATGTCTCTATGAGTGGTGTTTGTCAAGTACTTGATGAACTTTAAGGGGTGCTTCTGTAGCCACTACACAATGATTAGTGTTATTCAATAGGAGAGTAATTCAGAGTACCATAGTGGAGAGAAGTTGTTTATTTGTTCAATCATGTTATATTGTTGGGAGTGTGTCCACTAGTGAAAGTATGATCCCTAGGCCTTGTTTTCAAGCATTGCACACCGTTTACTTGCTATTTTGTTACTTGTTTGCTCGCAGCAATATTTATTTCACATCACGTTTGCTACTTATAATCATCTATACCACTTGTATTTCACTATCTCTTCGCCGAACTAGTGCACCTATACATCTGACAAGTGTATTGGGTGTGTTGGGGACACAAGAGACTTTTTGTATCGTAATTGCAGGGTTGCTTGAGAGGGATAGCTTTGACCTCTAACCTCCCTGAGTTCGATAAACCTTGGGTGATCCACTTAAGGGAAACTTGCTGCTGTTCTACAAACCTCTGCACTTAGAGGCCCAACAAGTGTCTACAAGAATAGAAGTGCGTAGACATCAAGCTCTTTTCTGGCGCCGTTGCCGGGGAGGTAAGGTAAAAGGTACTCGCATCCTCCTTTGTGAGTGCTCGGAGTTATTTCCTTTAGATTCTGCAATTACATCTTTTTGTTTCTTGTTTTTATTTTCACTAGTTAGGCTTAATGGAAAATAATGAGTTCTTTAGTCTTTTTCCTGAGTTTAGATATGAAGTGTTTGAAGAGAAAATTGAAAAACCTTTGGAGCTTAATTTGCATGCTAATAGTGTTGTTAGTATGGATGCTTTGAACACCGTTGTTGCTAATGCTATAGAAAAGTCTAAGCTTGGGGAAGCTGGTTTTGTTAAGCATGATATTTTTAGTACCCCAGCTTTAGTGGAGAAAATTTGCTCTGATGATATTTTATCTCCCATATGTGATGTTCCTTCTTATGATGATATGTTTGAAGAATATGCTTTTCGAAATAGTTGCTCTCTAGCTTGTGATGATACTAAACCTCTAGATTATGATGGTTACAATGATGAGTATAATATTTTCAGTTCACCTACTTTTAAGGATAAAATTAGTTATGATTATAATATGCCTCCTATTTATGATGATTATGGTGATGAAAATAATTATTCTGTTGAATCTGCTCCTACTACTATTGTTCCTGTGGTGAGTATTAATTCTTTTATGCATGTGGCTCATGATAGGGATGTTTTATGTGATAGTTATATTGTTAGTTCTATTCATGATGCTACTAAAAGTTGTTATGAGAGAGGGAAACATGGTTTGATGGATCTCAATAATATTAAGTTTCCCCTCTTTATGTTGCAAATCTTGAACTGGCACTTGTTTTATCTATCCATGCTTGCTACTATGTGCCTCGTTGATTTATTTTCTTACAAGATTCCTATGCATAGGAAGTGGTTCAGATATAAATGTCTTTCACATTTGCTTTTTGATGCTCTCTATTGCTTCAAGTTCCTATATGGCGCCTTTGCCTCAAGCTTTTATATAGCGCCCACATGAGCATCTTTGCAAATTACTGCGCCTAGCTCCAAGGCGTTAAAGAAAAGCACTCTTGGGAGATAACCCATTGTTTTCTTTTCAGTACTTTTTCTTTTATTTGAGTCTTGGAAGTTATTACTACTGTAATAACCGCTCCTTATCCTTTTTATTTTGTTTTTGTGCCAAGAGAAGCCTCTAATTTGAGTGAGGTAAGATTTGGGGATGTTGCTATCCTGAAACAGTTTTCGGTGCTACACCGTAAAAATTCGTATAAATTCTCTGTATATATTTTGGACCTGCGATTTCTTGTGCATATGTCCCAGGTTATATCCAAACTTTCATTAGTTGAACACTTTTTGATTTGAGCAACAGAAAACCCCTCAAAAATTCGACCTTTGTCAGCTGTTCAGTTTTGACAGATTTCTGCCAATATTTGTGTTTGCCACTTTATCGCTTTCTTTTGAGTTCTTTTGATCATGGAACTTTTTGGGAAGTTGCTACAGTAGTATATGCTTTATATGTGGTGGTTTTGAGTTGAAACCTGAAGCAAAAAGAGGTTTATTATATGTTATGCTTGCACTAATGTTGCTAATAGAATTGTGTTTAGTTTTGTATGAAGGAAGTTTTCAAGCGTAGGGATTGGAGAATGATGAGATGAGTTGAAGAATGGACAAAAGCTCAAGCTTGGGGATGCCCATGCATCACCCCAAGAAATATCCAAGAAGTACAAGCGTCAAAGCTTGGGGATGCCCCCGAGGCACCCCTTCTTCATCGGCAAAAATCAGGTCACCTTTCAAGACACTATATTTTTATTGCTTCATGCACTATGTGTTTTTCTTGGAGCGTCAGTTGTTTTTTTTTTCAATATTAGTTTAGTTTTGTTTGCTGTAATAAATGCTTAGATCACATCATGTTGTTTTGGAGGGAGATGAACTCCGTTTTTCATTTGCCAAGAACACTCTGTTTTTTACTCTTATCGTTTCAATGAGTGTTCTCTTTTTCTGCTACTGCTTTTGGTTTTCGTTTTCGCCTTGATTTGCGTTCAGATCTTCTTATATTTATTTATCAAGGTGTATTTTTGCCTCTGGACCATGTTGGTTTTCCTCAAAAGAGTTGGATTAAAAAAGGTTTGAATGGTGTTGGAAAAGAGAAAAAGCTTTATGCAAAAAAGTGGTACAAGAAGGAGCTTGTGTAGACTGCGGCTTAGACTTTTTCATGTCGTGCTTGATATCTTTTTGATAGTATGCTTAGTGGTTTTGCTGTAGCATGACTTGTCTCAAATAACTGAGATTGCTTAATGAGCCTTTGAAAAAATCATGCGTTGTTTTTATTGTATGGAAGCATTATTTTGGTTTTCTCCTTGATGCTTTATTTGAGTTGACTTGGCGCATGCTCACACATGTTAGACTCTTACAAAGTCGCCAATAGCCTCTATGATCATTTAGTTTTTGACTTTTGATGCTATCTTATGCTTCTTTTAATGTCGCTTTGTCGCTTTGCATGATTATGACCGTTATTGCTCTCTTAGTTGGTCGCTCCCAGTCTTTTGCTAGCCCTCATTTTGTACTGAGTATGAGCTCTACTCGTGCATCCAACTCCCAAAAACCAAGTTTGCCATTGTGTCCACTATAAATTCCTATGCATGGTATTTGTAAGCCATTCCAAAGTAAATTTTCATGTGCTACCTTTGAAAAAACCTTCAAAATACTTCTCATTTTGTGACACTGTTTTCAGCTCATGGGGACGTAGTGGTCGGATTTGCTATCTTCCATATTGCTTATTCCAAAAAGAAAAAAAAAGAAAAAAAAAGAAAAAAAGGCACTCCTCCATGGAATGTGAATGTTGGTGGGCACCCGATGGAATCGGTTAGCCATGGTTTGTGAAAGAAAAAAAAGGTGGGGAGGAGTGCCAAGCTTTATAAAAGAGCACAAAAGTGCCAGTCTCTCTCTCAACAACTTGCTTCATTTTTGTATGGAAGATAGTAAGAACCCCATTGCTAGTCATTGACAAAGACAACCACCTCTCAAAACCAATTTTTATCTCTCTGTTTTACAAATAAAAAGCTCTAGCACATGTTTAATCACTGCTTCCCTCTGCGAAGGGCCTTTCTTTTACTTTTATGTTGAGTCACCGCCTTCTATCTTTATGCACCATTAAGAGAGCATAGTTGTCATTCTGAGTATAATGTGCATTGTCCCAAAGTTTTCATTGATTGATTCATGATCATGGTTTCACTTGTTCTCAAATTATTTGTATCTAGTCGCCCTCTTAAACTTGAAGGTGTCCTATGCATTTATGTTTTGCTCTCTTTGAATGACAAGCTGAAAACCATTTGTATGTTTTTCCTTATGATTTGAACACACGTTTGACTTTCATTGTTTCATTTTCATGATCTTTTGTTTGTGTTCATTTTCATGTTTATAACATGGTTGCTAAGTTCTTATTGTCAAGATTATATCTTTCATGCTCAAGTTTTAAGTTCTTATGATCCCAGCTCACAAATGCTTACATATTTGATCAAGATTGTGTAGGTGCATATCACCTCAAAAATTATTTCATTTGTTATCACTTACCTACTCGAGGACGAGCAGGAGTTAAGCTTGGGGATGTTGATACGTTGCAAACGTATCTATAATTTTTGATGCTCCATGCTTGTTTTACACCAATTGCTATATGTTTTGTCTACACTTTGTGATACTTTTATGATTTATTTGGACTAACCTACTAATAGTTGCAAAAGTGCACAATGTTCTTGTTTTACACTTTGATGTGTAGGAATTACCAAGAATATAAGTGGAAACCTTATTGGAGTCAAATTGGGACTTTCCAGAAATCTGTACCAGAACTTTTTTCGAAGATGGTCACGTTACGGGTCGAAGACTGCGTCAAAAGGAAAACTCTTCAAATACAAAGTTGTAGGGAATTTCACGGCAAACGTTCTGGACATAAAATTCACCTGATTCCGAGTCCGGACGGCCGAGATAAGCCCGCTCCTTTGAAGACCAGGCCTGGGCCGCGTGAGCTATGTGGGAGAAGGCCCTGGTCGCCTCCTGACGACGCTCCTTCGCCTATAAGAAGCCTCGGGACGGAAAACCCTAGGGGAGTCGGCAATTTTCCAGAAAGAGTTCCGCAGCTCCGCCGCCGCCGTCGACGAATTTCGGGGGACAGAAGTCTCTGTTCCGGCACCCTGCCGGGACGGGGAAGTGCCCCCGGAGCCATCTCCATCAATCTCCATCGCCATCTTCGCCGTCTCCATCGACCTCACCGCCATCTCCATCAACCTTGCTGTCTCCTATGATGAGGAGGGAGTAGTTCATCCCCGGGGCTGAGGGCTCTACCGGTAGCTATGTGGTTCACCTCTCTCTCCCATGATGTGATCTTTATGTGATCGTGAGCTTTGTATCATGTTGAACAAGTAGATGTTATTATTCAGATATTATGCTACTCCTATGCTTAATTATTATAGTGTACTCTAGTGATGTTATTAAAGTAATCTATTCCTCCTGCCATGGTGTAACGGTGACAGTGCGTGCATCGTGGTGGTACTTGGTTTAGGCTATGATCGTGATCTCTTGTGGATTATAAGAGTAATTATTACTATGATAGTATTGAGTGATCTATTCCTCCTTTCATGGTGTAATGTTGACAGTGTGTGCACCGTGTTAATACTTGGTCTAAGTTGCAATGATATCTATCTTGAATTGTGATCTGATTTGGATGTCTCTATGAGTGGTGTTTGTCAAGTACTTGATGAACTTTAAGGGGTGCTTCTGTAGCCACTACACAATGATTAGTGTTATTCAATAGGAGAGTAATTCAGAGTACCATAGTGGAGAGAAGTTGTTTATTTGTTCAATCATGTTATATTGTTGGGAGTGTGTCCACTAGTGAAAGTATGATCCCTAGGCCTAGTTTTCAAGCATTGCACACCGTTTACTTTCTATTTTGTTACTTGTTTGCTCGCAGCGATATTTATTTCACATCACATTTGCTACTTATAATCATCTATACCACTTGTATTTCACTATCTCTTCGCCGAACTAGTGCACCTATACATCTGACAAGTGTATTGGGTGTGTTGGGGACACAAGAGACTTTCTGTATCGTAATTGCAGGGTTGCTTGAGAGGGATAGCTTTGACCTCTAACCTCCCTGAGTTTGATAAACCTTGGGTGATCCACTTAAGGGAAACTTGCTGCTGTTCTACAAACCTCTGCACTTGGAGGCCCAACAAGTGTCTACAAGAATAGAAGTGCGTAGACATCAGTAAACAAAGTTACTAAGAAAGATCATTACCCTTTACCGTTTATAGATCAGATGCTAGAAAGGTTATCTAAGAAGACTCATTTTTGTTTCCTTGATGGTTATTCTGGTTTTTCTCAAATTGCTGTTAAAAAGGAAGATCAAGAGAAAAACACTTTTACTTGTCCTTATGGAACTGATGTCTACGCACGCGTCTGTTCTTGTAGACAGTGTTGGGCCTCCAAGTGCAGAGGTTGTAGAGCAGCAGGAAGTTTCCCTTAAGTGGATCACCCAAGGTTTATCGAACTCAGGGAGGAAGAGGTCAAAGCTATCCCTCTCAAGCAACCCTGCAATTACGATACAGAAAGTCTCTTGTGTCCCCAACACACCCAATACACTTGTCAGATGTATAGGTGCACTAGTTCGGTGAAGAGATAGTGAAATACAAGTAGTGATGATTATAAGTAGCAAATGTGATCTGAAATAAATATCGCTGCAAGCAAACATGTAACAAAACAGGAAGTAAACGGTGTGCAATGCTTGGAAACAAGGCCTAGGGATCATACTTTCACTAGTGGACACACTCCCAACAAATATAACATAATTGAACAAATAAATAACATCTCTTCACTATGGTACTCTGAATTACTCTCCTATTGAATAACACTAATCATTGCGTAGGGCTACGAAGCACTCCTCAAAGTTCATCAAGTACTTGACAAACACCACTCATAGAGATATCCAAATCAAATCACAACTCAAGATAGATATTATTGCAACTTAGACCAAGTACTAACACGGTGCACACACTGTCAACATTACACCATGAAAGGAGGAATAGATCACTTCAATACTATCATAGTGATAATTATTCTCATAATCCATAAAAGATCACAATCGTAGCCTAGACCAAGTACCACCACAATGCACGCACTGTCACCGTTACACCATGGCAGGAGTAATAGATTACTTTAATAACACACTAGAGTACACATAATGAAGAAGAGTAACATCTACTTATTCAACATGATACAAAGCTCACGATCACATAAATATCACATCATGGGAGAGAGAGGTGAACCACATAGCTACCGGTAGAGCCCTCAGCCCCGGGGATGAACTACTCCCTCCTCATCATAGGAGACAGCAAGGTTGATGGAGATGGCGGTGAGGTTGATGGAGACGGCGATGCAGACCGATGGAGATGGCTCCGGGGGCACTTCCCCGTCCCGGCAGGGTACCGGAACAGAGACTTCTGTCTCCCGAAATTCGTCGGTGGCGGCAGCGGAGCTACGGAACTCTTTCTGGAAATTTGCCGACTCCACTAGGGTTTTCCGTCCCGAGGCTTCTTATAGGCGAAGGGGCATCGTCAGGGGGCAGCCAGGGGCTCCTCACACTAGGTGGGCGCGGCCAGGGGCTGGGCCGCGCCCCCTACGTGTGAGGGAAGCCTCTGGCCCCCCTCCGGCTCTCTTTCGGTCTTCGGGAAGCTTCCGGGAAAAATAAGACTTCTGGAACTTGTTTCGTCCGATTCCGAGAATATTTCTTGTGTAGCTTTTCTGAAACACAAAACAGCAGAAAACAGGGAACTGGCACTGTGGCATCTTGTTAATAGGTTAGTTCCGGAAATCGCATAAAAACGCCACAAAGTGTAACGAAACACAAGGCAAATGGTGTAAAAACAAGCATGGAGCATAAAAAATTATGGATACGTTGGAGACGTATGAGCATCCCCAAGCTTAACTCATGCTCATCCTCGAGTAGGTAAGTGATAACAAAAGAAATAATTTTTGAGGTGACATGCACCTACACAATCTTGATCATATATGTAAGCATTGTGAGCTGGGATCAAAAGAACTTAAAACATGGGCATGAAAGACATAATCTTGATAGAAGAAACTTAGCAACCATGTTATAAATATGAAAATGAACACAAACAAAAGATCATGAAAATGAAACAATGAAAGTCAAACGTGTGTTCAAATCATAAGGAAAAACATACAAATGGTTTTCAGCTTGTCCTTAATGGAGAGCAAAACATAAATGCATAGGACACCTTCAAGTTTAAGAGGGCGACTAGATACAAATAATTTAAGAACAAGTGAAACCAACAATATGAATCAATCAATGAAAACTTTGGGACAATGCACATTATACTAAGAATGACAACTATGCTCTCTTAATGGTGCATAAAGATAGAAGGTGGTGACTCAACATAAAAGTAAAAGAAAGGCCCTTCGCAGAGGGAAGCAGGGATTAAACATGTGCTAGAGCTTTTCATTTATAAAACAGAGAGATAAAACTTGAGTTTTGAGAGGTGGTTGCTTTTGTCAACGACTAGCAATGGGGTTCTTACTATCTTCCATACAAAAATGAAGCAAGTTTTTGAGAGAGAGAGATTGGCACTTTTGTGCTCTTTTATAAAGCTTGGCACTCCTCCCCACCTTTTTTCCTTTCTCAAACCATGGCTAACCGATTCCATCGGGTGCCCACCAACATTCACATTCCATGGAGGAGTGCCTTTTTTCTTTCTTTTTTTTCTTTTTTTTTCTTTTTGGAATAAGCAATATGGAAGATAGCAAATCCGACCACTACGTCCCCATGAGCTGAAAACAGTGTCACAAAACGAGAAGTGTTTTGAAGGTTTTTTGAAAGGTAGCACATGAAAATTTACTTGGAATGGCTTGCAAATACCATGCATAGGAATTTATAGTGGACACAATGGCAAACTTGGTTTTTAGGAGTTGGATGCACGAGTAGAGCTCATACTCAGTACAAGGCGAGGGCTAGCAAAAGACTGGGAACGACCAACTAAGAGAGCAATAATGGCCATAATCATGCAAAGTGACAAAGCGACATTAAAAGAAGCATAAGATGGCATCAAAAGTCAAAAAGTAAATAATCATAGAGGCTATTGACGACTTTGTAAGAGTCTAACATGTGTGAGCAGGCACCAAGTCAACCCAAATAAAGCATCAAGGAGAAAACCAAAATAATGCTTCCAAATAATTAAAACAACGCATGATTCTTTCAAAGGCTCATTAAGCAATCTCAGTTATTTGAGACAAGTCATGCTACAGCAAAACCACTAAGCATACTATCAAAAAGACATCAAGCACGACATGCAAAAGTCTAAGCCGCAGTCTAAACAAGCTCCTTTTTGTACCACTTTTTTGCATAAAGCTTTTTCTCTTTTCCAACACCATTCAAACTTTTTATAAACACCTCTTTTGATGAAAACCAATAAAGATCAGAGGCAAAAATACACCTTGATGAAAAGATATAACAAGATCTGAACACATATCAAGGCGAAAAACGAAAGCTAAACGCAGTAACAGAAAAAGAGAACACTCGTTGAAACGATAAGAGTAAAAAAACAGAGTGTTCTTGGCAAATGAAAAACGGAGCATGTCTCTCTCCAAACACATGATGTGATCCAAACATTTATTGCAGCAAACAAAGCAAAAGAAAACTAAAAACAAAAACAACTGACGCTCTAAGAAAAACGCATAGTGCATGAAGCAATAAAAATATAGTGTCTTGAAAGGTGACCTGATTTTTGCCGATGAAGAAGGGGTGCCTCGGGGGCATCCCCAAGCTTTGACGCTTGTACTTCTTGGATATTTCTTGGGGTGATGCATGGGCATCGCCAAGCTTCAGCTTTTGTCCATTCTTCAACTCATCTCATCATTCTCCAATCCCTACACTTGAAAACTTCCTTCATACAAAACTAAACACAAATCTATTAGCAACATTAGTGTAGCATAACATATAATCAACCTCTTTTTGCTTTAGGTTTCAACCTAAAACCACCACATATATATCATATACTACTGTAGCAACTTCCCCAAAAGTTCCGTGATCAAAAGAACTCAAAAGAAAGCGATAAAGCGGCAAACACAAATATTGGCAGAAATCTGTCAAAACAGAACAGCTGATAAAGACCGAATTTTTAAGGGGGTTTCTGTTGCTCAAATCAAAAAGTGTTCAAATAATGAAAGTTTGAATATAACCTGGGGCATATGCACAAGAAATTTCAGGTCCAAAAGATATACAGAGAATTTTCACGAATTTTTACGGTGCAGCACCGAAAACTGTTTCAGGACAGCAACATCCCCAAATCTTACCTCACTCAAATTAGAGGCTTCTCTTGGCACAAAAACGAAATAAAAATGATAAGGAGAGGTCATTACAGTAGTAATAACTTCCAAGACTCAAATAAAAGAAAAAGTACTGAAAATAAACAATGGGTTATCTCCCAAGAGTGCTTTTCTTTAACGCCTTTAAGCTAGGCGCAGTAATTTGCAAAGATGCTCATGTGGGCGCCATATAAGAGCTTGAGGCAAAGGCATCATATAGGAACTTTAAGCAAAAGAAAGCATCAAAAAGCAAGTATGGAACACATTTAAATCTAAAACACTTCCTATGAAAAATAGTCTTGTAAAGAGACAAATCATAAAAGCGCAAAGCAAAAAGCATAGGAATGCAAAACAAGTATAACTTCAAGAATTGCAACATAAAGAGGGGAAACTCAATATTGTTGAGATCCATCAAACCATGTTTCCTTCTCTCATAATAACTTTCAGTAGCATCATGAATTGAATTAACAATATAACTATCACATAAAGCATCCCTATCATGAGCCACATGCATAAAAGGATTAATACTCCCCACATGAACAATAGTAGTAGGAGCAGATTCAATAGAATAATTGTTCTCATCACCATAATCATCAAAAATAGGAGGCATATTGTAATCATAACTAATTTTATCCTCAATAGTAGGTGGCCATCATAAACTAGAGGTTTAGTATCATTACAAGCTAAAGAACAGCTATTACGCAAAGCATATTCTTCAAACATATCATCATAAGAAGGAACATCACATAAGGGAGATAAAATATTATCAGAACAAACTTTCTCCACTTAAGCTGGGGAACTAAAAATATCATGCTTAACAAAACCAGCTTCCCCAAGCTTAGACTTTTCTATAGCATTAGTAATAATAGTGTTCGAAACATTCATACTAACAACACTATTAGCATGCAAATTAAGCTCCAAAGGTTTTTCAATTTTCTCTTCAAACACTTCATATCAAAACTCAGGAAAAAGACTAAAGAACTCTTTATTTTTCATTAAGCCTAACTAGTGAAAATAAAAACAAGAAACAAAAAGATGTAATTGCAGAATCTAAAGAAAATAACTCCGAGCACTCACACAGGAGGATGCGAGTACCTTTTACCTTACCTCCCCGGCAACGGCGCTAGAAAAGAGCTTGATGTCTACGCACGTGTCTGTTCTTATAGACAGTATTGGGCCTCCAAGTGCAGAGGTTTGTAGAGTAGCAGGAAGTTTCTCTTAAGTGGATCACCCAAGGTTTATCGAACTCAGGGAGGAAGAGGTCAAAGCTATCCCTCTCAAGCAACCCTGCAATTACGATATAGAAAGTCTCTTGTGTCCCCAACACACCCAATACACTTGTCAGATGTATAGGTGCACTAGTTCGGCGAAGAGATAGTGAAATACAAGTAGTAGTGATGATTATAAGTAGAAAATATGATCTGAAATAAATATCGCTGCGAGCAAACATGTAACAAAACAGGAAGTAAACGGTGTGCAATGCTTGGAAACAAGGCCTAGGGATCATACTTTTACTAGTTGACACACTCCCAACAAATCTTATATCTACTAATTAGAGGCACCGTACGAGACACCACGTTAATCCAAGAGTTTAAGCAATGTCATCCATCGGATTAGTATGTCATTTATGTGTTACCGTCGGATGAAGCATTAAACGCGGCATCGCTTGGAACGCGCCCGCGAGTCGTCATCTACTTGGTCTCTCCTAGCTTCTGTTGGAAAAAAATAGAGAAAAAATTTGGGTGTGGAGATCATCCTTAGGCATCGGATCTCCTGGTAGGCTTCGCCTATTCCTCCTCGATCGATGGCAAGCGTATGTGTCTATGTGGTCTCCGCCGACCGGCGGGCCGGCCAGCCGACAACGCAGGCGGCAGGACGTAACATGCATGGCCGATGCCTACGAAGCCAGATCGAAGCTGTCTAGCAGATGCATGTTAGTCGCCTGAACTGCGGAAGAGATCAACGTGACCTGTAATTATGCCCTGCGATTTGCCAAACATGGACCTTGCTGTACGGACTTGGATATGCACGAGTTTTACTAAAAGCTGAGCTCTAATCCGTGTGGCTATACCAAAAGAAAAGTATGTCTAATCTATCTTTTCTCCACTCAGTTTTATAATCCTTTTCCTTCACCGATCTAGATCATCCTTATATATTTTACCGCTGGGCCGTGCAACTTGGCTAGGTCTTCGATTAATTTAGTAATTAAGTTTCCTAAGTTTGAATTCTAGCAGATACTGCCAGGTTGTGCAACATAGGTGTTCGATTAATTTAGAAATTAAGTTTCCTTAGTTTGAATTTTAGCAGAAAGTAATTTCACAAGAATATTTAACTACGTTGGTTCTCAATCAAGTAAACTTGAATATGATCTAATTATGTACTTCTAGGTACACGGGATGTACAAATATAATTTTTCTTCGCTAAATAAAA
Organism: Dactylis glomerata; assembly: GCA_007115705.1. Taxonomy (NCBI): domain Eukaryota; kingdom Viridiplantae; phylum Streptophyta; class Magnoliopsida; order Poales; family Poaceae; genus Dactylis; species Dactylis glomerata. The sequence continues at coordinate 981,744 of QXEO01000450.1, read as the reverse complement.
AAGGATATATTCTTTCATAAAAAAGACATGGTGCAATATAGATTTTTTTTTCATTTTTGAACTTTGTTTATTTGTTGTTAGTATTCCACTGGCCACCTATAAGGCTATAATATAGCTATACAGAAGGGTATGTTCTGCAAGACATGTTGAATCATCCAAATATTCTGATATAGTACCTTACGATGGCTGTGCATGCGGATCAGTCAGTGTTCACGCTAATGATACTTTCTTACAGCAATATGATGTTCAGTATCATGTTGTTACATATACTGTTCTCTAAACTTCTATTGTCACTAAATACATAGTAAAATACACCTGCAAATTTACTTTGTTTTTATGGATGTGAGCTTATAATTTCTCTGCTTAAGTCAGTGTCGTTTTTTTTCCTTTGAAAGATAATTTTTACAGATTTATATGATGAGTGTGCAGTTGTTTAATTACCTGCAAGGTGATTCCCAGAATGTTTAGACAAACTAATTGTACACTGGTCCTCTGAGGTTATTTTATGGAAGTATATATATGTTATATGTGGTCAACATATTTTGAATCTACGGCAATGTGATCTATCAGTAGACTTGGCACCACACAGAAAGATTGCCTGTACATTTATCTATAAATACTAAAGAGTGTACAAGCAAAAAGTTGTCAACAATGAGTTTACCATGTTGACAATTGTATATTCGAAGCACCACTTATGCGCCAAATGATGATGCAACTTTTAATGCGGTTCTGCAGGTGTTATGACTTTATAAGTTTTATTCTAATAGACATAAATTTTGTTGTACATGTCCCTTTACCTATAGAGATCACATGACAATTCATGGTAAAATGACCGTCAAAATTTCATGTCTTTTAAAACTCTTACACCTCTTCTTGATAAGAGATTAAGATTGAGAAGCAAATCCCGGGACAATGGCACAATCTACTCATGATCGCCTAATTGAGTATGTACTATACTTCTTAACTGCTTTATATGATATTTACACATACATTCAAGTTGTACTTCTTTTTCCAAGAGGTTATTGATATATTCATCGGTGGTACTAGGTTCTCTAGCGAGATGTTTTTTCACAAAATACCCACTTAATTCTTTATTCGGCTTTGTTAATGGAATTAGATAACTGATGTTTAACTTCTCTAGAAAATCAAGGAAACTTTGCCGGAGCCTCCACCTGATCAAGCATATTAGAATCAAACTTAGTATGTCCATCTGATAACCATTATTTATATTTGTAGGCACATCTATTAAACTCGCAGAAGGCATAGAACCAAAGATCAAGCATTGCAGTAAGTAAGCAACAAAAGTGTTTATGTAAGTACAATAAAAATTATAGCAGCAGGTTTCTATTGTGTGTCATATCTTTTATTTTATAATAATGTTTTTTATGGTGAGTACAATGAATCATAGTTACTATATCATGCTTAAACATAGCTAGCCGGTGCAGTTGCACGGGTTGATGACTAGTATAACATAATTGAACAAATAAATAACTTCTCTTCACTATGGTACTCTGAATTACTCTCCTATTGAATAACACTAATCATTGCGTAGGGCTACGAAGCACTCCTCAAAGTTCATCAAGTACTTGACAAACACCACTCATAGAGATATCCAAATCAAATCACAACTCAAGATAGATATTATTGCAACTTAGACCAAGTACTAACACGGTGCACACACTGTCAACATTACACCATGAAAGGAGGAATAGATCACTTCAATACTATCATAGTGATAATTATTCTCATAATCCATAAAAGATCACAATCGTAGCCTAGACCAAGTACCACCACGATGCACGCACTGTCACCGTTATACCATGGCAGGAGTAATAGATTACTTTAATAACACACTAGAGTACACATAATGAAGAAGAGTAACATCTACTTATTCAACATGATACAAAGCTCATGATCACATAAAGATCACATCATGGGAGAGAGAGGTGAACCACATAGCTACCGGTAGAGCCCTCAGCCCCGGGGATGAACTACTCCCTCCTCATCATAGGAGACAACAAGGTTGATGGAGATGGCGGTGAGGTCGATGGAGACGGCGATGGAGACCGATGGAGATGGCTCCGGGGGCACTTCCCCGTCCCAGCAGGGTGCCGGAACAGAGACTTCTGTCCCCCAAAATTCGTCGGTGGCGGTGGCGGAGCTACGGAACTCTTTCTGGAAATTTGCCGACTCCTCTAGGGTTTTCCGTCCCGAGGCTTCCTATAGGCGAAGGGGCGTCGTCAGGGGGCAGCCAGGGGCTCCTCACACCAGGTGGGCGTGGCCAGGGGCTGGACCGCGCCCCCTACGTGTGAGGGCGGAATCTGGCCCCCCTCCGGCTCTCTTTCGGTCTTCGGGAAAATTCCGGGAAAAATAAGACTTCTCGAACTTTTTTCGTCCAATTCTGAGAATATTTCCTGTGTAGCTTTTCTGAAACACAAAACAGCAAAAAACATGGAACTGGCACTGTGGCATCTTGTTAGTAGGTTAGTTCCGGAAATCGCATAAAAACGCCACGAAGTGTAACGAAACACAAGGCAAATGGTGTAAAAACAAGCATGGAGCATCAAAAATTATGGATACGTTGGAGACGTATCAGGAACTTATACTTATAGACGTATGCCGTTTGGTTTATGCAATGCTCCTGCTACTTTTCAAAGATGCATGTCTGCTATTTTTCATGGCTTTTGTGAAGAAATTGTGGAGGTCTTCATGGACGATTTCTCCGTCTATGGAACTTCTTTTGATAATTGTTTGCACAACCTTGATAAAGTTTTGCAGAGGTGCGAAGAAACTAACCTTGTTCTTAATTGGGAGAAATGACACTTTATGGTGAATGAAGGAATTGTCCTTGGACATAAAATTTCTGAAAGAGGTATTGAAGTTGATAGAGCAAAAGTGGAGGCAATTGAGAAAATGCCCTGTCCCAGAGATGTTACTGGTATTCGTAGTATTCTTGGTCATGCTGGTTTCTATAGGAGGTTTATTAAAGATTTCTCTAAGATTTCAAAGCCTCTTACTAATCTTCTTCAAAAAGATGTACCATTTGTCTTTGATGATGATTGTAAGGAAGCTTTTGAAACTCTTAAGAAGGCTTTAACTACTGCTCCTATTGTTCAACCACCTGATTGGAATTTACCTTTTGAAATTATGTGTGATGCTAGTGATTTTGCTGTTGGTGCTGTTCTTGGACAGCGAGTAGATAATAAGTTGAATGGTATTCATTATGCTAGTAAGACTCTTGATGCTGCTCAGAAGAATTATGCTACTACTGAGAAAGAGTTTCTTGTTGTTGTTTTTGCATGTGATAAGTTTAGATCTTACATTGTTGATTCTAAAGTTACTATTCATACTGATCATGCTGCTATTAGATATCTTATGACTAAGAAGGATGCTAAGCCTAGGCTTATTAGATGGGTGTTGCTTTTACAAGAGTTTGATTTGCATATCGTAGATAGGAAAGGTGCTGAAAATCCTGTGGCTGACAACTTGTCTAGATTGGAAAACATTTCTTTTGATCATATTCCTGTTAATGATAGTTTTCGAAATGAACAGTTGGCCGCAATAAATGTAACTTTGTGAGACCTTCCTTGGTATGCTGATTATGCTAACTTTATTGTTTCCAAGTATTTGCCTCCAACTTTTACAGCTCAGCAAAGAAGAAAATTCTTCTATGATCTGAGGCATTATTTTTGGGATGACCCACACTTGTATAAAGAAGGAGTTGATGGTATTATGCAAAGATGTGTACCGGAATATGAGCAACAAGAGATATTAAGAAAATGCCATGGTAGTGCTTATGGAGGGCATCATGCTGGAGATAGAACCGCGCAAAAGGTTCTACAATCAGGTTTTTATTGGCCAACCCTCTTTAAAGATGCCAGAAGGTATGTTTTACCTTGTGATGAATATCAAAGAGTTGGTAATATTTCTAGACGCAATGAAATGCCCATGAATTACACTCTTGTTATTGAACCGTTTGATTGTTGGGGATTTGAGTTTATGGGTCCTTTTTCTCCTTCAAAAGGCTATACCCATATACTTGTTGCTGTTGATTATGTTACTAAATGGGTGGAAGCCATACCTACAAAGAGTGCTGATGGTGAGACCTCGCTAAAAATGCTTAAGGATGTTATTTTTCCTAGGTTTGGTGTGCCTAGATATCTTATGACTGACGGAGGTTCTCATTTTATTCACGGTGGTTTTAGAAAAACTCTTGCTAAATATGATGTCAATCATAGAATTGCTTCTGCTTATCATCCCCAAACTAGTGGGCAGGTAGAGCTTTCAAATAGGGAGATCAAGTCTATCTTGCAGAAGACTGTCAATAGATCTAGGAAAAATTGGGCTAGTAAGTTAAACGATGCTTTATGGGCTTATAGAACTGCTTATAAGAACCCCATGGGTATGTCTCCTTATAAGATGGTTTATGGAAAAGCGTGTCACTTGCCCTTAGAATTAGAACACAAAGCTTTTTGGGCAGTGAGAGAGCTTAATAGAGATTTTAAACTAGCCGGTAAGAAAAGGTTGTTAGATTTGAGTTCTCTAGATGAGTGGAGAAACGAAGCGTATGAGAATGCCAGGCTTTTTAAAGAGAAAGTCAAGCAATGGCATGATAAGAGAATTCTTAAGAGAGAGTTTCATGTTGGTGAGAAAGTTCTATTGTATAGGTCTCGTCTCAGATTTTTTGCAGGAAAATTACTCTCTAAATGGGAAGGACCATATGTTATTGTGGAAGTGTACCGCTCAGGTACTATTAAGATTGCTTCATTGAAAGATGACTCTACACAAGTGGTGAATGGGCAAAGACTCAAACATTATATTTCTGGAGATTCTTATAATGAAGATGTTGATGTTATTGAAATAGTTTCTCCGAAAGAATTCATCCAAGACAAATTGCAGGTACCTGCAGAGTTTGTTTTCGAATAGGTAACAGTTCTAGTCAGAGAAGTTTTGCGAAAAGCTCTTCCTTTAATATTTTTGTTGTTTTTACTAAATATGAAAAATCACGAGACGAGAACGGGCAGGAAAAGGAGTCCGTGTGCTTCTCACACATAGGTGGCGCGGGCCCACCCCTGGCCGTGCCACCCAGGTGTGAGAGCACCCCGGAACTCATTTCCGTCCCGGTTTTCTCCTGTGATTTCGTTTCGATGTATAATTTTCGCATATTTAACCCCTCGGAGTCCCCGAGGTCTGTATATCGTTTTCTCGTCGTGTTTTGTTTCGAGCTTTTTCTGTCAGGAGTTGATCTTAAGCTTGGGGGAGCCATGGCCTCTTCAAGCGATGACAAGGAGAAGACACCTCCGGAAGATGACACCAAAGACTTTCGGCTGAAAGAAGAGGTTGAAAGTGAAGACGAGGAGGAAGATCAAAGTTCAAGGCCAAACACCATGATTGCCAACATAGGGGTGGTGACAGATCATGACAAGTTCAAGAAGAGTGCACGCGTGAGGACCGGAGGGGGTGTGCCGCGTCACACCTTAGCTCCACGGACATCTCCGTCAGGCAACAATCCTTTTCATACTCTAATACATGAACATCAGTTTCAAAGGGTGCCTAGGTCGCGATTACCCTCGGGTGGGGATATAGATCGTTCTAACAGTGCAGGAAAAGAAAGTTCCAAGAATGAGGAAGGATGGGGAAATAATTCCAAGAGCTGGGATTCTCTTACTGACAGGTTCATGAACCATGTTGAGCACAATTCTGAGATGATTCGTAACCTCAGTCACAAGATTGATGATCTGAAAGGTTTGATTGAGAAGCTTATTAAAGATTATCCACCGCCACCGCCAAAGGAGTAATTCATCATCGGTATAGGCATCCCCTTGGCTTGTTCCAAGCTTGGGGGAGTGCCGCGGTATCACATCATTACCTTTTGCTCATTTACTTTTCAAGTAGAGTCATATCATGAATAGATAAGTTATCTTATAGAATAGTTTACAGTATGGAAGTATCCTCCTTAGTTGGTTATCTATGTATCCCTTGGTGTGAGTTGCGGTAATAAAATATTAATGAGAAGTTTTATCGTTTACTTTCCGCACACTTTATGTTAGTTCGCAATCTCTCTTGTATGACTAGTCTTGTTGATTGGTATTGGTATCACCTTGGGAGCATGAGTAAATTTAGTTGGTTTTGGCAAACCTAGCTTGGTCAGTAGCAACATTACCTTGAGGTTTGAGTAGAAAAGAATAAAGAAGTGCTTGTAGTTACATCACTTCAGTTTATCCTTCATGTTTGGCTTATAAGCATTGTTATTCCTAAAGTCAAAATCGGTGTACCTTCAAGGAAGTTTGCATGATTGTTCTTATTATATGTATGTTTGTTTGTTTCATGCAACTCTTATGCTTGCTACCCAGCCTTGCTAGCCAAAGACCTGTACTGAGAGGGAATACTTCTCGTGCATCCAATTCCCAAAAGCCAAGTCACTTCCAAAGAGTCCACTATAAATTCCTATGCATGGTATTTCAAGCCATTCCAAGTAAATTTTCATGTGCTACCTTTCAAAAACCTTCAAACACTTCTCATTTTGTGCCACTGTTTTTAGCTCATGAGGACGTAGTGGATGGGTTTGTTATCTTCCATACTAAATTAAGTACCCCTCGACTAGGCAGCTTCATCTGCTCGTCACTAATTTTGCAAGGGAGCTGGTCAGACCATTATAATCTCAAAAAGAAAAGAAAAGAAAAGCACTCCTCCATGGTATGTGAAAGTTGGTCGGCACCCGATGAATCGGTTAGCCATGGTTTGAGAAAGGAAAAGGTGGGGAGGAGTGCAAAGCTATAAAAGAGCACCAATGTGCCAATTAATCAAACATCTCGGAACCGCTCTCACTTGTTTAGTATGGAAGATATCAAGAACTCCGTTGCTAGTCGTTGACAAAAGCAACCACCTCTCAAAATAACTTTTTACCTCAGTTTTGCAAATGAAAAGCTCTAGCACATGTTTAATCCCTGCTTCCCTCTGCGAAGGGCCTATCTTTTACTTTTATGTTGAGTCAACCTATCTCCTTCTGTCTCCAGCAAGCATTTGAGTTGTTATGTTTCACTCATCCATATGTTGATCCGTTTAATCATGTTTACTATCTTCCTTGTTTTGTACAATGCTTTTGTCTGAAGGAATATATCTTTGAAAGCTTTCTTTGAATGCAAAAATGTTGTTTCGTTGAGCATATGGTTTTTGCTATATTAGCTCTGTTTTAAAAAGGCTCCATTCAAAAGGCTAGTATAGTTTTTCATTGTTCTCTGACCAAGAACTAAAGTTTGCCATCACCAATTATAGTTTACTTTGTGCATCTTTATAGGTGATTCTCTTTACTTATTGCAAGTCTATATCTTATAAAGAGAAGTTACTGTTTATTATAATTTGTGCCTTAGTAAATGTGATGCTTCTTGTCCGTATTTTAATTATCAACACTTCACTCCATAAACCTGTGGTCATGTTTACCGAGTTTAGTTTTCGCTTGGGGACAAGCGAGGTCTAAGATTGGGGGGGTTGATACGTCCATTTTGCATCACTATTTTGTATCATAATTTACTGTTATTCATTGATATATTTCATATTTAGATATGATACTTATGTTATTTCCTTTGTTTTCGCATGTTTGATGATCATTGGAGGATTTGCTGCCGGAGTCAGGATTCTGCTGGAAAAAGGACCATCAAGGGACCATATTTTGAAGATCAGGAAAATTCCAGAAAAATACCAGGAAATTATATTTTCCCAGAAGACTCAGGAAGCCAGGAGGAGGAGTCGAGAGGAGCCAGGAGGGGCCCTCACGCCAGGGTGGCGCGGCCTGACCCCTGGCCGCGCCAGCCCTGTGTGAGGCCACCTTGGCCCACTTGTGGTCTTGCCCCTTCGCGTACTTCATCGTCCTCGAAAACCTAAGTCAAGGGGGGGCTCAGAGTTAGACACCGCCGCCTCTGCGGGGCGGAAAACACCAGAGAGAGAAAAGCTCTTCGGCAGGCAGAAATCTGCCGGGGAAATTCCTTCCCGGAGAGGGGAGATCATCGCCATTGTCATCATCATCGCACCATACTTCATCGGGATCGTCATCATCATCTCCATCACCAGCACAATCATCTCCACCATCACCACGCCATCCCGCTGTAACATCTTGAGTTAGATCTTGTTATATTCATAGGGGAAACTTTCCCGGTGTTGATTACTCTTGTAGTTGATGCTATTGAGTGGAACCGTTGAATTAAGGTTTATGTTCAGATTGTTATTTACCATTATTTCACCTCTGATCATGATCCATATGATGTCTTGTGAGTAGTTCGTTTAGTTCTTGAGGACATGGGAGAAGTCAAGATGTTAGTAGTGAATTATTGTTGAGAAATATTTAATGGTTTGATATTGTTGTGGTGCTATTTCACTAGTGGTGTCATGTGAACATCGACTACATGATACTTCTCCATTTATGGTCCTAGTGAGATGCATTGTGTATTTGGCTACCAATTGTGCGGTTGCTGGAGTGACAGAAACCTAAACCTCCGTTGGGAAACCATTGCACCAGGGAGCGTAGGATCTTAGAGTTTAAGGCTGTGGTTAGATTTATCTTAATTACTTTCTTGTATTTGCGGATGCTTGCAGGAGGGTATAATCACAAGTGTGTATTTATCCTAGTAAGGGTAGTGCGCTAGCACAGGTTCACCCCCATAACACCTATCAAACCAATAAAGACTATTGGCTTTATGAAGCGAAAGCTCTTGACAGAAACTCCCGTGTGTCCTCGAGAACGTTTGGTTATTATAAGTTACACAACCGGCTTGTCCTTTGCTGAAGAAAGGATTGGGCCACTTGCTGCAATTGTTACTACTGTCTTTTATTTACTCGCACTTTATTTACTCGTATTACCAAATACCCCTGAAAACATGTTTGCTAGTATTTACAGTGAATCCTTGATCAAAACCACTCATCAACACCTTCTGCTCCTCGTTGGGTTCGACACTCTTATTTACCAAAAGTACTACGATACACCCCCTATACTTGTGGGTCATCACGGGCAACCTCTTATCAAACATCTCCGCAAACTTACTCTCCATGAGATTATTCATGCGCTCAAGACTATCTTGTTCATGCTTTGCCTTTTGGGCATCAAGCATGTCCTTGACTTCTTGAGCGGAATAATTCTTGTTTGGATCTAACTCCTCCTCAGGGTTAACCATCTCACTCTTAAGGCGGTAAAGCCCTTAAAAAGAGTCCTTGGCTCTGATACCAATTGAAAGAATAGAGAGGGTAACCTAGAGGGGGGTGAATAGGTTCTACAAAATTTCTTGATTATTTTGCAATTTTAGGCTTGTGAGGATGAATAAATTGGCCTAATGCAAACTAGGTGAAGCAACCTAAATGATGAAATAAATAAAAAGCTTCAAGCTCAAAGGCTATCACAAAGTAAATAAATGGATAGAAGTAACCGAAGCATGCGGAGACGACGATGTATCCCGATGTTCACTTCCTTGAGGGGAAGCTAGTCACCATTGGAGAGGTGCGGGTTACCACGAAGGATCCCCGACGCCACGAAGGCACACCTTCTTCTCCGTGAGCTTCTTCCACGAAGTAGAAGCTCGATCCACTATGTGAAGACCTTGGGGAGGCCTCCAATCCCGTACAAACTTCCGGACAATCACAAGTCGATTGCTCCCGGCGACCGCTACCGCCTAGGAGTCCTCAACCTCCAAGAGTAACAAGATCGAAGCAAGAACTTGACACGAGGCTCAAATCATGAATTTGATCGGTGAAAAGAGAGAGGAGGAATGGATCTTCAATTTGTGTGGATCCTCTCTCAAAATCAATCACTCACACTCCAAGAATCCATGTGTATGATGTGTGGGAGTATGAGAGAGTATGGGGGATGAAGAGCTCAGATCTAGATCTCAAAAGAATGGCCAAAGTTAATTTCCACGAGATATGCCCTTGCCTTATATAGAAGAAAACGACCGTTTTTGATAGTTAAGTGCATGGCCGGTCATACCTGCCATCATCCCGGTTAGACCGGCCAGAATCTCTGCCAAGCAAAAACGCTCCTGTGAATGGCTGGTATGACCGGCTGTGAGCCCGGTCATACCGGTTGGGATTTCTATGTATGACCGGTCATACCGGCCTGTATCCCGGTATGACCGGCCGTACATAGACAAGACAAGTTTTTTAGATTTTCTGGAATGTATATGGAGTAAAAGGAGATGTGGCATTTTTGTGGAAAAAGATAGCGATGGATTTGAGCCATGAGTCAACTAAATACTTCGATCCCCTCTTAATAGTGCGGGATCCCTATACTCAAAAACAAAACCAGAAAGAGAAGAACTACCATGTTGCGCTCTTCCGGACTCCATCTTCGAGTCTTTCAACTCCTTTTTTCCTTTTTGTATTGTGATCTGACACCATAAAGAGGAAGAGAGAACTTAATCTGTAGATGAACTTGATTTAAACAATTAGTTCTCTCTAACCTTGTATTCACCAAATACCAAAATAAAGATTAAAGGCATAAATGCCCTTACAATGGTGTTTTGATGGCCCGATATCAACAGATGGTTGTAAATCTGAACCACATGTACAACTCAGAACGATTTATAGGTTGTTCAAGTGCTCGGATGATAAGAGCCCCTTATATGAACTTGTCAAAAGGTTTAGCGGGACAGGATTGTCCAAAGATAGCATCCATTCTGCGGAAGAGCAAGTTGATATGTTTCTTCATGCTGCAAGTCATGACGAGAGGTTTAGAGTGATCCACAACACATTCACTAGATCCATAGAGACAATATCCCCCTATTTCAAACAAGTCGTGTTTGCAGTTGGAGAGCTGAGACGAGAGATGATCAAGACACCAACAAGTCAAGCACCAAGAAAGTTTAAAAAGCCATATATACCTTCTAGATTTTAAGGTCAACAATAATGCTAGTAATATCGTATTTTCATTTCATGAGACAATTATATTGGTCACAAATATGATTATTTGTTCGTGTCATCACAAGATTGCATTGGTCAAATGATTGATGAAGTGTTGAACTCACAGTCTTCATCATACATGAGAAGAATATACTGCACTAGCTAGAATATGCTTACCCTTAGAGCAAGGTTAATAACATAGCCGGCTGTTGGCTATAAAACCATGTCATGTCACCTAACAACCATTTTAAAGCCACGTGCATATAATAGGTAGACTATAGTTGACTCTATAGAAAATAAAATATTGATTGTTTATATATGATTGGACATGGGCCAACAGCCAAAAAGCATGCATGCCCCTGCTCAGCGGCTCACATCAGCCAGCTAGTGGACATTGGTCCATCGATTTTCATGTATAGCCGAGCTACACACCAAGCGCTCGTTCTTGTCTCTCTCTCTCCTCCATTCTCTTCCCTCTAGCTCATATTTTAATAATATGGATTTGCTTGTAGCTAGCTGAGTAGGATTGTTATACTTACTCTTACTAGCAAGGGCTCTAGACTACAGTAGATGCTTGGGTAAAAAGCCCAGCTAGATTGTGTTTGGGCCTTGACTTCAAAAACTAATCTCCGAGATTGTTTAGGAGCCCAGATGACGTTGCTCCACCCCCTAAAAAAAAGCTGACGTTGCTCCAAGCATTTTGTCGAGGACTATTACCTGCATGTACTGTAGTTTGGACACGTTCTGGTCAACATGATATAAGTGGCATGCACAAGCTTTCATCATCGATCCAGTGGCACTGCGGCCACGAGGATAACAACTTATGTCCCAGTTGATTTCTCGGATAGAATGCGGTGCCATCATGCTGGTGCTATCATGTGATGTTGCTTTGTGGCCGGGGCGGTGGATGCCGGGTCGGCTGTCCCGGGCGGTGGAGGTGCGCCGAGGCGGCGGCTATGATTTGATATGACCATAGCGCTATGAGGCAGGGCTGTCGTGCGGCATCGTGGTGCGGCGTGCCGGAGCCACAAGGGTGTCTGGTAGGGCAACCATGTGTTCTCCTTTCTCTGCCCTTTTGTTCGCGGCTTCGGTTCAATAGTTTTTTTTATTTGTATCTACCGCTTTTTTCGGTTTTATTCTTTTTATTATTATTATTCTTTGGTCACTTGATCACTCTGTAAATATTCTATCTGCTAATGAAATCAAAGGCCAGCAATTGCTGGATCTTTCAAAAAATTAAGCATTTTCCATTGGTTAAGCCCATGACAACTTGTTATTCTTGGTAGTGCCGGTAACTAAATGTTGGTTAAATATCACTGACCCACTATCAAGTTCATCTTAGCTGCATTGCCATTTGTGGGGGCAAAAGGTGATGGCTACAAGGTGGATTCAAGCTGCCTCTTGCTTGGTTACATGATGATTTGGTAGTTCTATCCACGTGGAATGCATGAGGACAGGGACCAAACGAGTTCGCTTTCGTAACCGAGTAGATCAGGCCAAATCAATTACGTATGCTCAGTTACCTTAGGGCCGGCTGGCCTTCTAATTCAAGAAAGAATCTAGACGCTGCAACTTGACAAGTACATAGGTAGTTGTGATTAGCAGCGAGCTAAAGCAGCTATCAGCTGGATATCAAAATATGTGCAGACGTATTCACGCGTGCGATGGGTGTGTCATATTTGTACAGTCGGATTGAGATCAGCATTCTGGGCGCCACCACCGCTTTGAGGCGTCGCGTTCGTTCGTTCCGCTGCTGGCTTTGCTCCGGCCTTGTCGGATAATGAAGAAGAAAAACGGCGGGAGTATTTTTTTGTGAAGAGATGTGTGTGGCCAATTGAAAATCGCCTAGCTTCCTGTGTTAGCGTATGTGCGCTTTGCAAGGATTTTGTTGAGTGTTTCCTACACATTCTCGTTTTCCAAGACTTCATGTTCCCTATCCTGAGGACCAGAACGCAATCCGTGTAAGAGCATTATTGATCACTTTTGTTTAACACTAGAAGTATTGGTCAATTAAAGTTTGTTGACATGGAACAACTGAAAGATGCGAATTGTTCGTGCTTGCAGTCCTTGTAATGGCTGTTGCAGATAACACAATTTCTGCCTTTCTGGTATGGGCTGGCTGGAGAAGTGGAGATGCTATAGACGTTCGCCATGTCAGAGTCATTTTAGCGGGAGCATCCCAACTTTAGTTGGTTATATCTCAAGAACCTTAAGCACATCTAAAATCCATTTTCCTGGTTCTCTGTTACCGACTTGTCGTGCCTGCTTGTTGTATAAACCCTTGTGGTGCCGATCAAAAGAGCCGTCAGCCGGAATGAAGGGCGATGACCTGACCTTCCACAGTTCCACAGACTCCAAGTATAAAATCCTTATGTTATCGACCATCGTGTCGATGAACTTGTCTGTGATAGTAGTATGATAATTGTCATTGCCCCATCTTTTTTTCCGAAATGGAGCATAGCCCTGGCCTCTGCATCAAGCGATGCACACAGCCTTTTTTATTAAGATGTCTTAAAAATTTAAGATATTACAATCACAGATTCGCTAACGTTGAGACATGTATCAACCAACGGAAAAAAGAGGCATCATATAGCTAACCATCTAGTCTACTAATATGACGCCACCCAGTAGCGTGGAAATAAAAAGTCTTGTGCAACCGTCAGCAATCGGTTGCATCCAGTAACCATAGGCTCCCGTTGATCCTCCGGGAGAAGTAGAGACCATAGCTCTATCCAATGAGTAGCTAGTCGAATAACCTGCAAAAAATTAGTTCCCTTCTGATTATTAAAAATAATATTATTTCGACATGTCTAAATAGACCAACATAAAGCAGATACTCCAATACGTATTCTGGCTTTATCATGTTTATCTACACCATTCAACCAATTACCGAACATATTAGTAATATTAGTTGGAGGTGGTATATTATAAGTGAAAAAGAGCATGCGCCAAATGATACGAGCGAAAGGACATGAGAGAAATAGATGTTCGACAGTCTCAATAGAGTCGCAAAAATAACATTTCATACACCCATGCCAATTTCGTTTAGCTAGGTTATCCTTTGTTAACAATACTTTACTATTTAGAAACCACATGAAAATTTTAACCTTAAGTGGAATCTTGAGCTTCCATAAATATGTACGTAAGAATCTAGTATGCCCATTCATTAGGTCTAAATACATAGATTTTACTGTAAATACGTGTGAGGTTTTAAGCTTCCAAACAAATTTATCCGGGTTGTCGGACAACTCAACCATCATTAAGCGTTGACATAAATGTAACCAATCATTCCATTTATTACCAGACAACACTCTCCTAAATACAATATTAAGGGGAGCATTCGCTAAAACATTTGCAACCAAAACATTTTTTCGTTGCACTATGTTATATAATGATGGGTACTCTTGTGCTAAAGATGTGTCACCTAGTCATATATCTTCCCAAAAGCGCACGGTCAATCCATCTCCTACCTCAAAGAAACCTCTCTGAAAAAAATCATTTTTTACTCTCATAAGTCCTTTTCAGAAAGGTGAATCAGTATGGGAAAATTGCCCCATCTAATTTGAGTTTTGTTAGTATGGGAAAATGCTATTAGTAGTATCATAAAATCCCCATGGTTAGCCGTGGAAGTTATTATTGTTTCTATGATTAGAATGCCATGGTGCAGTTATGCTTGGCTTACATTATAGTATTGCAAGGATTTTAATTTAGCATTTTAACGTTTGAATGAAGTGTTATGGTCAGGGACCATGATCAATTAAGTTGTCCAGAAATGTACGAGCAACCACACTATCCACGTAGTCCCGAAAGCAGTTGCTCCTCTCATGCCAAACCCATGAGGACATGCGTGTGTATCAAAGACAGTGCCCGTCACAATCCCGTCATCACTAAATTTCTTTTACTGACCTTAAACCACATCAATGTTGAGACAATTATTTTTAAAACATTTCCAAAAAAATTCGATCGCAATCATGCATATTACAGTTATTATCGTATTTTTGAATTGAAGCATGCCGCTGAGACATTCTGAGGTGTTGGATTTTCTTAGATTCACATCTTTCTCTCTGACTACTCAATTCTTGCAAAAAGTTAAGGTGTGAAAAAAATAGTCCAACGAGAAAAGAAAAAACGACCTTCCTTCTTAAGGCAGCAAGCAACCTAGAATATAGAGTTCTTTCAAGGAGGTTGTCTTTTGGGTTGTGAACTTGACACTATGTATTTTTTGGTTGTGAGATTCAGTATGTGTAAATACGATGTTAATTTGGTGTTGTCTATATCATGAATGAAATGTTGTTGTGATCGATATCATGTTGTAAAACATGTGAAATGTATGCAATGTGATGTGAAATATGTGTATACAAAGATTCTCAATGCAAACGGTTAAAATATTAAAGTGTTGCCGATGTGACCACTAGGAAAATGGTGAATAAAAATTGCTCGTCTTGGCGTGTTATCTCATCGGCTACTTGTATATAGGCTTTACCCGCTTGATTTGCAGTACCTCGTCACAAACGGGCCGCCCTCTAGTGGCGATGTGCCTCCCACATCAGTGACATGATCATAATGATGGTCCACATATCGTTGCTTATGATTGTTTCCAATAGTGTACAATGTGGCGTTCCGTACCTCCACCATCAAAGTCATCACCCAATATGTGATCTGATAATCCATTCTATGTGGATTTTCATTGATGCAAATGTCAGGTTTATCTTTAATTACATCGATTCAGCCGTTGACTTTTCAGGCCTTAGATTGCGGATGGTGCAGGATATTTATTGACCCAAGTAGGCAGACTTTTATAACAAGTAGGTGTTGTTAAAATAAATATACAATCTAGCCCTTTTCATTAGTTCAGACTTTTGGAATAGCTGGCTAGAGTATCAATCTAATATGGTATCAGAGCCAAAAAGGTCTCAGGATCAAATCCTACCCAACACACAATTTAAGCTACTCCAATAGTTGCATCCCCTGACTACCCACGTCTAGTGTTTTCCCGTTTGTCCAGCCTAGACGTGAGGGAGAGTGTTAAAATAAATATACAATCTAGCCCTTTCCATTAGGACATACTTTTAGAATAGTTGGCTAGAACATAAATCTAATATGGTATCAGAGCCAAAAGGTCTCGGGATCAAATCCTACCCAACGCACTATTTAATCTACTCCAATAGATACGCCCCTGACAACCACGTGTAGTATCTTCCTGTTTGTCTAGCTTAGACGCGAGGGGGAGTGTTAATATAAATATACAATCTAGCCCTTTTTCAGTAGTGCAGACTTTTGGAATAGTTGGCTAGAGCATCAATCTAATAGGTGTCCTCCGTTTGAACAAAGATATAGTCCAGAATGTGTAACCTTAAAGTTTGTTACCTTGTTAAGCTGATGAATTTCCTCTCATTTATAAAGCACTTGCTATCACCTGCGCTTAATATCATTTTTTCTATTCATTCATTTTAATGCTAGTATGAGTATATCATGGAAAACATGTTGGTTTTATTTTGTATATACACAAGTACAATGTGAATATTTCTCATTTGAGCTCACCTTAATGCGTCAAGTTATCAGATATCTCGGCCCTTTTCGGTTTTATTAGTGCACTCCATCATTTCTTAAAATATTTCGGACATTATAAAACTCTGCCTTGTATGTGGCATGTAGGTGAAACCAAACAAGGGATACAAAAATTTATATGCTATATCAAATTGTCATTTCAATTACTTTCCAATAAGTTGGTCATCCATCTTAGCAAGGAGCATCATCATGACCTAGTATGTACACATAATATCTAGATGCATGCATGTAGGAGAGAGAACCTATGACCGTGTTCCATATGTCCTGGCTGTGCATGCGCAATTAACGGATAGATAACGCAACGCATGGCTGTGGTGGTGGGTGAGAGAGTGGTGCGTACGGCGTAGTGTGGACTAACGCATGATCATTGATCGATTCGATCGTGCATGGCCCAGAAAGGACATATATCTCATGGAGATGGAGGTAGGTCAAACAGATATATCCCTAAGCCGGATATTCAGTTCAGACACAGGCACACGTACGTCAGATGCTCACTTCAGGATACATGATTATATATGCCATCTCCTCGAATCGCATGCCACTAATAAAGAGGGAGAGTGTGTGTGGACTGTGATGAGGACGTTTGAAGCTAGGAATTAGTAGTGAGTGATATATATGCTACACTAGCCAGCTGAATATGATAGGCCAAGTATAGCACTTGCAATGAAATGAACGGATGGTATCATTAGTTCATAACATGCAAGTTATCCATTAGTTACGAGTCGTACCGTGCTTTCCTCTCCCAACGACATCTCTCGATCGTGTTACAGCTGATAGGTACCGTACATTGGTGTGTGATCATGACACACAAATGATTCGTCGCGTAATTTGGATTGATTTTTCACCTAAAGAGACTTTAGGGTGATCTTATAACTTTAATGGTGAACTCAGCTAACAGAAAATATCATGAAAGCCAAGATCTAAGAACTAGTAATGATGGTTTGAGTCTCTATGACGATATGAATTGACTTGGTGATCCATCGGCATAGCATTTTGCCGTCAGCGTTTGGGCTCTTTCCTGTAATGTATAACACTACCGGAGAACAGTGCTTTGCCGTACGGGCATATCACACGGCAAAGGCATCAAATCGCACGGCAACACAGGCACGGCAAAGCCAGGCTCGGCAACGAAGACTTTGCCGTGCGTCTCGCCAAAACGGCTCGGCAAAGAGCTTTGCCGTGCGTGCAGGACGTTGCCGTGCGTCCAGGCACGTTGCCGTGCGGGCATTCGCTGCCGTGCGTCGTGGCCGCTGCCGTGCCCCAGCTCGCTGTCGTGCGTCATATCGCTGCCGTGCCCCAGCTCGCTGTCGTGCGTCATATCGCTGCCGTGCCCCAGCTCGCTGCCATGCGTCGTGGCCGTTGCCGTGCCCCAGCTCGCTGTCGTGTGCTTTGCCGTTGCCGTGCGGGAAACTTTGCCGTGCGTCGTGCCGGCCTCTTTGCCGTGCGTCGTGAACAAGCACGCACGGCAAAGGGCCTGCCTGCACACCCAGCTCGCACCCCCCGACGCACAGGTAAGCGCCACGTGGATTCTTTGCATGGTCCTTTGCCGTGTGCATACACACGGCAAAGACTCCGCAGTATTTTTTGTTTTTTCTGTTTTTCTTTAATTCCCTGCATTTCAAAATTGTAAATACACATATATGCATATATATAACCTCAAACACATCCAATACATGCATATATCCACAAATACATCAAACATATCAAATAGATGCATACATGCATGCATATAACATCAAATACATCAAACATATCAAATAGATGCATACATGCATGCATATAACATGAAATACATCAACCACATCACAAATAGATCCAAATGTTCATAGAGTCCACATAACAAGTTAAACATGTAATCTTATTACAAGTTCACGTGCACACACTCCATACAAACAAGTGATGAACATATAGGATACAATGCATAATGCCATCAACCTTGTTCTTCTCCATTGCTTGGTCATTCTCCTACATTTTCAACAAGTATTAGCATTCTTAACAAGTGATGAGCATATATGATACAAATTGGCATATTGACATAGAATTGACAAGTGATGGCATTCTACAACCTAGAAGCTCGTTGGGGACAAGTGATGGCATTCTATAAATTTGCATATTGACAAGTGATGAGCATATAGGCTACAAGTATTAGCATTCTTATCAAGTGATGAGCATATAGGATACAAATTGGCATATTGACATAGAATTGATAAGTGATGGCATTCTATAACCTAGAAGCTCGTTGGGGACAAGTGATGGCACTCTACAAATTTGCATATTGACAAGTGATGAGCATATAGGCTACATTTTCATATTGATGAGCATATAGGCCACAAATTTGCATATTGATATAGAATTGAACATGGTGGCATGGAATGGCTAAATTGGCACAAGTGTCATGGCATTCTACAACCTAGAGGCTTGTTGGGCACAAGTGAAGGAGAACTCACCTGGAAATGGGAACTGCGTCAGGTTCCGGATGATGTTGGGATTGTTGACGGTGTGAGGTGTCATCGGGCTCTGCTCGGGCGGTGGCGGTGGCTGGATGAGCGGCATGTTCGGCATGTTCATCGGTTGTTGCTGCATTTGATGTGTGGATTAGACCTAAGACAAGAGAAAATAAGATGGAGATATTAAGTTAACCACTTACCCACGAGAAGGCGAAAGGAGGAGTAGGAAAACTCCTCGGTGGAGAACCTAGAACGGACTGGTTCATAATCCAGTTCATCATCTGCTGTTGCTGGGCTAGCTGCTGGGCCATCTGCTGCGTCGCCTGCAGCTGCTGACTAAGTTGCTGCTCCAGAATCGCCTGCCGCTGCTGGGCCTCCTCTTCCCGCTGCCGGGCCTGCTCTTGCATCTCCACCTACGTTGTGTTGTCGTGAAGTCATTAACATTGCAATGGAAAGCATGTAAAGAAGCGTAGAGGAACCGAGAAAGAACATACCCGTAACCGCTCGACCGCTAGATCCGAAGCCCGTGGACGTGTCTCTACCTGAGGCTGGTCGCTCGTACGGCCACGACGGACCCGGCGGAGACCTGGAATGATCCTTGGGTCGACGACCCCGTCACCAATCCATAGGCGTCCATGCTTCATGCCTTCTCCCGCAAGCACCGCAGCCTCAACGTCAAAGTCCTCGGTCTCTGGCTGGGAGCTCTCGCCGTGTATCTGCTTGAACTTCGAGACATACGCGTTACACTGGGTCTCGGCTTGCTCATTGATCCACATGGACCCCGTATCAGGATGCGGCGTCTTCCTGGTCTTCATCTTTCGAATGAAGGCAAATTTGTTTGGCGTCACTCCTATCTTTGTTTCCTGCAAAAGAGAACATGCAATTAAGAGTGAAGTGGGAAACCCTTGTGGAGTTAACAATGTATAACGTGAAACCAAAGAATGAAGGAACCATTTGCTCACCTCTTCCTGGAGGTGAAGGGCGAGGGGGAGGCTGTCTAGGATATGTGATCCACCTCGCATCTCTGTCCGCGACAGCTTGCCCTTCTCGTGCTTCTGGAGGTACTGGGGGCATGTCCACCACATGACCATCGCCAGAAAGCACGCTTCGTCGTTGCCGACGTACTGAGGAGGGTTCTACATACATAAGATAGACCCACGCATTATTACAACATTAACTATATGGTGATAAAGAAATCAAAAACACATAAATGCAAATACCTGTCGGTACTGCCACGGCTGCATGTGCGTCACCCGAGCGTCGTCCTTAGACATCCAAACTTTGCGGTCGGCGTGCCAGTTGCGGACGCACTGAACACATGCCTCGTAGTGCATCCCAGTCACCCTACTCGTAGCCAGCGTGTGTAAGGTACGATCGCACGCACGTTCCTCACCCTCAGCCCTCTTGAAGTATTGCTGCAACCATGCACATAGGTAAAACAAGGGGCATTAGTGCAACTATTGTCAACTAAAGAGTGTTTGAATGCTAAAAAGTCAGAAGTCACATACCCAGAACTTGTGTACAACCACCTCCTACATGTTCTCGTACTTGCCATGAGGATCTGGCGCGTAGCTGTAGTGCCGCCAAGTCCAAGCTACGTCGCGGCAACCACTAGGGAGATTGACAAGCCCGGGGAAATACTTCCTAAGTAGGCCTCAAGGATGTTGGCGTAGCCACGTGCCGGCTTCCTCGTCGGGTCGGCAAACTTGAACGACCTGCACAATGAAAGGGCAAAATCAGTATGTATGTCATAAAAATTTCGATAATGATAAAATTGCGATAACGAAATGTCAAAAGTAGCATGTACCTCCTTCCAGCGGGCACTAGAACAACATCGCTGCTGGACCACGTTTTTAGCTTTGGGAGCTGCGTTTTCCCACGCTGATACGGCTTCCTGTCACGTGGCTGTAGCCTCTCATCACGTGCAACGTACCCCTCATCCTCCGCGGTTCCCAAACTAGGTTTGGGTCAGGCTCAAATGGTAAGCCCCCCAACCCCTCATCCTCCGAGAGGTCCTCCTCGTCCTCCCCACCACCGTGCTCCTCGTCCTCCCCACCACCGTGCTCCTCGTCCTCCCCACCACCGTGCTCCTCGTCCTCCCCACCACCGTGCTCCTCATCCTCCTCCTCGGCTGCAGGAGGGCTAGGAGGAGGGGGGTTAGCTTCCCGCGTCGCATTCTTCCTACGTGCTCCACGACGCTCAGGAGGGGGGCTAGGAGGTGCCTGCCTCGAAGAACTCGAAGGCCTCGAAGACCTCGAAGGCCTCACAGCGTCAGCCAACTCCTGGAGCTTCTTTACAAAACCGCCCTTTTTTGGCATGTTTCAATCACCTGCAAACATAATGAAGAGAGTGGTTTATTAGTACGCAATATAAAAAGATGAATATTACTGAAAGCAAAATAGATTATAAGTAGATGAATGAATATTACTGAAAGCATGGAGGACAAGATACATTAGTAAAAGCAACAAATAGCATATAGAGTTCTCACAAACATAGCACAGAGTTCATACAAATAAACTAGCTCGAAAATCACTATTACACAGAGTTATTACAAATAGTCTAGCCTCACAATTACTACTACATAGATCAGTAGCCATCATGTTCGACATCCATAATTGGACCACATGTTTCATCATCGCCATCAGGCTCAGCGAACCAATAATCATCAATGAAACCTGGAGGTGGTCCATTTGCACCGAGGTCAAGGCC
Organism: Dactylis glomerata; assembly: GCA_007115705.1. Lineage (NCBI taxonomy): Eukaryota > Viridiplantae > Streptophyta > Magnoliopsida > Poales > Poaceae > Dactylis > Dactylis glomerata. The sequence goes on along the minus strand of QXEO01000450.1, from coordinate 960,139 downwards.
TGCTTTGAACGCCTCGAGCAAACTCAAGTCTTCGGGGGCACAAACATCCTCAGCTTCATCTTCTGCATTGTCTTCCTCCATGCCCGCATCTTCTTGTTCATCGTCTACGACCATGTCATCAACAGCCGGCAAGCCGATAGTGAAATGACCGGGGAGCCCTTCTTCCTGATAAAAGTCGACATTCGATGTTGAGGGGTCTACGCGGCGGTAATCGTCCTTGTTTGGCAGGGGCGGCCTATTGCGTGAAGGTACCGTCAACACAACATCCCATCCCTGTAGACGTTTCGCCGGGTTTTTGCATGCGTACGGGAGATAGAATACTTGAAAGGCCTGGGTAGCCAAAATATACACATCCTCTCCCTTATAAACAGAGCTTCTTTCAACCTCGACCAACCCGATTTCAGGATCCCGTCTCACTCGACGTGGGTCGAACCAATGGCATTTGAATACGACGGGATTTAGCCCTTTGTCAAACCCGTAATTCAGCTCGTATATACCCTCGACTCTTCCATAGTAATGGAGTCCATCATCACCTTGACATACCACCCCGCTATTTATTGTCTTCGCGTTGGGCTGGCTTGTTGTGTATTTATGGGTCTGAAAGCGATACCCGTTCACGTCATAAGAGTTGAACGTGTAGACGGAATGGTTAAAGCCCCTAGCAATTTTTCTTAGCTCTGGCTTCATCTCTTTGTCAGTTCTTGCCTACAAGTTTAGCACGAGAAGTTTAGAACGAGAAATGCCCAATAAATGTCGGTGGCGCAAGGAAATTAGGATAGAATAGTACCAAAGCACAGAACCAGCTACTGAAACCGAAACCGCCGCCCTTATCGAAAATATGCTTGGATTCTTCCGGGGTAGGCTCCCTGTGGGTATACCTCCAATGGATATCCGTGAATTGTCTATACCGATGAAAAGAGGAAGAGTTAGCAACAAACATACGAGTGCATGTTCAAGGCCGTGCATGTTTGCGAATAACTAAATGGTTAGCACTTACTTGATGTACAGCTTCACTTCCACAATGGTGTTCAAGACATACGAGTGGATCAAGGCCCGCTCATGTTGGTTTGTTTGGTACGGCTTCGTGCCACTTGACTTGCCACCAAGCCCTATGAAGATGCTAAGCTTGGGTACATCTTCATTGTTGGCGGCATTATAACGGAGGACCGGGTTGTGCTTTGTGGGAATGTTGGGATCATAGTGCTTAGTGGTGAAGTTTGCCACCTCCACGTTAAGGACTGCCGCGGATATGGATGCTTCGATCTTGCATTTATTGCCTGTCATTTGACGAAGCTTTTGTGTTTCCCTCTCGGGCGGATACTGCCAACGGGCCCAATTCGGCCCCCCTTTAAACATTCGGCCGCGAGGTGCAAGATCATATGTTGCATCGGATTAAAGAACCCTGGAGGAAAGAACTTCTCTAGATCGCAAAGCAAAACGGGTGCCTCTTTATCCAACTTCTCAATCACTTTAGTTTCTAACTCCCTAGCACAAATCTGGCGGAAGAAAAAGCTCAACCTCGATAGCACTCGCCAAGTCTGCTCAGGGACAAAGCCTCGAATCATCACCGGCATTATCCGCTCAAGCCATATGTGGTAGTCATGACTCTTGAGTCCTTGTACTCGCAATGTTTCCATGTTCACACCTCTCATCTAGTTGGCTGCAAACCCATCAGGGAAAAACAAAGAGTCCTTCATCCACATGAATACCTCTCTTCTTTGGGCCTTTGTAAGGCAGAACGGAGCTTGTCGCTTAGTCCAAGTTTTTTTAGCACCATGAGGTGGCTGCATGTTCAAATTTGACCTATCGCACCATTTCTCTTGATCGATTCGAGCCTTTATGTTATCCTTCGTCTTCTCAGTGTCCATCATGGTGCTCCAAATGGCATCGCTGATATTCTTCTCGGTGTGCATTGTATCAATGTTATGCGGGAGCTCGAGATCCTCAAAGTAAGGGAGCTTCCATAAGCACGGCTTGTGAGTCCATTGGTGTGTCTCCCCATATCCCAAGAAACCATTCCCATCAGGCCTAGGCTGAAGAGCATCTAACTCGGCCTTGATTTCCGTTCCGGACTTCATAATTGGCTTCGGGTCATGCACAACACGGCCTTTCTTGAAACTCTTTACATCAGTCCTGTATTCATGACTCTGCTCAAGGAACTGTCGAGCTTCATCAAAACAGGAATACTTGCCTCCCTTATCGAGCCAGAAGAAAGTCACAGCCTGCCTGCACTCTGGGCAAGGCCACTTCCCATGTGTACACCACCCGCAGAACAAAGCACGTGCTGGCAGGTCATGCATGGACGTGTGGTACCAGACATACATATCGAAGTACTCCTTCTTTGATGCGTCATATGTTCGGATCCCGCGACCTTCCCAGTCCTGAAGCAAGTCATCCACCAGCGGTTCCAGGTACACATTCATGTTCTTACCCGGGTATTTCGGCCCTGGGATTATCATCGACACAAACATGTTCTCTGATCTCATGCAGACACCAGGGGGAGGTTCAGGGGAATAACAAACACTGGCCAACAACTGTATACTGCAGCCGACATGCCATATGGATTGAACCCATCGGTTGATATCGCAACTGCTACGCTCCTCGGGTCACCGGCTTTTAGCGGATATTTCGTGACAAAGTTCTTCCATTCACTACCATCCGACGGATGTATCATCTTGTTGGTGTATCTATTTCCTTCTATGGCCCACCTTATCTGCTGGGCTGTATCCTCAGTCATGAAGAGCCGCTGGATCCTCGGTAGAACTGGAAGATAGCGGAGGATATTCTTGGCAATCGTGGTCTGCCTCTTCTGACCATCACCATTGGGGTCAACCTCAAAGTACATAGAGGATTTGCATTTGATGCAATAATTTGTGTCAGCATGCTCCCCTCTGAATAGCATGCATCCCTTTGGACAAGCGTGTATCTGCTGACATGACATCTTAAGGTCACTGAGCAATTTGGTCGAATAGTAGAAGTTTTTCGGCAAGAGGTGCCCTTTCGGCAGAATGCTGCCAATGACGACCAGAAGTTCATTGAACCTATCTCTGCACAAGTTCCTGTGGCACTTAAAGGCCATAAGGCGAGCGATGGCATCTAGTTGGGTAACCTCTGTATTTTCATGCAGGGGTTTCTGCGAAGCAAACAGAGCCTCATAATACTGCTTTGTGTTTTCCTCTGGCTTCTCAGCTGTCTCCGCATCCTGAGGTGTCTCCGCCTCTACATGAGGGCTTTCAGGCACATTACCATTAGCCAAGTTTTCTAAGCACCGATCAAACCCAGTATCATATTCTCCCCTGGGTTGAATCTATCGCACCTCCTTCCTAGCACGTTTCTTTGCCTTTTCTCCATGGAAAGTCCAAGTCTTGTAGGACGATGTGAACCCAAACTTGAGCAGGTGAGTACTCATAGTTTCCTTGTCCTGTGACTTTCCGTTAGCGCACTTACTACAAGGGCACCAAACTGTTCTAGGTCTGCTAGGGATGTCAAACACCCTATCGACAAACTGCTCGGTCTTTTGTCCCCATTTCTCAGTATAATCCCACTGACTGATTCTGCCATCGTACATCCAGTCACGATTATCCATCCTCTAATCAGCACCAAAACAGACGAAACATAGCATTTATATCAAATCGGAATTAAATGCATCATATTTTTATTTTTTTACGCATGCATCAACCTGAATCTCTACTAGGTGGGCTCCTAGCAGCCGCCGGATCCGTAGATTGAGTACATTCTCCCTGCTCTACCCCGATCCGAGATAGAATTTCGGCAGCACCTCCCCATTGTTCTCCCGATACACGTCTTGGCAAATAGCCGAGAGGGATGTGCATCCGGAGAACAACAAGGAGGTGCTGCCGAAATCCTGACTTTGAACGGAGTAGAACAAGGAAAATGTACTCAACTACACATCTGCCGGCTGTCCCGATAAATGCCGTAAGAGTTACGGTTCATAATATGCGAGACCACTAATGCATATTTATCCGCGTAACCCTTATGGTCGGGAATAGACGCCTAGGTAACGCGACATACTCGGTGATCTAGACACAAAAATAAAACCTATGTACATGGGAGGGAGATTTATACCCTAGACGCGTGAGAGAATCGTCGAAGAAGATCCGGGACGCCCCGTCAAACACCCCCGCGACGCCGCCCCCCCGTGTCCACCTCGAAGCATCGCCTGGATAGCGACAAAATCTATTAGTCATGAGAGTGAACATAATTTTTTTACAATAGTGGTATAACAATATTACTTCACCATAAAGAACTAATATGCAAAAAAATAATTTATTTGACCACTTTTACTTAGAATTTCATTGCAGCACATTATCTTATTTTGCTAGTGCATGGGCTTACTTTCACCATAAATAACTTTTTTTATAACTAAATCCTATTTCTAATTTATACTACACTAAAATCCTATTTTTAAATTTATAAAACTAATATAAGTATTATCACTAACCTAATTGTACTACATTAACTAACCTACACTAACTAAACTACACTAACTAACCTATACTAACTAACCTACACTAACTAACTAACCTACACTAACTAACTAACTATACTAATTAACTATATATACTAACTAACCTATACTAATTAACTATATACTAACTAATTAACTACATATACTAACTAAACCTAGCTAACCTGCAGGGAGTGGGCCGGCCGGCGCGCGCGCGCGGGAGGGGCCGAGCCGGGGCAGCTGGGCGCGGGGCAGGCCGAGCCGGGGCGAGCTTGGCGGTCGCGGGGGAACGGGCGGCCGGCGAGCTGGACGCCGGCGGGGCGACGGGCGGCGAGGCGCAGGGGCGGGGTGGCAAGCTGGCGAGGGCAGGGGCGGGGTGACGGGCGGCGAGGGCAGGGGCGGGGTGACGGGCAGCGAGGGCAGGGCCGGTGAGGTGGCGGCTGGCCGGCGTCGGCCGGGGGCGAGCAGGGTGGCGGCAGCGTCGGGCAGAGCAAGAGGATAAGGAGAGAGGCGTGCGAGTGAGTGTGCGTGTGTGTGTGGAGGATAGGGTTACACTGCATGCATGGCAATCATTGAGCCTTTGCCGTGCGTGCGCCCTAAGGCTTTGCCGTGCGCTAGCCGGCTTTGCCGTGCGCCGACACACGGCAACGACCCTTTGCCGTGCCCACTGGCCTTTGCCGTGCACCAGAGCACATCAAAGAGCCTTTGCCATGCGCCAACGCACGGCAAAGACTCTTCCATGTGCGAACACCACCCGAGGACGCGCCCCGATCGAGATTGGCCACCGACGTTGAAGAAGATTGGAGGTACACGACCCGGAAGACCAAATCCATAAAAACAAACTTCCACTGTGGCTCCACGTTGACGCCGAAGATGTCTCGGTGGCAGGGAAGGAGCCGGGAGTTTTTGTGCGTCGTAATTTCATGCGGGTCCCGAATCGGGCATAACTAATTCGAAAAAAAATAAAAAAACGCAAAACCTTCGCGTGTCATCATTTTATGTGACCTAGAAGCAAGAAACAAATTCAAACCTAGAGAAAAATTGTTTACCAGAAAGTCCCTTCACAGAAATGACCCATCACGTTCGAGGTTGCATGACTTTTAGGTTAAATGAGTTAGATTCGGCCATGAGCATGGCATAGTTTGTCGGAACGAGGCCATATCGGACACCGCGGGGGGGTAGACCGCGCGGGTGCAGCAGGCTAGGGTTTCACCGTACATCTCGCTTTAGAGGTAGCAACCCCCTCCAAAGCTATCATGTGGCCATAATATATGGAGATAGGTGTGGCAGAGCTATCTCAGAGGTGTGACCACCCCGTTGGCACACATGCGATAACACTTTGAAAAATCGAGGGGGGTAAACCGCGACGGGCTAGGGTTTCTCCGTAGACCGGGCTTCGGGGGTAGCAACCCCCTCCAAAGCTATCATGTGGGCATAATATATGGAGATACGTGTGGTAGAGCTATATCCAAGGTGTGACCACCCCGTTGGCACACATGCGATAACACTTTGAAAAATCGAGGGGGTAGACCGCGACGGGCTAGGGTTTCTCCGTAACCGGGCTTCGGGGGCTATGCATGTCAAAACCTTTGCTTTACACATACATATGACCTAACCAAAGCCAAAGGAACACACTAGCCCACCAACGCGATGTCATCCGGAATAATCTAGGGGGGGGTAGACCGCGCGGATGCAGCGGGCTAGGGTTTCACCGTACATCGCATTTCGGGGGTAGCAACCCCCTCCAAAGCTATCATGTGGGCATAATATATGGAGATAGGTGTGGTAGAGATATCTGAGAGGTGTGACCACCCCGTTGGCACACATGCGATAACGCTTTAAAAAATCAGGGGGTAGACCGCGACGGGCTAGGGTTTCTCTGTACATCGCGCTTCGGGGGCTATGCATGTCAAAACCTTTGCTTTACACATACATATGACCTAACCAAAGCCAAAGGAACACACTAGCCTACCGACGCGATGTCGTCCGGAATAATCTAGGGGGGTAGACCGCGCGGGTGCAACGGGCTAGGGTTTTGTTGTACATCGCGCTTCGGGGGTAGCAACCCCCTCCAAAGCTATCATGTGGCCATAATATATGGAGATAGGTGTGGTAGAGCTATCTGAGAGACGTGACCACCCCGTTGGCACACATGCGGTAACACTTTAAAAAATTAGGGGGTAGACCGCGACGGGCTAGGGTTTCTCTGTACATCGCGCTTCGGGGGCTATGCATGTAAAAACCTTTGCTTTACACATACATATGACCTAACCAAAGCCAAAGGAACACACTAGCCCACCGACGCGATGTCATCCGGAATAATCTAGGGGGGTAGACCGCGCGGGTGCAGCGGGCTAGGGTTTCGCCGTACATCGCGCTTCGGGGGTAGCAACCCCCTCCAAAGCTATCATGTGGCCATAATATATTGAGATAGGTGTGTCAGAGCTATCTCAGAGGTGTGACCACCCCGTTGGCACACATGCGATAACACTTTGAAAAATCTGGGGGGTAGGCCGCGAGCTGGAGTTTTCGTGCGCCGTCATTTCATGCGGGTCCCGAATCGGGCGTAACTAATTCAAAAAAATCGAAAAAATGCAAAACCTTCGCGTGACGTCATTTTATATGATCTACAAGCGGGAAAAAAATTCAAACCTAGAGAAAAGTTGTTTACCAGAAAGTCCCTTCACAGAAATGACCTGTCATGTTCGAGGTTGCATGACTTCTAGGTTGAATGAGCTAGATTCGGCCATGAGCATGGCATAGTTTGTCGGAACGAGGCCATATCGGACACGTGCGTGTCCCTTGGGATGTAAAGGAATGCCACACAGGCCGATTTTCATTTCGTCCCACAAAAAGTGCTTTTTCCATTTTTAGAGTGCCAAAATAGGGTTTTTTTGTGAAGCGGCTACCGAAATGCGATATCGAAAGCTGGGAAAAAGACCCCACATAAATATTAGACACCCTGGGGATACATATATCAGCTCTCGTTTTGTTGCGCAGCCTTTGGAGGTATTTTTTGAATTTTGCGCAAGTTCCTGCCGATTTCGTTGGAACAGGGGTGGTTTTGCACTTTAGCGCTAAAAAGTAAACCTCCAGATTTTTTGTAAAAAACATTTTTGGATCCGCAACATGTCATTTCTTCACTAAACATCCGGGAAAAAAGGGGGACTCCGCACCGCCTGGCCGCGAGCGGGAGTTTTCGTGCGCCGTCATTTCATGCGGGTCCCGAATCGGGCGTAACTAATTCAAAAAAAATCAAAAAATGCAAAACTTTCGCGTGACGTCATTTTATGTGACCTACAAGCGGGAAAAAATTCAAACCTAGAGAAAAATTGTTTACCAGAAAGTCCCTTCACAGAAATGACCTATCATGTTCGAGGTTGCATGACTTCTAGGTTGAATGAGCTAGATTCGGCCATGAGCATGGCATAGTTTGTCGGAACGAGGCCATATCGGACACGTGCGTGTCCCTTGGGATGTAAAGGAACCCATAGAGGCCAATTTTCATTTCGTCCCACAAAAAGTGCTTTTTTCCATTTTCAGAGTGCCGAAATAGGGTTTTTTTGTGAAGCGGCTACCGAAACGCGATATCAAAAGCTGGGAAAAACACCCCACATAAATAGTAGACACCCTGGGGATACACATATCAGCTCTCGTTTTGTTGCGCAGACTTTGGAGGTATTTTTTGAATTTTGCGCAAGTTCCTGCCGATTTCGCTGGAACAGGGGTGGTTTTGCACTTTAGCGCTATAAAGTAAACCTCCTGATTTTTTGTAAAAATCATTTTTAGATCCGAAACATGTCATTTCTTCACTAAACATCAGGGAAAAAGGGGGAATCCGCACCGCCTGGCCGCGAGCGGGAGTTTTCGTGCACCGTCATTTCATGCGGGTCCCGAATCGGGCGTAACTAATTCAAAAAAAATTGAAAAAAATGCAAAACCTTCACGTGACGTCATTTTATATGACCTACAAGCGGGAAAAAAATTCAAACCTAGAGAAAAATTGTTTACCATCGATGCGATGCCGTTCGGGAAAATATAGGAGGGTAGACCGCGCGGGTGCAGCGGGCTAGGGTTTTGCCGTACATCGCGCTTCGGGGGTAGCAACCCCCTCCAAAGTTATCATGTGGGCATAATATATGAAGATAGGTGTGGTAGAGCTATCTCAGAGGCGTGACCACCCCGTTGGCACACATGCGATAACACTTTAAAAAATCAGGGGGTAGACCACGACGGGCTAGGGTTTCTCTGTATATCGCGCTTCGGGGGCTATGCATGTCAAAACCTTTGCTTTACACATACATATGACCTAACCAAAGCCAAAGGAACACACTAGCCCACCGACGCGATGCCGTTCGGGAAAATATAGAAGGGTAGACCGCGCGGGTGCAGCGGGCTAGGGTTTTGCCGTACATCGCGCTTCGGGGGTAGCAACCCCCTCCAAAGCTATCATGTGGGCATAATATATGAAGATAGGTGTGGTAGAGCTATCTGAGAGGCGTGACCACCCCGTTGGCACACATGCGATAACACTTAAAAAAATCAGGGGGTAGACCACGTCGGGCTAGGGTTTCTCTGTATATCGCGCTTCGGGGGCTATGCATGTCAAAACCTTTGCTTTAGACATACATATGACCTAACCAAAGCCAAAGGAACACACTAGCCCACCGATGCGATGCCATTCGGGAAAATATAGGAGGGTAGACCGCGCGGGTGCAGCGGGCTAGGGTTTGGCCGTACATCGCGCTTCGGGGGTAGCAACCCCCTCCAAAGCTATCATGTGGCCATAATATATGGAGATAGGTGTGGTAGAGCTATCTGAGAGGTGTGACCACCCCGTTGGCACACATGCGATAACACTTTGAAAAACGAGGGGGGAAGACCACGACGGGCTAGGGTTTCTCCGTAGACCGGGCTTCGGGGGCTATGCATTTTAAAACCTTTGCTTTACACATATATATGACCTAACCAAAGCCAAAGGAACACACTAGCCCACCGCCGCGATGCCGTCCCGAATAATCTAGGGGGGTAGACCACGCAGGTGCAGCGGGCAAGGGCTTCGCCGTACATCGCGCTTCAGAGGTAGCAACCCCCTCCAAAGCTATCATGTGGCCATAATATATGGAGATAGGTGTGGTAGAGCTATCTGAGAGGTGTGACCACCCCGTTGGCACACATGCGATAACACTTTGAAAAAACGAGGGGGAAAGACCACGACGGGCTAGGGTTTCTCCGTAGACCGGGCTTCGGGGGCTATGCATTTCAAAACCTTTGCTTTACACATATATATGACCTAACCATAGCCAAAGGAACACACTAGCCCACCGCCGCGATGCCGTCTCGAATAATCTAGGGGGGTAGACCGCGCGGGTGCAGCGGGCTAGGGCTTTGCCGTACATCGCGCTTCGGGGGTAGCAACCCCCTCCAAAGCTATCATGTGGCCATAATATATGGAGATAGGTGTGGTAGAGCTATCTGAGAGGTGTGACCACCCCGTTGGCACAGATGCGATAACACTTTGAAAAAACGAGGGGGGAAGACCACGACGGGCTAGGGTTTCTCCATAGACCGGGCTTCGGGGGCTATGCATTTCAAAACCTTTGCTTTAAACATATATATGACCTAACCATAGCCAAAGGAACACACTATCCCACCACCGTGATGCCGTCCCGAATAATCTAGGGGGGTAGACCGCGCGGGTGCAGCGGGCTAGGGCTTCGCCGTACATCGCACTTCAGAGGTAGCAACCCCCTCCAAAGCTATCATGTGGCCATAATATATGGAGATAGGTGTGGTAGAGCTATCTGAGAGGTGTGACCACCCCGTTGGCACACATGCGATAACACTTTGAAAAAACGAGGGGGGAAGACCGCGATGGGCTAGGGTTTCTCCGTAGACCGGGCTTCGGGGGCTATGCATGTCAAAACCTTTGCTTTAGACATACATATGACCTAACCAAAGCCAAAGGAACACACTAGCCCACCGCCGCGATGCCGTCCCGAATAATCTAGGGGGTAGATCGCGCGGGTGCAGCGGGCTAGGGCTTCGCCGTACATCGTGTTTCAGAGGTAGCAACCCCCTCCAAAGCTATCATGTGGCCATAATATATGGAGATAGGTGTGATAGAGCTATCTGAGAGGTGTGACCACCCCATTGGCACACATGCGATAACACTTTGAAAAAACGAGGGGAGAAGACTGCGATGGGCTAGGGTTTCTCCGTAGACCGGGCTTCGGGGGCTATGCATGTCAAAACCTTTGCTTTACACATACATATGACCTAACCAAAGCCAAAGGAACATACTAGCCCACCGCCGCGATGCCATCCCGAATAATCTAGGGGGTAGACCGCGCGGGTGCAGCGGGCTAGGGTTTCACCGTACATCATGCTTCGGGGGTAGCAACTCCCTCTAAAGCTATCATGTATCCATAATATATGGAGATAGGTGTGGTAGAGCTATCTCAGAGGTGTGACCACCCCGTTGGCACACATGCGATAACACTTTGAAAAATCAAGGGGGTAGACCGCGCGGGTGCTCCGAAACCCTGATATATGTGGGAGGGGATAAAGATGTAGAGTAGGTTGTATGCAAACATGTATATATACACATCTTCTTAAGTAACACTAATAAATAGTCAACAAAATATAAAACTAATTGAAAAAATAAATATAAGTATTAAAAAGAATAAAATAGAAAGGAAACTAGAAAAAAATCATTTTTTGTACACGGCAAAGAAATTGACGCACGGGAAAGGCTCATTTGCCGTGCTTTGTGCCATGACGCACGGCAAAGGGTGCTTTGCCGTGCACCAAGCCATGCCGCACGACAAAGTGTGCGCCACGGCAGCGCAAGGCCTCCTTTGCCGTGCTTCTTCTCTTTGCCGTGCGCCTAGATGGATTGTTGCCGTGCGTCTTCTCTTTGCCGTGCGGTTTTCACGCCCTTTGCCATGCGTGTTTCTTTGCTGTGTGTTTTTCTTAGTCTATGCCGTGCGTGAGAAGATGCCGTGCGTCGTGGTGTCCGCGCACGGCACAGTGAGGCAGCACGGCACCCCCATGTTTTTCCGGTAGTGTAAGGATAGTCTCGATTGGACACGCGTAGGATGCGAAACAATCGATCGTGCGCGCATGTGCATAGTACACACACTTGGATAAGGAACAGGACGCATGCTTGCACACTTATCTTCACTGGCCAGATTGTTTTCCACAGGTGTTCCATTTCGACAGGTGTTGTTGGACTGTTAGTTTAAGTTGTGATCTATTATTGTACTTCTTGAAGAAATCAATAGATAAAAATCGTGTTGCTACAAAATAAAGAATGCTTATGTTTTTTTATAAGGGGGACAGCCCCAGTCTCTGCATCAATTAATGCATACGGCCGTCTTTATTAGATAAAGAATGCTCATGTGAAAGAATGATCCAAAAATAGCGAAATGGAACGGTACGACAAGTACGTTGGTGTCTTCCAAGTTCGTGGAGTGGCAATAAGTCAAGTTCCCACACATAGAGTGCTATAGTTATTTATCTGCCAGTGATATCTCATGATCGAGTTAGTGGCTGCCCTGATTGCTTCCACGTATACTTTCTTCAGGAACTCGTAATTCGATGCCCACAAAACATATATGACGCGTGATCATCACGTACGACACACTGATTCGTTGTATAATTTAGATTGATTTTCACCTCAAAAACCTTTTGGTCGTTTTGATAACTATCATAGTATAGCTTATATACGATTGGATCTTGGACAGGCGTACATAGGATCGACGCAAAACAATCGTGCATGCATGTACATACCGCACGCGCTTGGATAAGGAACGTGATGCATGCTTGCAGATTTATCTTGACTGGCCAGATTTTTTTCTTGCAGATTACTATTTTCGACATGTCGTGGGGATTTTTCCTTTTATATATTGGTTTAAATCTTGTCACAGTTAAAATATTATAAGTACTAGTATCATGCATGTCATGTTGTCAAAATGATATGATAAAATGCAATATGATTTGATAATTTATCAACAGAGGTCATATTGGTATCAATATGATATGTATCATGACACACATAACTGGAAAATTTATTAGCAAATACATTATGTATATATTTGTAATATGATTCTATAAGTAATTAAATGTGACAAGGATATGATACTACTAGATGCTATTATACATCATATGGGTAGTATCATGACAATGAATTTTTGTATCTCGGGCTACATGGAGGCCGTATTTTGAACCTCTAAAAAATTTATTCAAACAATAAAAAATCCAAAAAATTAGGCTCAGCAAAAATGTAAAACAAATATTTTGTTGTCGGTGAATACTAATGACCAATGCACTGAAATCTAATTTTGTCATCTTGTGTGATTTTTTTCATTTTTTCCAAGGTCCAAATACAATGTATCTCGTTCTAATAATTAAAAAAAATAAAATAAAAATTGTCCATGTGCTAGCTATTTCTTTCGAATTTTTTTGAACGTTGAAACAAAAGTTTTGAAGTTTCAAAAAAGAAAATAATAAAAAGGTTGCATGTAGGCTGGGCTACACTTTGGGTTTCCGTAGTATCATACACTTTGGGTCTATGTCCTAGGTATTTCTGTCAAAGATTTTTTTAGTAGTACTCGTGAGCTTAATTAGGAGATTAAGCTGAAATATTGCACTAGGGTGGCATGATTTCAATTAGCACAATCTGCAAACTTGAACATGCATCATGAAAATTCCCCTCTAGCTCCATCTTGCATTACACTAGTGTATGATACTTCCCACAATTTGTGAAAGGATGATCCAAAAGTGGAGAGTTGGAATGGTGCGTTCTTGACTTCCATGTTGATAGAGTGACAATAAGTCAAGTTCCCACAAATAGAGTGGTAGTTATTTATCCGCCAGTGATACCTCACGATCGAGCTAGTGGCTGCTTTGATTGCTTCCACGTATACTTTGGTCTCTAGTGCCCGCATGGTATCCTCACATGCTTGGTGTACTATATTCGTTGCCACTTTCTCAAGAAAAAATAAATAAGGCAGGCTGATTTGGTATCTAGGCTATCTTTACGGATATTCCAAATCCGAACTTGCACACGCGTGGAATATAAATCGCGGATGCGTCCTTGCACGCTAGCAAGGCTGCAAGGGGATGACGAACCTCTCTGCCTACACTAACACTAGTGACTTCCACTACCACTAGCAAATGAACAGGCCACCGGAAAAGCTTTCCTGCTCGCGCGCATATATAGAACGTGCGAGTCCGCGGCCAGGTGCGTTCTTCCAGCGTGCAGATACTTCCGCAAATGTATATCACTACTTGGACTCTTTTTTTCTGAATAGGAAGTTAGTTCCACATTCTCAAAACACGGTGCGGCGATAAATGGCCGAGAAGCTTTGGTAGAACAGAGTAGTAGTGGAAATTAGTTGGGTGATGTCACCGAATGTCAGCTCCAAAATCATATTGCAACTCATAACTAGCATGAATCATCGAAGCAAATTCATCAGCCATTGCAAGTTTCTCGGTTGCAATCTCGTGACTAGCGCAAAGCAATCTGCCTAATATCTGGAGCATTATTTTTCTATGTTGCAACACAACGCAATTTAAAGGTTTTGAAGTTCACTGAGAATTGCCAAAACTGTAATAAAAGAGGCAAATTAAGAAGTTTACTTACTCCCTATTCCACCTAAATAAGTGCACCGCTACCTTTTGTGCATATTTACGAAGTTGATATCACATATATTGCTACTCTTTCAATAAGGTTGGTCAAAATTTGAATTTTTTAGTCGGTATAAAACCAGGAAATACAATCTGGCACATGGGAGCATATGCGCCCACCAGAGAAAACATTTCAAAATGTAAAAACAACTCTGAACAACAATTTCGTACAGAGATCTTGACATTCTATGTACGCACACCAAGTTTCACGGAAAACTAACATTATTTTGTCTCGTGTAAGTAGACAAAGAATAATGTCTCGTGCAAAGCTTTTGTAGCCTCAAATTTTGTCCTTTTCACACACAATGCAAAATATATAATTTATTGTGAAATGATTTTGTGAGCACATAGAATATCGAGATCTACGTGCGAAATTTTTATTCAATTTTTTTTTAATATTTTGAAGTTGGTTTAAAATAGATTTCAAAAAGCTGGAAGCATATTCTCCCGGGTGCCAAAACGCCTACCCATACAAAAGTTAAAAGTACATTATTCAAGGACGTAGACATTAGAAAAAAGATACTCCCGCCTTGCCCAAAGGTAATAGTGTATAGTATAAGATGTTTAAAAAGTCAAGTGACCTAAAGTCTGACTAAGCATGAAGGAGAAAATATGAATATCTAGAATACCAAATCAACATTGTTGGATTCATCATGACGTATATTTTTGTATGGTATAGATTTGATATTATAGGTATGCGTAATTTTTTCAATAAACTTGGTTTAAGTTGATGGCATATGACTTTTCAAAAAACTTATATGCATTACATTAGGCAGGGAGGGAGTACTCCCTCTATTTGGAAAAGAGTATCGGTAATATAGTACAAACTTTATACAAAGCTACTCCTCCTAATCACTGATACGTGTCTCTAATATCTAGAGTCTAGATATAAGTATTAGTGGTCGGAGAGAGTAAAATAAATCACCTTACACTTTCTTCGATTGGAGGGAGTACCAAATTAGGACCGGGGATTTTTTTTTTTAAAAAAATAAGAATCCATCGTTTTCGTGAGCAGCCCCAAGCCCATCACCCGTGCGGTAGGCGGAGATTCGATGAGCGGTCCACGAGATACGGCCGCATGGCATGGAGTGGCATGGGTCGCCGCTACTCGCGCGTCCGCGTCCGCCTCGCACGCACTGCTGCGCTGCACTTGCCAGCCCTGACCCGTCGCTCCCCTCCTGTACTGCTGTAGGGCAGCTAGCGGTGCATGATGCATCACTGCACTGCATGCTCAGCCGAAAGCTACAGACACCCACCGGAGCTATAGCAGCTAGCCGTTGTCCGTTGACTCGTATGAAACGACGCGATAGGGACCGAGCCTAGCTAGCCATCCCCACTGCCGTAGAGCCGAACTGACACGGCCGGCGTTGATCGACAACGACGAGCACGGCACGATATCACGCGCGCACATGCACCCACGGCGTGTCCAGCTGGTAATGGACACCGCATGCATGGAATTGGAAGCCCTATTCTATCGCCTATCGGCGTCCACCGTACGGCGACGTATCCTGCAGTGCGCGTATCTTGCTATGCTACTCCAGTCTAGTAGGATTCTAATGTGTCAATCTAGTGATCCTCGTCTGTCTTAACAGAGCTACGACCTCGACGCGACTAGCCGTGGAGAGTGGCGCCAATGATGCAGGGACTGGGTCGAGTGGGGTGGGGAGGCAGAGCAGAGCACACAGGACAGGGGAAGCAAGCAGAGGAACAGGGCATGGCTACGCACTAGTGCCAGCGGCCAGCCTAGCGACCGAGTGGAGCGGCCGAACCAAAAAGGATTGGCAGCTTCCATTGCCGGGCACAGCCAGCAATATAATGGTGGTGCGCGGGCCCGTTGGACGCACTAGCTAGCATTTGGGTGTCCACAACTGGATGCATGCATGCATGCATAAAATCAACCTGCTTGAGTTTTGCACGCCTCTGGTTTACCAAAACAGCAAACCTTATTGTCCATCTCAACAGTAATTAGGCGCCGAGTTTCGCTTGATATAAGCAGCGCGTTTCCTCTACTAGGCGCGTTCCATCCAAACGATATAAATGGCACCACAATGTAGGCAAGTTCAGTTTAGGTCTTTTGGACGCTTATCAGAACGATTCCAAAATTCTCTATATTCTCATGCTGCTCATTACTGGAAAAATGCCACGAAATCCGGCGAGTCCATCTCCATCAATCTCGCGCACCAGTAGGTTACGGCTTACTACTACAAGCTAGGACCACAACTGACAGAGCGTTTTCTCAACACACGCTGGAAAGACGCACGCCAAGCTAACACGCCTCACTCAAATCTTGCTTAACAAAGTACTCCCTCCGTTTTAAAATATAAGATGTTTTAGTTTTGTGAAGCAAATGTATTAAGACATCTTTTAGTGTGTAGGTTCACTTGAATATAGACACTAAAACATGTCTAAGTACATTTACTTCACAAACCTAAAACATCTTATATTTTAAAACGGAGGGAGTAGTTTCTTCAAGTAATAGCACCGGATTTTAAAAACTTAATTTGTGGGCAGTCATGTACGTATGTGCCACCGATAACAGTTACCAACCCCACCAACACCAAGAGGTGATTCTCAGACGGAAATGAAGCTGCCACTGTGTAGGCGTTGTAGACGTGTTTTGTGATGAAGAATTTTACTTGTCAAATTTATGAGACATGTAAAGTTAAATAAAAACCGTTAACTATGATGATGCCCATCGACTTTCATGTCCCCTCTTTGCGTAATGTTACTTCACGGATTTTTTTTGTTAGAGTTCTTTATACATGCATGCTACATGTATTTGTCGCAGAAATTCACATTGACTCACATGTGTAGACGCACTCATTGTGTAAATGGAGAGTGTTATAAAAGCGATAGGCAATAACGAAGAACGAAAAAGAAATCACAGCACGGAGACACAAGATTTTAACGTGGAAAACCCTCTCCAACAAAGAGATGTAAAAACCACGGGCGCCAGCCAGCAAAACTTCACTATATCGGGTGTATGTTTACAAACGCCGTGGGCTATCTTATGATGCGATGAACCCTAGCCGGCGGCTTACAAGGAGTATATATAGACGGTGGCAACGATCCACTTGGCCCAAGCCTCCGGCGACGGGCCTCGCTCCGCTCGTCAGAAGTTGGCATCTACTTTATAGAATTTGGATCAGAATATAACAAACTCCACCTTGAGACAAATTCCTTGTAGCATGAACTTCAACAATCACCTGAATCAACAAAGAAAACACTTGCTGGCACCAAACAACCACTTGGGCTAAACAGTTATACCAACTAAGCTTGAGCAAAGCTCAAACTTAGCAACAGGAACAGGCTTTGTCATCATATCAGCAGGATTATCATGAGTACTAATCTTGCATACCTGCAGTTTACCTTGTGCAACCACGTGGCGAACATAGTGGTACTTAATATCAATGTGCTTTGTCCTCTCATGGAACATCTGATCTTTAGTAAGATAAATAGCACTTTGACTGTCACAAAATAACTTAATGCAAGAATCATCTCCACAAAGCTCAGCAAACAGACCTTTCAGCCAAACAGCCTCTTTACATGCTTCATTGATAGCCATGTACTCAGCCTCAGTTGTAGATTATGCTGGAACATCCTGCAAGGTAGCCCTCCAGCTAACAGCACATCCACCAACAGTAAACAGATAACCTGTGAGGGACCTCCTCTTATCCAAGTCGGCAGCATAATCTGAATCCACATAGCCTACGAGTCCCCCACCAGTCCTGCGAAACTTCAAACAAGCTTTAGATGTGCCGCGAAGGTACCTGAAAATCCACTGAACAACATTCCAATGTTCTTTACCAGGATTAGCCATGTATCGACTGACCAAACTCATAGCATGTGACAGATCAGGCCAAGAACAAACCATGACATACATCAAGGAACCAACAGCACTAGAATAAGGAACTCGTGACATGTACTCAATATCATCTTCAGAAGTAGGACATTGCAAAGCTGACAACTTGAAGTGAGAAGCAATAGGTGTACTAACAAACTTTGCATCATGCATATTAAAACGATGAAGAACTTTCTCAATGTATTTTTCTTGACTAAGAAATAGCAAACTAGACTTTCTGTCCCTCTTAATTTCCATGCCTAGTATTTTCTTAGCAGGACCAAGATCCTTCATCTCAAACTCACTACTTAATCGAGCCTTTAAAGTAGTGATCTCTTTCATGCTCTTGGCAGCAATCAACATATCATCAACATATAGCAGCAAATAAATAGGTGATCCATTAACAAACTTGATGTACACACAGCTATCATACTGAGACCTCTTAAAACCATGTGTTAGCATAAATGAATCAAACCTTTTATACCATTGTCGAGGCGACTGTTTCAGACCATAAAGGGACCTCTTCAACTTGCAAACAAGATCCTCCTTACCAGGCACAACAAAACCTTCAGGCTGGTCCATGTATATCTCCTCCTCCAACTCACCATGCAGAAAAGCAGTCTTAACATCTAGCTGCTCAAGCTCAAGATCATGCATAGCAACAATACCAAAGAAAGCACGAATAGAAGTATGCTTCACAACTGGGGAGAAAACATCAGTATAATCAACACCTGGAATCTGACTGAAACCTTTTGCTACTAACCTTGCCTTAAACCTTGGAGGCTCATTAGGAGATAAACCTTCCTTCCTTTTAAATATCCACTTGCAGCGGACATCCTTCTTTTGTTTAGGCAAGCGCACAACATCCCATGTGCCATTTTTCTCAAGCGATTGCATCTCTTCTTGCATCGCACCTAGCCACTTTTCTTTATCAACCGAAGCAATGGCTTTAGTGTACGTAGCTGGCTCAGCATCATGCTCCACCTGTTCAGCACAACTCAAAGCATAATGAACAATATCACACTCTTCAATTAAACGATTAGGAGGTGCAACATTTCTCTTAGGACGGCCAGCTGCAATAGACCGTGATGGCTGCTGAACAATGGGCGGTGAAGGTGGAACATAAACATTATCATTATTTGTTTCAGGAACCACATTTTCGTTCTCCTTTGCGTGCTCCACCTGCACGCCAATTCTCTATTGCTCATCATCAGAAACATTAGGAGAATCAATAGCATCAGAAATATCAGTAGACGGACTATCATAAAACATAACCGCCTCATTAAAAATGACATTCCTGCTCAACAAAACTTTCTTGGTTTCAGGATTCCATAATTTATATGCCTTAACTCCTGAACCATAACCAAGGAAGATACACTTAACAGCCCTTGGCTCTAACTTTCCATTATCAACGTGAGCATAAGCAGTGCAACCAAAAACTCTCAACTCAGAATAATCAGCTGGTGAACCAGACCATACCTCAATGGGAGTTTTCTTATCAAGTGGAACGGAAGGTGACCTGTTGATGAGATAGCATGCGGTGGAGGCTGCTTCAGCCCAAAAACGTCTATGCATCTTTGCATTAGACAACATGCAGCGAGCCCTCGAAATAATGGTCCTGTTCATGCGTTCAGCCACGCCATTCTGCTGAGGGGTGTACGGGATGGTGTGATGTCTTACCATGCCATCGTTGCTGCAAAACTCATCAAATTCATTTGAATAAAATTCCATACCATTATCAGTACGGAGTATCTTAACCTTCCTTTCAGTTTGTGTTTCTACCATAACTTTCCACTTCTTAAAAGCAGCAAAAACATCAGATTTATGTTTCAGAAAATATGGCCACACTTTTCTTGAGTAATCATCAATAATAGTAAGCATGTAATTAGCACCACCATTAGAAGTTCTACGGGACGGACCCCAAACATCAGCATGCACGTAATCTAAAATGCCTTTGGTGGTATGAACGGAAGCATTGAATTTAACTCTTTTATGCTTACCAAAAATGCAATGCTCACAGAACTCAAACTTACTCAAGTCGCAACCATAAATTAGCTCTCTCTTCGCCAATTCTGCCATGCCAAGCTCACTCATATGTCCAAGACGCTTATGCCAAAGGTTAGTCTTACTAGAATCATCAGAACTAACGGCAGCAGCAATACCAGGCAAAGTGCTACCTCTAAGGACATATAATTTTGCAGAATTCATATCACCAATCATAACAATGAGAGAACCTGATGATACCTTCAGACGTTTATCCCCACCTTTGTACTTGTACCCATCACAATCCAGGGTACTAAGAGAGATCAAATTCCTCGCCATGGAGGGTATGTGTTTCACTCCAGTCAACGTGCGTGTCATCCCATCATGGGTCTTGATCTGAACAGAACCAACGCCAACAATGTCGCACTGGTTGTCATTTCCCACACGCACAAAATCTCCAGTCTGCACAGACTCATAAGAACTGAATCAATCCTTGTTACAGCAAATATGAAACAAACATGCGGTATCAAGAATCCATTCATCATCACGTGAAACACATGCAGCAAAAACAGCTAAGCAATCACCATCAGAACTATCGCTACCAGCAACAACAGCAGCCTCACCTTTACCCGAGGCTACGGCAACCTTACCATTACCATCATTATTTTTCGGTTGGTAAGTTCCGTTTCTTTTCTCCTTGTTCTGCAACTTCCAACAATCATCAATATTGTGGCTAGGTTTCTTACAATACCTGCAGAACTTGTCACGTCCCTTGGACTTTGAGCGACCTCTGTCGGTCTTACTCTTATCTCTGTTGTTGTGGTGGTGGTAGTTATCTCGCTGCTCAGGCCTGCCTCGGACCTCTAACGCCTCCGCCTTGGAGGACGAACTTTCAGCCTGCACCATAGATTTCATCTTCTCCCTTTGATGGAGAGCCTCATAAACTTCGGTGAGAGTTAGTGTATCACGACTTATACATATGGTGTCACGGAAATTCGTAAAAGAACTAGGCAATGATACTAATAATAGAAGTGCTAGATCTTCATCCTCATATTTTACCTCCATGGACAGTAAGTCAGAAACAATCTCCCTGAAGATCGATAGGTGATTCATCACCGACTGACCTTCCTGCAACTTGTGCTGGAACAACTTCATCTTCACTTGCAATCTACTGGTTAGATCCTTTGACATGCAGATCAATTCCAGTTTCAGCCATAGGGCCGCTGCAGATTTCTCTTGCAACACTTCCTGCAAAATATTATTGGATAGATGAAGTTGAATCAAAGACAAAGCCTTACGGTCTTTCCGCTTTTCTTCCTCTGTCCATGACGCAACCGGTTTCTTTCCGAAACCATCGAGCGCATCATCGAGATCTGAAGTTTGGGCGAGGATTGCCCTCATCTTCACTTGCCACAGGGAGAACCTTGTGGTGTAATCCAGCTGCGGCAGATCGAACTTCAAAGACGCCATCTCGCAAACCCTAGATTAGAAACCTGGGGCTCTGATACCACTTGTTATAAAAGCGATAGGCAATAACGAAGAACGAAAAAGAAATCACAGCACGGAGACACAAGATTTTAACGTGGAAAACCCTCTCCAACAAAGAGAGGTAAAAACCACGGGCGCCAGCCAGCAAAACTTCACTATATCGGGTGTATGTTTACAAACGCCGTGGGCTATCTTATGATGCGATGAACCATAGCCGGCGGCTTACAAGGAGTATATATAGACGGTGGCAACAATCCATACCGCGGGGGCTGTCGCCCCCCGCACCCCCCACAGGCGTCCCTGTTGGGCACGGACCTCGCTCCGCTCGTCAGAAGTTGGCCTCTACTTTATAGAATTTGGATCAGAATATAACAGAGTATAATTTCGGCGCCAAATTTGTTTCCGAATCCGTTTTAGATAGTCGATACCCAGATTGACGGAATCTGCGTCGACGGATATGGATATCCGAGTCTGAACTTGGCACTGTGTAAAATATCATATGCCAAATAACATGCGGCTATCCGTATCCAAAAATTATTTACAATTATCTGAGGGTTTTGAATAATCCGATACTAATTTGAAACGGATAAGCTAATCGAGTTAGTGAGTTGCCGAGTTCGTCCATTAAATAATAGCTCACTTACATAGTCGCTCTATCTAATATGAAGTCCAAATTTGTTAGGATATTGGGCTACTGAAGCATGAATCAGTGTTATCTTGGGCCTTCTGTTTGCGTTATTGCACCCATTTGAACCTTTTTTTTCAGACGGTTATTCTATATGTATTCATTATATTGTGTTACATCATTTAGTTTTGAGTGTTTTGTTAAACTCATCTTATCAATTATATTTTATTGTATGGACCTACCTGTTGTGTAGATGTCCGATTAGTTTTGTTTCTACCCCCATTTCGCTTTGTTTTTGTTTCGAATCCGCAGTCTCGTTCCATATTCGAATATGTAACCGGTCATTATCCGATCCGCTCTCGAAAAATATGGTCTGGGATATGATCACAGGAAAATAATTAATGCATCTACATCTGTAAGTCGAAATTTCTTTCTTTTTTAACTCTAGGTGTGAACATTCAATGTCCAGATGTACACGCGATTTTCCCACATTTTTACCTACATTGTTTAATATTTTAAGACATTTTTATGCATTTTAATAACGGCTGCATCTAAGGGAAAACACCGCAGCCTTGGAGTGCTCTCACTTTGCTCTGGACAAACGTGTAATTGTTTGGCACCGAAACAATGAAGAAGGTATTGGCAGTTACCCTAGCTAGCTTAGCTTAGCTACAACTAGCTAGGTGCGTGTTTAGTTTGGCATCGAAAGCCAGAGCCGCTCATGGATTAACCAGCCTCAATCTCCTCGTGTTATACACATGTGATATTGTGAGATGTGAGTGCGTGTGCGTGTCCGTTCCATCTCAAATTAAACCCCTAAAATATCGCCGTGTCCATGCTAGTCTATCTCGTGTGTTCCTCTCGCAAGTTGCTCATCACACCACTCGCCGCCGTTGCCGGATTATAAATAGCTCCCCCTCGCCAACGCGAACACCAACACTCACACCCATTCGCTCGCTCCCGAAGACACCACCAGCACACTCGCTGTCTAGCTAGCTGCAGAAAGCTCTCGTCTTCTTCGACAAATCTAATCTAAACCCGGCGTAGTTTAAGCCAGAAAATCGATAAGGATGACCAGACGCTGCTGTATCTCGTCGTCGCCGCCGGTCGCCGCTCTTGCCCTGCTTCTCCTCCTCTGCTTCTCGCACTGCGCGGCGGCCGCTCGCCTCTTCCCTGCCACTACTGCTCCTCACCAAGGTAGACCTTCTTCACTTGTGTTGCGTACTCCTCGACTTCTAAATCAGATTATTGCTTGCATGTTAACTAACGGAGCTAGCTGTATTTCCGCAGGTACTGGCGTCATCAACGTCGCGGCGGGCGATTCCGCGTCAGACGAGCTGGCGGTGCCTCACACGGCAGGCGGCAAGGTCGGTAAAGGCGAGGAGGCGGTCTCGGAGATGATGACGGCGGCGGAGGATGTAGAGGAGGAGGCGTGCGAGGAGGGGATCAACGGCGATGAGTGCCTGCAGAGGAGGCTGCTCCACGACGCGCACCTCGACTACATCTACACGCAGCGCAAGGGCAGGCCATGAGAGCCGGCGCTGCCTTCGAGCTGGGGATGCTGGACATTCAGTTGACACAAGGAATCGTCTGACGCGATGATCGTGATGATCTTAATCATATCCTATCTACCTGTTGTTTTGGCCATGTCCTGTGGCATGGCCCGTCCATCTAGGAACATATTCGTGTGTGGTGTGGGTCTGTGTTCGCACCGTCGGGTTGTACATCACTGATAGTAGTCTGCTAATATAGTACTCCCTCTGATCGGAAATAACTGTCGGAGAGTTAATATAAATTTTATACTAAGCTAGTATAAAATTGTCGACACTTATTTCTGATCGGAGGGAGTACTAAAATGGTATGGTCGTCTTCTTTCTCAAGTATGTTTGTTTCACTTCTTGCTACAGTTCAGACTTCAGATGGTGAACTGAAGGTGGCGAACATCTAGTAGTATATCTCCAGCTAGCTACTTTAGCTAGCAAATCATGCAACGCAAGACTGGTTAATTTCCTGAACTTTGTTAGGATTGATTAGTACTTCAGTACTCTAGCTTGGCATGGTGTGAAGGCTGTAAATGAACGAACAAGCGCGTATCCGTACTTGAGCTGGTTATATATTCAAGAGTATACTGTATATGAAATATGATGCATACGCACTTGCATTTGTTTTCTGCTGGATGTCTGCCTGCCCGTATGTCTGTCTGTCGTCTTCCACCGTCAGCCTGTGAGACCGTGACGACCCCTGTCTGAAACCTCTGAATCCATACCGTCCAAGCCTTCAAATTAGCAGTAGTATACTGGTTTCCTCTACCTTGTCGTCCCCAAGTCCAAGAGAACAACTAGTTGTTTTCTCTTCTCATGATGTGATCGATCTGTCGAATCCATTAAGAAACTAGCCACAAGCTCTCGATCGTATCTGCTCTGCGAGATTCCAAAATGATGGCCATGGCTCCTCATGGAGGTGGCGATCGATCGAAGGCCGGCCGCAGCTTTGTACGAGCAAAAGTCAACACCGGGATGCTACAGTTGGCTTTTGATAAATCGGGCTGATCAGGAAAGGGGAGACACGCAGAGATGCCACCCACATGCGACGGCAATGATTCACACACAGGTACAGTGCTACTCCTCGCCGCTTGCTGGCTGATTAGGTTTCTTTTCTGTCGCAAAGATGCTGTGGGAGCAGCGAAAGGCTTTGGGATGTGGCTCCGTGGTCAAAAGTGATGGAGATGAAACATGGGATGATGGTGGGGAGTACTACCAGGACCAGACAGCGCCATGGTAGTGCTTGCCAAGCCTAGCTAGCTACTTGATCGAGGTGAGGCAAGACAGGTGCTGCTCTCGTGATCTGATGTTTCTTGTGATCATGTCCACCTGTTGTTGTTACAAGCTAAGTCCGATGGTCAGATTGAAGGGGTGATCCCACATCTTGTTGATGGTGGATTATCGATTCTTTAATACGCCGATGATACAATTCTGTTTATTGAATATGATCTTAAAAAAAATGAAACCTCAAGTTAATTTTGGCATCTTTCAAACAACTTTCAGGTCTAAAAATTAATTCTCATAAAAGTGAATTATTTTATTTCGGTGAAACCCAGGATTCACCAGCTGCATATGCGGAGCAGTTTGGTTGTGGACAAGGCCAGTCTCCTATTTGTTATTTGGGAATCCCGATTCATTATCGGCGATTAACAATTATTGAATGGAAATTAGTAGAGGAAAGACTACATAAACGTCTTAGTAGTTGGAAAGGTAAATTGTTGCCCCTTGGAGGAAGACTGGTACTCATTAATTCAGCACTTACTAATATGGTAGTGTATATGATATCATTTTTCCTTTTGCCAAAAGGTGTTCTACACAAACTCGATTATTATCGATCTAGATTTTTTTGGCAAGGGGGTAGCAAGAAAAAGAAATATCGGCTAGTTAAATGGAGTGTGGTTTGCCGTCCCAAGGATTAGGGGGTCTGGGGGTTCATGACCTTGAGGTCAAAAACTCAGCCTTATTGTATAAATGGCTTTTAAGCTTCTTTCTAAAGACAGTGTCGCAAACCCTCCTTAAGAGAAAGTACATTGGCTCGAAAGCACTATCTGAAGTGTTGTGGAAACCCTAGGATTTGCATTTCTGGGCCGGCCTGATGGCTACGAAGAAATTTTTCTTCCGTTATGGTACTTTTTCGATAAAAGATGGATCGCGATACGTCTCAAACGTATCTATAATTTTTGATGCTCCATGCTTATTTATGCACCATTTGCTTTGTGTTTTGTTACACTTCGTGGCGTTTTTATGCATTTTCCAGAACTAACCTACTAATGAGATGCCACAGTGCCAGTTCCCTGTTTTCTGCTATTTTTGTGTTTAAGAAAAGCTACACAGGAAATATTTTTGGAATTGGACGAAACAAAATCCAAAGTTCCTATTTTTCCCGACACGAGACGAAGTCCAAAGCAGAGACGGAGGGGGACCAGGGGCCGGCCACACCATAGGGTGGCGTGGCCCAGCCCCTGGCCGCACCACCAGATGGTGGGGCCACCTGGCCCACCTCCTGACGCCGCCCTTCCGCCTATATATTCCCCTCGACGGGAAAACCTAAAAGACCCGATCAATTTTCCTCAAAACATACTGCAAGCCGCCTCCGTCGTCAACGCGAGATCGGGAGGGTCCAGAAGCTCTTCTCGGCACCCTACCGGAGAGGGGAATCACCGCCGGAGGCCTTCTTCATCACCATGCCTGCCTCCGAAGTGATGTGTGAGTAATCTACCTTGGACTACGGGTCCATAGCAGTAGCTAGATGGTTGTCATCTCCTCCATGTGCTTCATGTTTAGATCTTGTGAGCTGTCTATCATGATCAAGATCATCGTTGTGTAATTCTACATGTTGTGTTTGTTGGGATTCGATGAATATTGATACTTTGTCAAGTTTATTTATAATTATTGATGTCTACGCACTTCTATTCTTGTAGACACTTGTTGGGCCTCCAAGTGCAGAGGTTTGTAGAACAGCACTAAGTTTCCCTTAAGGGGATCACCCAAGGTTTATCGAACTCAGGGAGGTTAGAGGTCAAAGCTATCCCTCTCAAGCAACCCTGCAATTACGATACAGAAAGTATCTTGTGTCCCCAACACACCCAATACACTTGTCAAATATATAGGTGCACTAGTTCGGCGAAGAGATAGTGAAATACAAGTGGTATAGATGATTATAAGTAGTAAATACAATCTGGAATAAAAATCGCTGCGAGCAAACATGTAACAAAATAGCAAGTAAACGGCGTGCAAAGCTTGGAAACAAGGCCTAGGGATCATACTTTCACTAGTGGACACACTCCCAACAATATAACATGAATGAACAAATAAACAACTTCTCTCCACTATGGTACTCTGAATTACTCTCCTATTGAACAACACTAATCATTGCGTAGTGGCTACGGAAGCACCCCTTAAAGTTCATCAAGTACTTGACAAACACCACTCATAGAGATATTCAAATCAGATCACAACTCAAGATAGATATCATTGCAACTTAGACCAAGTACTAACACGGTGCACACACTGTCAACATTACACCATGAAAGGAGGAATAGATCACTTCAATACTATCATAGCAATAATTACTCTCATAATTCACAAGAGATCACAATCATAGCCTAAACCAAGTACCACCACGATGCACGCACTGTCACCGTTACACCATGGCAGGAGGAATAGATTACTTTAATAACACCACTAGAGTACACTATAATAATTAAGCATAGGAGTAGCATAATATCTGAATAATAACATCTACTTGTTCAACATGATACAAAGCTCACGATCACATAAAGATCACATCATGGGAGAGAGAGGTGAACCACATAGCTACCGGTAGAGCCCTTAGCCCCGGGGATGAACTACTCCCTCCTCATCATAGGAGACAGCAAGGTTGATGGAGATGGTGGTGAGGTGGCCCCCCCTCCGACTCTTCTTCGGATCTCTGGAAGCTTTCGAGTAAAATAAGACTTCAGGATGTGGTTTCGTCCAATTCCGAGAATATTTCCTGTGTATCACTTCTGAAACACAAAAATAGCAGAAAACAGGGAACTAGCACTGTGGCACTTGTTAATAGGTTAGTTCCGGAAAATGCATAAAAGTGCCACGAAGTGTAACAAAACACAAGGCAAATGGTGTAAAAACAAGCATGGAGCATCAAAAATTATAGATACGTTTGAGACGTATCAGCATCCCCAAGCTTAACTCCTGCTCGTCCTCGAGTAGGTAAGTGATAAAAAAAGAAATAATTTTTGAGGTGACATGCACCTACATAATCTTGATCATATATGTAAGCATTTGTGAGCTGGGATCATAAGAACTTAAAACATGGGCATGAAGATATAATCTTGACAATAAGAACTTAGCAACCATGTTGTAAACATGCAAATGAACACAAACAAAAGATCATGAAAATGAAACAATAAAAGTCAAACGTGTGTTCAAATCATAAGGAAAAACATACAAATAGTTTTCAGCTTGTCCTTCATAGAGAGCAAAACATAAATGCATAGGACACCTTCAAGTTTAAGAGGGCGACTAGATACAAATAATTTAAGAACAAGTGAAACCATAGTCATGAATCAATCAATGAAAACTTTGGGACAATGCACATTATACTCAGAATGACAACTATGCTCTCTTAATGGTGCATAAAGGAAGAAGGTGGTGACTCAACATAAAAGTAAAAGAAAGGCCCTTCGCAAAGGGAAGCAGTGATCAAACATGTGCTAGAGCTTTTCATTTGTAAAACAGAGAGATAAAAATTGGTTTTGAGAGGTGGTTGTCTTTGTCAACGACTGGCAATGGGGTTCTTACTATCTTCCATACAAAAATGAAGCAACTTTTTGAGAGAGAGAGATTGGCACTTTGTGCTCTTTTATAAAGCTTGGCACTCCTCCCCACCTTTTTTCCTTTCACAAACCATGGCTAACCGATTCCATCGGGTGCCCACCAAAATTCACATTCCATGGAGGAGTGCCTTTTTTCTTTCTTTTTTTTTCTTTTTTTTTCTTTTTGGAATAAGCAATATGGAAGATAGCAAATCCGACCACTACGTCCCCATGAGCTGAAAACAGTGTCACAAAATGAGAAGTGTTTTGAAGGTTTTTTGAAAGGTAGCACATGAAAATTTACTTGGATTGGCTTACAAATACCATGCATAGGAATTTATAGTGGACACAATGGCAAACTTGGTTTTTGGGAGTTGGATGCACGAGTAGAGCTCATACTCAGTACAAAGTGAGGGCTAGCAAAAGACTGGGAGCGACCAACTAAGAGAACAATAATGGCCATAATCATGCATAGCGACAAAGCGACATTAAAAGAAGCATAAGATGGCATCAAAAGTCAAAAACCAAATGATCATAGAGGCTATAGGTGACTTATTTTGTAGTCAACATGTGTAAGCATGTGCCAAGTCAACCCAAATAAAGCATCAAAGGAGAAAACCAAAATAATGCTTCCATACAATAAAAACAACGCATGATTTTTTCAAAGGCTCATTAAGCAATCTCAGTTATTTGAGACAAGTCATGCTACAGCAAAACCACTAAGCATACTATCAAAAAGACATCAAGCATGACATGCAAAAGCCTAGGCCGCAGTCTACACAAGCTCCTTCTTGTACCACTTTTTTGCATAAAGCTTTTTCTCTTTTCCAACACCATTTGAAATTTTTAAAGACACCTCTTTTGATGAAAACCAATAAAGATCAGAGGCAAAAATACACCTTGATGAAAAGATATGACAAGGTCTGAACGCAAATCAAGGCGAAAACGAAAACCAAAAGCAGTAGCAGTAGCAGAAAAAGAAGAACACCCGGTGAAATTGTAAGAATGAAAAACGGAGTGTTCTTTGCAAATGAAAACGAGTACATCTCCTCCAAAAGCATGATGTGATCTAACCATTTATTGCAGCAAATAAAACAAACTAACTAAGAAAACTAAAATAACTGACGCTCCAAGAAAAACGCATAGTGCATGAAGCAATAAAAATATAGTGTTTTGAAAGGTGACCTGATTTTTGCCGATGAAGAAGGGGTGCCTCGGGGGCATCCCCAAACTTTGACGCTTGTACTTCTTGGATATTTCTTGGGGTGATGCATGGGCATCCCCAAGCCTTAGCTTTTGTCCATTCTTCAACTCATCTCATCATTCTCCAATCCCTACACTTGAAAACTTCCTTCATACAAAACTAAACACAAATCTATTAGCAACATTAGTGTAAGCATAACATATAATCAACCTCTTTTGCTTCAGGTTTCAACTCAAAACCACCACATATATAGCAAATACTACTGTAGCAACCTCCCCAAAAGTTCCGTGATCAAAAGAACTCAAAAGAAAGCGATAAAGTGACAAACACGAATATTGGCAGAAATCTGTCAAAACTGAATAGCTGACAAAGGTCGAATTTTTTATGGATTTTCTGTTGCTCAAATCAAAAAGTGTTCAACTAACAAAAGTTTGGATATAACCTGGGGCATATGCGCAAGAAATCGCAGGTCCAAAAGATATACAGAGAATTTTCACGAATTTTTACGATGCAGCACCGAAAACTGTTTCAGGACAGCAACATCCCCAAATCTTACCTCACTCAAATTAGAGGCTTCTATTGGCACAAAAACAAAATAAAAAGGATAAGGAGAGGTCATTACAGTAGTAATAACTTCCAAGACTCAAATAAAAGAAAAAGTACTGAAAATAAAACATTGGGTTATCTCCCAAGAGTGCTTTTCTTTAACGCCTTTGAGCTAGGCGCAGTAATTTGCAAAGATGCTCATGTGGGCGCCATATAAGAGCTTGAGGCAAAGGCGCCATATAGGAACTTAAAGCAATAGAGAGCATCAAAAAGCAAGTATGGAACACATTTAAATCTAAACCACTTCCTATGAAAGATAGTCTTGTAAAGAGACAAGTCATAAAAGCGCAAAGCAAAAAGCATAGGAAGGCAAAACAAGTACAACTTCAAGAATTGCAACATAAAGAGGGGAAACTCAATATTGTTGAGATCCATCAAACCATGTTTCCCTCTCTCATAGTAACTTTCAGTAGCATCATGAATAGAACTAACAATATAACTATCACATAAAGCATCCCTATTATGAGCCACATGCATAAAAGGATTAATACTCCCTACATGAACAATAGTAGTAGGAGCAGATTCAACAGAATAATTATTCTCATCACCATAATCAATAAAAACAGGAGGCATAAATGGGGGCCGAACAATAGTAGTAGGAGCAGATTCAGCAGAAACAACATATGCCATAGGATGGCTTAAATGGGGGCCGAACTAGATGCTGGAGGATTCGGGAGAGGGGAACGAGCTAAAAAGCACGACAGAAAGAGGCACTGATCTACCCAGGTTCGGGGCTCTCGTAAGGAGATAACACCCCTACTCCTGCTCTACTGATTGTATATTTGGGTCGATGTAGTACACAACAATGGTGCTTCCAAGCTCTCTGCTAGAGAAGGAAGATGAACTGCTAAATGTAGGAACACAGAGTGACCAACCAACCTTCAACCCTTTGCTAGGACTCCCTGTGCCACCTTATATAGTGGTGGCCAGGGTTACAACGGTCATACAAGACCACAAGACACGGGCTACACTCCAAACAGGAGCTGGTGACGATGGCAGAGACCCTTGACTTCGCCCCTGATTGCTCTCGATGGGACGCCATATCCCTGTACCTTGTACCTCTTGAACTGTGGCCTTACCTCTGTGCGGTAAGCTCGTACTTGTGCACAGTGAGGGTAGGTAACCTCCACTGTGCACCCTGCCATCTTACTCTGCTACCATGCTTGGATGTTTTCTTCCTTGATTGTAGGGATGTGACACCTTAGTTGACTTAAGTATCCCGGATATGACCGTTGGCCATACCCAGGACTTATATGCCGGACCAACGACCTACGAGGGTCGGGTAATCCGGCCTCCCCTGCTCCTGCACAACACATCAAATGGTTAGGCCGGCATATCTAAGTATATGCCGGCACACTTTTATAAGTATTCCGGCTATGCCGGCATATCCAAGTATCAGCCGGGATACACATTATATGCCGGCCTGGCCGATGCCCTTATATTCCGGCCAGGCCCTTCCTTGATAACCCGGCATAAAGTCAATCATAGACCTTGTGTCTTTCTACTCTCTTGACCCTACCGGGGGTCATCCCCCCGACACTAGTCCCCGAAGCTGCCGAGGTTCCCCAGTCATAACTGTGGAGCCTTGACAGGTTCAACATACCTTTCTTCATTATGCCCCGGCGATCAGATTATATGCCGGCACATCTGCACATATCCCGGCCTCTGTTCCTGTTCCAAAACTTATTCCGGCCGGTCCCGAGGGTATTCCGGACGGAACATATACATCGGGCAATTAATCCGTCATATAGACGAGTCTTCCTCGAGAAGCCATGCCTGACAGCTTTGCATCGAAACTTGTAACTGCCCTGCCACCTCGAACGGTCACCCACGATGTGACGGTTCACAGTGCAACAGTTACTTCTTGCCATCATTGCGTCATGGCACGGTTACAGGAACCGCCGCCCCACTCTGTGCCGCCACGTGGCGACTCTCTGCAGGAACGGTCGGGGGAGTGGAACACTCCCACGATCCCCACGACCCTGCCTCTTCGCTATAAATATGGGGTGGGGGTAAACTTATCTTTTTACCCCCCACCATCGTCTTCCTCGCCTGCTCCTTTGCCTCCTGCGCTCCACCGCCGGTCCGAAGAACAGCATCTCCGCCGCAGCCGTCCTGCTCCCCGTCGACGCCGACGCTCGACGGCGCCCTGCATCTCCGTCGACGACGCCGCCGCTGCCGCACCGTTCCTCCGCGACTTTGCAGGGAGATTGAAACTCTTCCTGCACGCTCGCCGCCGCTCCATCGTCGCCGGCCAAGCTCCGGTGAGACCTCCCTCTGTTCTTCCTCTTTCACGCCTTTTACAACTTCGCACCGGTAGCCCCACTTGCACAGATCTGCTTCAGTTTCAGAGCTAGTTTTCCCCTTGAATCGACTAGCATTGCTAGGCAACGCTCGCAGGTGTTCATCTTTAGGAGTTTTACCCTTATTTGTTTCCTATTTTAACTGT
Source organism: Dactylis glomerata (assembly GCA_007115705.1). Taxonomy (NCBI): domain Eukaryota; kingdom Viridiplantae; phylum Streptophyta; class Magnoliopsida; order Poales; family Poaceae; genus Dactylis; species Dactylis glomerata. The sequence goes on along the minus strand of QXEO01000450.1, from coordinate 927,424 downwards.
CTCGGTAGATCTTTCTATCTCTGCTAACATTGGTGAGGGCGGTATGCCGGAGAGACTAACCTCCCTCTTTTCTCCGGCCTTGATAGGAATAACATCACGGGACTCCGGCTCTCACGCCTTATCCCGGTCACTAAGATGGCATCTTCAAGCATGACGGGCACCTCGGCCTCTGAGGAAGATACCTCGGCCCGAGCCCAAGGACGCTCCGGCTGGGAGGGGTCGGAGGTTACTCCGGCCGAGATATCCTGGGTCACCTCCACCAGGAGAGTCCCGGAGGGCGTAGCATGCCGGCTACCAGCAGGAGAAACTGTGCCGGCACCTGAACCTGGCGAACGCGTCGTCTTCATCGCCCACTTCGAGCGTGGCTTCGGCCTGCCGGCATCGGACTTCTTCCGGGACTTCCTCAACACCTACGACCTACAACCTCATCATATCCCGGCCAATGCCGTGATGATCCTCTCCGCCTTCGCTGCTTTTTGTGAGGGCTATGCCGGCATAGAGGCCCTTACTCAAGGCTGGGCGAAGTACTTCCAACTGCGGAAGCAAGTCGTCCAGGAGCCGCCCCGGAGCAAGGACGACCCGCCGGAGATGGCCCAGGAAAAGAAGGACCGCCCCATGACCCTCTGCGGCGCGGCCACCATCATGTCCCGAAAGGGCTCGGACTTCCCCAAGGTGGAACTCCTGGAATCTTGCAAGAAGTGGCAGAAAAGCTTCTTCTGCGTCAAGAACACCACCGACGAGGATCTGCTCAACCTGCCGCCATTTGTGGACGAGCCACCCTTGGCTATGACGAACTGGACCTACAACCCGAAGAACTCGGTGATGCCGGTGAATGCGCTTCACCGGGTTAAGGGCGAGCTCCTGGATGCCGGTCTTACTCCTCAAGACCTGGTGGCCTGCTATATAAGCCGGCGCGTCTCCCCTCTGCAGCGCCGGCCGCACAAGATCTGCCAGATGAGCGGGCCTATGGACCCCACCCGGCACTCCACACACGAGCTGACTCCGGCCGACATTCTGCGCCGGATTAAGGATGTCTGCAAGTCCTCTCAGGCCACTTTTGCCTGGGGGCTAGAACCATACAGCCGGGATAGGCCCGCCCCAACGGTAAACCATCTTATCCGATACATAAAGTCCATGTCCGGCACATAGATACTTAAGCCGACACATGCCTGTTTGCCGACACATATCATATTGATCCGACATACCTCTTCCACCGGCATATTTCCTTGTCTGAATACTTGACTTTGCTGTTTATACAGAAATTCAGCTTCCAAACCATGGAGAACTCCCGGATCAAGATCGCGGCGGACCGCACTGTTGCGGATGTTGAAGATCCGGATCATTGGGATAAGCTTCCCAGGAGCACCCGTGCTGCAGCTGCCATGGGTAAGGGCTCTTCATCCCGGCATTATACTCAAGACCGGAGTGAGATTGATTCTGACGAGGAGATCCTGCTGTACTATGACCCGATGCCACTTGCGTACGCCTTTCCAGAAACACCTATTGCTTACGAGTTTGCAATGCCGTCCTCAGCTATCCCGGACGATTTGGTTATCGACGCCGCCCCTCTGAACCAGGGACCTCCTTCCACCGGCGGACGTGCCGGCCGGAAGCGAGGGGTGAAGCCCCCGCCCGACACACCTCAGAAGTCGAAGAGGCAGAAGGTCTGCGTGCCCATACCGAAGAAACAGAGGCCTGTTGCCTCGGGGTAAGTTTCCTTTTCTTTGCATTTCCTCCGACATATCTCTTGCTTGTATTACTGACTTGGTGTTTTCTCTCTTTCAGAGCTCCTCTTGCGCCGGAACAAGCTTCTGGCTTGAGTGGCGACCCGAAGGTTACCAAGCCCGCTGCCCCTGCTACTTCCGACATTCCCTCTGCCAGTCACACGACCTCCCCGGCGCCGGCATCTTCGCCTGCGCCTGAGAAGACCACCTCCCCGGCGAAGGACGTTCCTCCGCCGGAACAAGATATCTCTGCCCCCGACGTCCACATGGACTCGGGGGCTCAACAGGAAACCTCGGCCTCTGATGTCCACATGGACACAGGAGCCCATCAGGAAGCACCAGACTCCGGCGCACCTACCAGCGACGCCGGCACAACTGAAGATGCCGGCACAGACATCAAGGGCAAAGGCCCTTTAGTGCCGGAAGTCCGGACTATTCTGGATCCTGCTCCCGCTGGCCAAGATGCACCGGCCGCGCCGGAACAGCCCGTGCCCAAAACTGCTTCTGCTGAAACGACTCCTGCACCGGCCAAGACCACGGCGCCGGCCAAGACCTCTGCCCCGGCCAAGTCCGCCACATTGAAGATCCAGCCGACCAAGTCCGGCACTCCGTCCGCCGCCACTGCTCCTCCTAAGGCAACGCCTCGGACCAGCTCTGCTATGGCCCTGCATCTTGGCAGGGCAGCAGCCCGGCCTGGCTACCGGCGCAACTTCTTCGACACGCCAGAACTTGAGGGCATCATCCCCCTGGTGACAAAGAGTAACCAAAGCCTCGGGTCTCTCAAGGAGCATTGCACCAAGTGGAACGACGCCGGCAGCATGGACACCGCGGACTCTAGCAGCAAGAAGAAGGCCGAAGCCGCGGCTAGTGGCAGCCCAGCAGATATCCTGCCCGCGAAGCCCCTACCGATCGCCTGCGAGCTCCTCAGCCTCCAGCAGAGACTTCACCGATTGGCCGATGCCACCAACGTAAGTCCTTTCTACCTATACACATATCCCTAGTCCCCGAAAATGTCGGCTGTCCGGGATACGGACATCCGGGATTTTCTCATAGTCTTTTAGCTAGCTTCTTTTGAATTAACTGCCGACATATGAGCTCGATTCGAGCTTCAAATCCTAGTCACCGAGAGCCGGGATAGGTGCGCAACACCTGTGCCGGGTCTTCAGCCATTTCCCATCTCAATTATCTTTCAAATCCTCTTGACCGAGATATAAGCTCGTTTCGAGCTTCAAATCCTAGTCACCGAGGGCCGGGATAGGTGCGCAGCACCTGTGCCGGGTCTTCAGTAGAATGATCACTTGATAGAATTTTCAACTTAATTTCCATGCCGAATTTCTCTGCTGATATTTTAAATCCGGGCACTTTTGCAGCGCATGAACAACACCCGGGCCGACCTGTACCATAACTTGGTATGCGAGCATCGGAAGTTATCCGACGAGCATAGCAAGCTTCAGCTGGAGCTGTCCAAGAAAGGTAATCTTTTGCCGACATACCGCTATATGCCGGATATCTTTCCTCTCTTTACTTTGCAATACTTCTTCTTACCGACACATAACCTTGTGCCGACATTCTGCAGCTGGCACTGAAGAACAAGTCGCCGCGCTTCTTACAAGGGTGAAAGAGCTTACTGGTATGCCGGATCCTCTTAACCTTGGACTAATCCTTCTGTACTTCAAATCCTTTAATCTTTTCACTGTTTTCTTTCTTCAAATCCTTGTTTTGACTTCAAATCTTTTCAGACGAGAAAGCTGCACTGGAGGCACGCCACCAGGACTGTGTGTCCTCAGTGGATGTAGCCAAGCAACTGGACGACCGGGATGCCGGTCACAAGGCCGAGGTTGAGCAGCTGAAGGGCCGGATCACCGAGCTTCTGGACGAAAAGGAACAGAGGGAGGGCCTACTGAAGAAAACCCAGTCCCTGCTTGTCATCTCCGAGACTGATGCCTCCAACGCCCACGCTGAACTGGATAGCCTGAAGGAGCAGGCCACCAAATGGGAGGTTACAGTTTCACAGCTGAATGCCGACCTTGCCAGTAAGCTTCAAATCCTTTCCCTTTATCCTTCCCGACATGGTGTAATTCTCTCCGGCATAGCATCTATGCCGACATATTATCCTTTTGCTAACATTGTTTCTATTCCTCAGACATGTTTCCCGCTTCCGTCGCAGACGTTGAGAGGGCTTTGCAGTTGGATCGAGAAAACCGGGGTGTTCCGGTTGACTCGCCCAACTGGGACATGTCGGAGCAGCTGTTGGCTCTGCAGTCCCGGAAGAACGCCATGTCGCTCTACACTGAAGAACTCTTCTATGGCGCCCAGGAGGCATTCTCTGCCCTCTGGCCGGGACAAAGGACTCCAACTGATCCCGTCGACCTCGGCAACGACCTGCAGCTGGCCAAGGTTCGACTCCGGGAGTGGCGAGATTCCGGCGCGAGGGTTGGAGCTGACGAAGCTCTCAGCTACTTCTTGTCCTGGTACGAAAAGGCTGACTTGGAGACTTTGCGCACTGTGCGCGAAGGATCCATCTGGACCACGGATCCGGAACATATCCGGCGCCGGCGAGAGTTGGCCCACAGCTATGTGGATTATGCCGACACCGACGCCTTCGTTCGGGATATCCGTGAGCCGGAGAATAAGGACGATGCCGGGACATCCGCCGCTGCTGAGGGCTCCGACTCCAGCCAGGATGAAGATGAAGCTGAAGAGGCCGACACTGATGTCCCGGAACAGGCATCTGCCCCGGGCGGAGGTGATGGCTCCATTCCATCTGCTGGGTCCGGCACTCCTGAAGCCGACATCTCCACCGCCACTGCTCCACCAGCCGGCGCCTCTGCTTCTGCCGCTGCTCCTTGACTTTGCAGCACAAACACTTTAAGTTTTATCAGATCCCCGGTATGTCGGGTGCATATGTAATATACACGCTTAATTTCCTTTGGTTTGCTTCCTGAACAAGTTTTATCTTGGTTTGCTTGTTACTAATGCCGGATCATCTTTTGGCTAAGTCACCGAGTTGTTTTCCTGTTTCCTCAATTTCACAACCTTGGCTGCTTGTCTACCTCAATTGGCTTTCGACGTATGAGTCTCAAGGTTGCTTCCTCGAACATACAGTACTTTAACTTTGAGACTTAGACTTCAAATCATCCGACACTTCAAATTTTAACTTTAGCTTTAACGAAAATGTCGGTTCGCTTGCTTTGTATTTCCTTAGCCGTTTTCCATGTGTAGACAATCTCCGGCATCTACTCTTGCTAGCCATGAAGCCGGGTTTCGGACAGCAGCTGAGTCGAAGAGTGGCCTTTGGTGCCGACACATTACTAGGCCGACATAGGAAACATTCAAATAAAGCCAGCCAGCATATAACAAAAAACTGTAAATAAACATCAAATATACCTCGGAGCTAGTTACCCGGCTTCTTCGGGATGCCGGTATTTCATTCATTAGTCTTGTGCCGGCACAACACGCCGGCATACAAAGGAAAATATGGAAATACATACATTGTGTTGCTCAGGAGTAAAAGGGGCGCAGTAGAGCTATGTTCCATGGCCTCTTGGTTTCTTCTCCGGACCTGTCCGCCTTATTCTTCTTGGGGTCCTGCGCATCTATAAGATAATATGCATCATTGTGCAGAGCTCTGCTCACAATGAATGGCCCCTCCCATGGAGGAGTTAACTTATGTCGGCCTTCTGTTCCTTGCTTTAGCCGGAGTACTAGATCTCCCTCTTGAAATCTCCTTGGATTTACCTTCTGCGCATGATAGCGTCTGAGGTTCTGCTGATATACTGCTGTTCTTGACAGAGTTATTTCCCTTGCTTCCTCTAGCAGATCAACATCATTTTCTCTGGCTTCTTTAGCCTCTTCCTCAGTATATAGCACTATTCTTGGTGCATCATGTATTACATCTGTTGGAAGCACAGCTTCTGCTCCATACACCAGGAAAAATGGTGTGTAGCCTGTTGATCTATTCGGAGTTGTTCTTAAACTCCACAGCACTGCTGGCAGCTCATCTAGCCAACATCCCGGAGTTTTCTCCAGGGGCTCTATCAGCCGGGGTTTTATGCCGGATAATACTAGCCCATTCGATCTCTCTACTTGGCCATTGGCACAAGGGTGGGCAACCGACACAACGTCCAGCCGGATTCCCACTTCCTCACAAAATCTGGCAAATGGCCCTTGGGCAAAGTTTGACCCATTGTCAGTGATGATGCTATGAGGAACACCATATCTCAAGATTATATCCTTTAAGAATTTCACTGCTGTGTGACCATCACACTTGCTTATGGGCTTCACTTCAATCCACTTGGTGAACTTGTCCACCATGACCAGGATATGGGTCATTTTCCCTCTGGCCGGCTTAAAAGCCCCGACCATATCCAGGCCCCAAACAGCAAAGGGCCAGGTTATTGGGATAGTTTTCAGGGCAGATGCCGGCTGATGAATCTGATGGGCATATCTTTGACACCCATTACACTTCCGGACCAAGTTTTCTGCCTCTTGCAGTGCCGTTGGCCAATAGAAGCCATGCCGGAATACCTTTGCCACCAATGCCCTGGACGAAGCATGGTGACCACACTCCCCCTGGTGAATTTCCCGGAGCATCTCCAGACCCTCCGCAGATTCGACACATCTCTGCAATACTCCGGTGGTACTTCTCTTGTATATTTCTTTGTTGATGATGGTATACGCTTTGGATCTCCTTATAACCCGGCGGGCCTCGGTTTCATCCGCCGGCACTTGACCATACACCATGAAGTTCATGATAGGACGTGCCCATGAGGGCACTTCCCTGACAGTGAACACTGCCTGATCTATTTCCATCATTTCGACCGACACATAATCGATCTCCATGGGCTGCGAAGTCCCCGGGACTGAAGAATCAGTCCCCGGGTATGCCGGAGCAGTCCCCGGGTATACCGGCACAACCTCTTGGCACATTTTACCCTTGCCTTTAGTTTTGCTCCGGAATACTGTACTAACAGCATATGCCGGCCCAGTCCCCGGGACTGAGGAAACAGTCCCCGGGTTATCCGTCCTGGCTCCGGCATCTATCTCCATTGGAACTGCTTCGTCTGGACCTGGCGGGACATAAATGGAGGATGACTCCGGCGAGGGTTTGATCGATGGCTTCCTCAGATGCTCCAGCGAAATGTCGGGCGGGATTGAATCTCGGGAAGACCCCAGCTTGGATAATGCATCGGCTGCATCGTTCTGAGCCCGGAGAACGTGCCGGAACTCACAACCTTCAAAGTAACCACTTAACTGCTGCACTAGGAAACGGTATGATGCCATGTTAGCATCATGCGCGTCCCATATGCCGGAACACTGCTGAATCACTAAGTCAGAATCCCCGAAGCACATAATCCGGCGAATTCCTATGTCCTTAGACACCTTCAGGCCATGCACAAGTGCCTCATATTCCGCCACATTATTTGATGCTGCAAAGTGAATCTGCAGGACGTATCTCAGCTGGTCATTCTTTGGTGAACTGAGAACTATGCCGGCACCCAAGCCATGGATTGTCTTGGACCCATCGAAATGCATCCTCCAATAATTGGCATCTGGCAATGGTGGCTCATACTGTATCTCGGCCCAGTCAATAAAGAAATCAGCCAAGACCTGGGACTTGATTGTATCCCTCCTATCGTACTGCGGTGTATATGGTGAAAGCTCTATTGCCCACTTTGCTATCCGGCCGCTGGCATCTTTGTTGCCTATAATTTCCGAGATAGGGGCCTCGGCCACTACCCGGATTGGATGCTCTTGGAAGTAATGCTTGAGCTTCTTGGCCGCCATATAGACACCATAGGTCATCTTCTGATAGTGGGGGTAATTTTGCTTTGAGGTGGAGAGGACTTCACTCAGATAATATACCGGCCGCTGCACGGTTTTGCCTCCTTCCTCTCGCTCTACTACCACCACAGCACTGACAACTCGGTTGGTTGCCGCTATATAGAGCAACATTGGCTCCCGGGGCATCGGAGACGCTAATACCGGAGCTGTTGACAACAACTGTTTCAATTCTTTGAAAGCTGCATCTGCTTGCGCTGTCCAGACAAATGTGTCGGACTTTTTCATCAACTGATATAACGGCAGAGCTTTCTCTCCCAGCCGGCTTATGAAGCGGCTCAGGGATGCGAGGCACCCAGTGAACTTCTGTACTTCCCTCAAATCTGTCGGCGGCTTCATCCTTTCTATGGCACGAATCTTGCCGGGATTCACCTCAATACCCCGGCTGGAAACAAGGAAACCGAGCAACTTGCCCGCCGGCACACCAAAGGTGCACTTAGCCGGATTCAACTTCATCCGGAATCTCCTCAGGTTCCCAAAGGTTTCCCGGAGATCATCTATGAGAGTCTTGCTCTCCTTGGTTTTTATGACGATATCATCGACATATACCTGCACATTTTTATCTATCTGATCGTGCAAACACTTTTGCATACACCTTTGGTAAGTTGCGCCGGCATTTCTTAAACCGAACGGCATAGTGAGATAGCAATAAGCCCCGTACGGGGTAATAAAGGATGTCTTTATTTGATCTGGCTCAAACAAGGGGATCTGGTGGAAACCAGAATAGGCATCTACAAATGATAACAGTTCACATCCGGCTGTGGAATCAATCACTTGATCGATCCGAGGGAGCGGGAATGGATCTTTAGGACATGCCTTATTCAAGTTGGTGTAATCAACACACATCCGCCATACTTTCACTATGGCGGGCTCGTCTTTCTTCTTTTCCACCAAAACCGGATTAGACACCCAATCCGGATGAAGTACTTCCTTGATAAAGCCAGAGGCTAAGAGCCTGGCCACTTCCTCCCATATGGCTTTCCTTCTATCGCCGGCATTCCGCCGGAGCGGCTGCTTCACTGGCTTAGCATCGGGTCTCACGTGCAATGCGTGCTCAGCCAGCTCCCTCGGCACACCTTGCAGGTCCGAAGTAGACCATGCAAAGATATCCCGATTCTCACGGAGGAAACTGATGAGCTCGCTTTCCTATTTGGGATCCAAACTTGCCCCAACCAGGGCATGGCGCTCCGGGAAAGCTTCATCCAGAGGCACCTTTTTGACTTCCTTACTCACTTGAAAAGAAACGCTGCCACCGGGATTTGTCATGCCCGGCATATATTTGCCGGCCACGACCGTCTCAGCAATCTCCACTGCTCGCTTGAGCCTCTTCCTCTCCTCTGCAATGATCAGAGTCTCGGCCAGATTGGATCCGGCGGTGGCACATGCCATCGAACGCTTGTAATCACCAATGATGGTGATCACTCCTTTGGGTCCCGGCATCTTCATCTTCAGATACGCCACATGCGTAGAGGCCATGAATTTTGCCAGTGCCGGTCTACCCAGCAAAGCATGGTAGGGGCTCTCCAGATCAACCACCTCGAACATGAGGTTTTCCACCCTGCAGTTATCCTGGCTGCCAAACATCACATCCATCCTGATCTTGCCCATCGGCGCACACGAAAGTCCCGGCACAATGCCGTGGAACGTGGTCTTGCTCGGTTCCAGCATATTTTCCTTGATTCCCAGCTTCTCCATCGTATCCCGATACATGATGTTGATGCTGCTTCCATTATCAATGAGGACCTTGCTGAATCTTACGTTATTAGCCGGCCCGACGAATGTCGGATCCATCACCAGAGCATATCCGCCGGGATTTGGCATGATCCGGGGATGATCTGCCCTGTCCCAACCAACAGCCTGGTCAGACCAGTACATCAGCTTTGGCACAGCCGACATAACGGCATTTACCTCCAAACTCCGCCGGTACAAGCTCTGCTTGTCTGTTCTCTCGGTCTCAAAGACCATGTAGCTCTGATCATACTCCTTGTACTCATTCCGGCCCGCTCCTGGGCCTCCGGCGTTATATTCCGGATTATAGCTCTGGTCAACTTGATTTACGCCGGCATTTCCGGCGTTGCTCTGATTCCCAGGATTAACCGGCCTAGGTGGGACTGCAATCGTATTGGCACCTGTCAACGGCGATGGAGCTGCCGGGACAGAGGGTCTAGCCGGTCCCCAGGGACCTGCACGACCTGCTAATATGTCGTCCAGCCACGAACAGTTCCTTGTCAAATGGTTTGCCGGCTTTCCCGGCTGGAATGTGTGGAACACACAAGGCTTGTCCATGGCAAGACCCACAGTATACTTCGGCCACTGCTTCTTCTGGCCGGCGGCTCCGCCGGCATTCTTGTTGGTCCAGACATTCTTCTTCTGGAACGGCTGTGCTTGCTACTGCGGCTGCTGCTGAGGCTGCTGATAGTTCTCATATCTCGGACGCTGGCTACTGCCGGCGCCCCCTTGCTCTTCCTCCACAGCTGCAACTTGTGCTGCCCCATACCGGTGATCCGGCCTTTCATCTCTTCTCTTGTTCCGGTTATCAGTGCGATAATATTGCCCTGATCTCCCGGCATTGCTGGTGTTCCCCTGGGTTTGCCCCTGTCCTTGTGAATCGAGACTGGGCTGCTTGGGATCTCCCAGAGCATAACTATCAGCGATCTTGATTGTTTCGGCCAGCGTGGCCGGCATTTGCCTCTGAAGCTTTTGCCACAGCATGGTGCCATGTTGGCACCCATGAGCGAACCACATGATGGCCTGCTGCTCATTGATTCCTTCGCAGGAATTGCGCAACGTGCACCACCTGGTCAGATAGTCACGGTCAGTCTCATTCACTCCTTGCCGGCAGTTAGCCAGCTGCTGCGGACGGTTGGGCCTCTTGTATGTACTGGTAAAGTTCGACACAAACTGCTCTTCGAAATCAATCCAGCCGTTGATACTCCCGGCCGGCAAATTATTCAGCCATATCCTGGCTGGACCTTCCAACATCTGCGGCACATATCGTACCGCCCATCTGAGATTTCCTCCGGCGATGTTCACCGCTGTGGAGTAATCCTCCAACCAATCTTCCGGCTTCGTACTGCCATTATATGTCCTCGCGCCACGCGCGAGCTGGAAGAAGTAAGGCACCGGCTCCCCCATAATCCGGGGTCCGAAACACATAGGGCCCGGAGCTCCTTGTCTCTCCACCAACTCTGATTGGTGGATCTTGTCCAGCTTGAAACGTGCATCATTGGCTTCCAAGGACCGAGGTCCAAGCCGGGATGCTATTGGGCCTGCGATCATCTGCTGCTGCTGCTCCGGCTGATGCTGCTCACTATGCCGGCCTTGCTGGTGCTAGCTGCTGATATCCCGCCCTGGCAAGGGCGGAATTGCCGTCATCCTCTCGATGTCCCGGATGAGCTGCACCCTGCTGCTGCGCTGCACCTCCGGCGCCCTGTTGCTGACGCCGGGCTGCACTGTTACTCCGGCCACCACCGGCCGCGCCTGCTTCATGCCCGGCCGGCACACTCTGGCCGGGCCTCTTGCTGCCGACATACTTGTCAGCTTGGCCGACATTCTTCTGCACCATCGCCTGCTTTCCGGCGGCAGCCGGATCGTACACCTGGATCTGCTTGTCCCGGCGGCCAGAGGTCACACTTCCGGCACGCCGGGCGCTAGGATGCGGGGACGAGGCTTGGCCCCTCGACCTCGCGCCGGCATCTCCCACCGACACAATGTACTGAGACGCCCCGGCACCCGGGTTTGCCTTCTTAAAGGCCTCCTGCTGCTTTGTAGCTTCAGACAAAAGTTGGTTAAGCCGGGCTTGCTGCTCACGCAGTGCTTCGCCGGATAAACAAGATAAATCCTTAGCTACCTCGGCCGCCGCTCTAAGGTTCTTTACTGGCGAACTATAGACTACCTTAGGCACAGTACTAGTTGCGGTATGACTCTTATCTCTAGCATCTTTTCCTATCTCAGCATTAAGATTTCTGCCTCTAGTTCTAACCTCTTCTATCCGGCTAGGCCGGATTACTACAGGAGTAAAACCATGGGCTGCCTCATACTCACGGAGTTGCCGGTTAAACCGTTCGCGCTCCTGGTTCATGGCCAGGGCCTCGTCGACGAGGGCCTGACGAGATCCCTCCAGGACCTCCCTTGTCTGCTCCGGATCAACGCCGGATCGCACCGGCTCGAGAAGCCGGTCGATGATGGGAAGAAGAACCTCGCCCCTAGCCGGCACACCGGAAGTGCCGGCCAGGTTCTCCGCACGCTCCAACGGAGGACGCGCCGACCTCTTGACCTTCGGCGGCTCCGGAGGAGAAGCTCCGGCCGCTGCTGCTTTGCCGGCATCTTCCGCCGGCGGCACGGATGTGCCGGCCATCATCACCTCAGCCGGCTCTACTGAGCGAGCGCTACGCCCAGCGTGAGCCAGCCGATGTGACGGAGGATCCGACGCCACCAGCACCTCCTTCCTGCAAATTCTCTCAGTCCCCACGTACACCTCGTGGGAACCGAAAGACATAATCCGGCCATCCCTGGGGAACGGCCGGCCACCGAGACAACCGGCGTTGTCACTGACGAAACTGAGCGAGCCTAGCCTCTGGACGAGGCCAGAGACCACGCGCACTCCCGAAGCTGCTATCACAGACCCCGTCCGAATGAACACTCCGCCCAGCATATCGATCAGCCCCACGGTGGGCGCCAAATGTCGTCGTGGTGAAACAACATATGCCATAGGATGGCTTAAATGGGGGCCGAACTAGATGCTGGAGGATTCGGGAGAGGGGAACGAGCTAAAAAGCACGACAGAAAGAGGCACTGATCTACCCAGGTTCGGGGCTCTCGTAAGGATATAACACCCCTACTCCTGCTCTACTGATTGTATATTTGGGTCGATGTAGTACACAACAATGGTGCTTCCAAGCTCTCTGCTAGAGAAGGAAGATGAACTGCTAAATGTAGGAACACAGAGTGACCAACCAACCTTCAACCCTTTGCTAGGACTCCCTGTGCCACCTTATATAGTGGTGGCCAGGGTTACAACGGTCATACAAGACCACAAGACACGGGCTATACTCCAAACAGGAGCTGGTGACGATGCAGAGACCCTTGACTTCGCCCCTGATTGCTCTCGATGGGACGCCATATCCTGTACCTTGTACCTCTTGAACTGTGGCCTTACCTCTGTGCGGTAAGCTCGTACTTGTGCACAGTGAGGGTAGGTAACCTCCACTGTGCACCCTGCCATCTTACTCTGCTACCATGCTTGGATGTTTTCTTCCTTGATTGTAGGGATGTGACACCTTAGTTGACTTAAGTATCCCGGATATGACCGTTGGCCATACCCAGGACTTATATGCCGGACCAACGACCTACGAGGGTCGGGTAATCCGGCCTCCCCTGCTCCTGCACAACACATCAAATGGTTAGGCTGGCATATCTAAGTATATGCCGGCACACTTTTATAAGTATTCCGCTATGCCGGCATATCCAAGTATCAGCCGGGATACACATTATATGCCGGCCTGGCCGATGCTCTTATATTCCGGCCATGCCCTTCCTTGATAACCCGGCATAAAGTCAATCATAGACCTTGTGTCTTCTACTCTCTTGACCCTA